>CM062812.1:471428032-471948707 GCA_031772625.1 Pinus tabuliformis
CAGGGCCATTGTGAGACACTGGTACCTAATAGTGTCCATTGATTTCCATGAGGATGCTATGAATGGTATGATGGTTTGAGGCAGATATATGCCTTGGTTGTTGACCTTCTGATGCGAGGAATCCTTTCCAAGGGATGGATTCCCCAGGATAGGGGATGTCGATGAACTTGGAAGGTGAGTGACTGCACGGAAGGGGGTGACCAGATTTCCAAAGGGACATTATAGCAGAGAATGGAACTTTGGTGATGGATTTGTTTTGGTCATTAGAATTTCTAGATAGAATTATATGCACATTGGGAGTGCTCCCTAATGAGTCAGTAACTATTTACTGAGAGGACAAGTAGCGTAGGATTATAGCGCTGGACATTAGATGCAGATTTGACCTTGCAGTGGATCCTGGATTTCTTGGGAAGGAGGTGAATCCTGGTATTACTTTGAGGGTGGAGGTGTGAGCCTTTGGATTCCATTGTTGCTGATGTGGGCATTGTATCCTTTTATTTGCTAGTCTAGCAAAAGTGAATATGTGTATATGTGGTTATTGTAAATACTGTAATGAGCTATGTTAGAAAGATATAGTAAATGATATGTTTGTCATGTTTTAGTAGAGGACCATTGTAAATAGTGCAATGAGCTATGTTATAAAGCTCCATGGTAGTATGTTTGGTTGCAATGGTCTTGCTAATTATAGGTGCCATTGAACACCAAGGACGGTGTTCCCCAAGGGGGAGGGTTCTGTAATAGCCCTGGTTAAAAATCCATGTAAAAAATATAAGACCACAGTCATGGGACACGTATTCCAAGCTGAATGGTGGGAAAAACATCATAGTGTGGGTGTTCATTTCTGTTTTTATGGCTAAAGAAAATTGGAAAAGGAAATGGCAAAGGATTTGGAAAGGTAAAGAGACATTAATTAGCATTTAATTTATGAAAATAATGGAAATTAGGAGAAAAGGAAGGTGAAAGGTCACAGGTTGCATGTGAGGAGGAAAATTAAGGAAAATAATGGAAAATGAAGAAAATAGAGGCCTAATTGATAAAAATTATTTTGAGGATAAGTTGGCAAGCTTTTGACAGGTTTTCATGGAGCTCTCTTTTATTCTCTCTCTCTCTCTCTCTCTCTCACACACACACACACACACACACACACTCTTGGACACTTAGAGTTTTCTTGGAGCACTTTGGCATTGGATCAAGAAAGGAAAAGAAGGCAAGAGGAAGGAAGAAGCAAGAAAGGAAGAGCAGGATCAAGTAGCTACATCGAGATTCTTTGCAGGTATTAATTTGCATGTGTGTTTTCCTTGCTAGATTTGGCATGCATGGTATTGCATGTGGTTATATGCTATTATGGCATGGGTTTTCCTAGGTGTGATAGTTTTTCAACTTAGCTTTGCCATTTTCAAATAACCATGGTGTGATGGGGTTCTCATGTTTTGGTTGAGCTGGATTGTCGGATGGATTCGAAGTCGAGTGAGGTGGATCTCTAAATAACTGAACACATGGCCTAGTAACCCGTGAACTGGATTGTGGGTTATGGTAATCCGATTTTTTTGTTGCCTTGGTGGGCCTTGGAATCCTCGACCAATTAATGGTGGGATATAGGGTAAATCCTAGATGTTGTTTCCCTTTATTAGGCCTAGGAATCCTTGGTGGTGAATGGCGGGATATGCGGTAAAGCCTAGAGGGTGGAGTCTCGGTTTAGGGCCTAGTGATCCCTGGATCAGACTATGGATTGCAGTAAAGCCTGAGAGACTAGGAGATAGAAAATTCTTCACAATGTAGGTGGAGAAATCTGGTGGCATCCATGCTTGTTTTAGCCTTGTGATCTAGTGTGGATTACAGTAAAGCCTAGATTCTATTAATGAGGGTGAGGTGGTTTAGCCTTGGGATTCCCTGATTGGTTCTTTTGGTTTGAGTCCTGCATTCATGCTTGGAATATGCCACGGGGGTGAATGGCTTAAGAGAGAATTGGCTCAACCATTCTATGGTCGGGTGGAACATGGTAGTCCCATCCCACGTTGGCGTTTACATTCATTAATAAGAGGTTCTTTCCTTGGTATCTTATGTGTAAATGTATTCGTCTATATGTGGATTCTATGGTTGTTGTATCCCTGATATTTATGTTTCTATTATGTTGGTTATAAGCATGTTTTATTGCAATCATGATGTATGGCTTTCCTCATGTTTTGATTTGTAAATGGATGGATAATGTATCTATGACATAATAGATGATAATGCAACTGATGATATAAGGGAACAATTCTTCTTAGCGACACTCAGATAAGTATGAGACCCCTATGCTCAAATATCTTGTTTAAACCTATAAATTACATATTTGTGACATGTTTGACAAAATGCCTGTCATGGCTAGTAGGGGTCCAGTCAAGTCCTTGTTTAAGTAATTTCACATGTATCATTGTTCCGCTGTGATATTTCACTTCTGAAGGTGTCATTGAGTTCTAGGTAGTGACCTGGGCTCCGGGCCTGAAAACGTGGCTCAAATCTCGGAGACACGAGCAAAACACTGAGCAGAGAAGTCCCTTAATGCATGCATACCCATGTTGTGGGAGCGTCTGGAGCCTCCTAGATGCATGCTTGTCCATATCAAGGGAGCGTTAGGGGGTTTAATGGTCTAAAACTTCATTTGGTCTCAAGGGTTGGTTACCTAAGTAGTTGGGATGGCCCCTGGGAGTTCTGTTGTTGATGTGGAAGGTTTGTATGGTGTGTTTCCATCAGTTCCACTTCCTTAAGGTGACTTAGGAGGTTGAATCATATCATAATATATTCTCGTCACATGTTTACCCCGATTGGCCGATTACTTGGGTAGATGTGGGAGGAGGGTGTTACATCTTCCCTAAAATTCAAAAAAAAGTTTTTTTAGCACTAAGAAATCATTTCGTAGTGCCTACAAGTTTTTAAAAGAGCACTACAAGATCATTTCATAGCGCCTACAAGATTTTTGTTGAGCGATGCACAAAAGGAATTTATGGGCTGGATTTTGGCATCTAAGGCTCCTTTTTGGCTGTTCCATTGCTATTAATTTGTGGTATCAGAGCCATTCTCGCATTGGGTTGTTTTTACAACATAGGGAGATGGATATGCGAGCAAGAAGAGCACAAGGTTGAGGAGGGAGACCCGTAGCTAATGCAGAACTCCAAGAAGAGATAACAAGGCTGCAAACTCGTTTAGAGGCCATCGAGGCAAGTAGGCAAGGAAGACCCTTAGGTCAGAGATGACAACAGATCAAAGGAGAAAGCTAGAGCAAAAAGAGCAACACCTATGGATAAATCTTCGAAAGTTAAATTATTGAGGTCAGTGTTCAACTAAAGTTCAAGACCAAAACCTAAATTGTCTACCTTTGATGGCAACCTAGTAGCCAAGGATTTGATGGATTGGATCAATGAATTAGATAAGTATTTTGAGCATGAGGAGATTTAAGAAGACACGAGAAAAAAATTTGTTGTAACCAAGTTGAAAGTTCATGTTTCATTGTGGTGGGACAATTTGCAGGATGAAAGGAGAAATAGGGGAAACCATTGATAAAGAATTGGGACAGGATGGTAGCGAAGATGAAGGGATTTTTTTTGCTGAAAGACTATCAATTATCCCTCTACAGGCATGTGCATAACCTCAAAAAAAATTTGTTTATAGTTATAGATTTTATCGAGGGGTTTTACAAGGTGAATTTGAGGGTAGGTTATGTAGAAGACAATCTAGAGAAAACAACAAGGTACACCAATGGTTTGAAGTTGGAGATTCAAGATGAAATCATCATTCTTTCTCCAAGGATGATGGAAGAAGCATATCATTTTGCCTTGAAGGAAGAAGATAAGATAAAAAGGAAGAAGAATTCAGGAAGAATCCGTGGTTTTGCTAGAGGAAGAGGACAGACAGTTAGAAGGGGGAAAACTTCATCTCAAAAAAAAGACGAAAGTAACCCAAGGAAACAAGGACAGTAAGAGAAAGAAGTTGAATTCAGAGGAGGAAGAACTTACTGGAGAGGTATAGGTAGAGGAAGAGGAAGAGAGATTGTCTATCAATGTTACAAATATGGGAAGATGAGTCACAAATATTTTGAGTGTCCTAAGAATGAAAAAGTAGGACAGAGAGATGCATATGTAACTCAGCCAAAAGTAGGAGAAGCACAAGCACATGTGGAAAAAAATGCACCAGAGTTGGGATAAGATTTAATGATGAATAAAGTATTTTTAAAACCAGCCAAACAGACTTTTGAACCAGCACAAAGAAGAGCCTTGTTTAGGACTATTTGCAAGGCCAGAGGAAAGTGTTGCAAAGTGGTGATTGATAATGGAAGCACTGGAAATCTAGTTTCCACATAAATGATTGAAAAAGTCGGATTGAAAAGGTTGAAACACCCAACACCATATAAAGTTTCATGGTTGTAGAAAGGTCACCAATTGTTGGTGAGTGAGAAGAGAGAAGTGGAGTTCCAGATAGGCATATATAAGGATAAGATAATTTGCTACATAATGCAAATGGATGTCTTCCACCCCCTTTTGGGTCAACCTTGGAAATTTGATGGGAAGGTGGTGCATGATGGAGAGAAAAAAACTTACAAGTTTGAAAAGGATGGTATCAAGCATACTCTTGTACCATTAAAGGAGGAGAGTATATGGCTAGGACAAGTAGCTCAAAAGCATTGTTGTTAGGAGGATAATTTCCACAACAAATGGAGAAAGAAGAGGTCAACTATGCAGTGGTTTACAAACCAAAGGTAATACTTCTGAACAGTGGAATTGCATATTTACCTGTTGATATTCAAGAGATGTTGCATGAATTTAGTGATATCGTGGTAGATGATTTTCCAAGTGATCTACCACCTAATATAAGTATCAACCATCACATAGACTTGATATCAGGAGCAAGCGTTTGGAATAAAGATGCTTACTGAATGGTACCCAAGGAGAATGAGAAAATAAGGAAACAAGTTCAAGGACTACTGGATAAAGGAAGAATGGATAATGGTATATGTGCACAAATTCTAGAGCAATAAACAAAATCACAATTAGATATAGATTCCCAGTGCCATAGATGGATGACATGATGGACTATTTGAGTGGGGAAACCTACCTTTCAAAGCTTCATTTGAAGAGTGGCTACCATTAGATCTAGATCAGAAAAGGGAACGAGTGGAAGAAAACTTTCAAGACCAATCGAGGAATATATGAACATCTAGTCGTGCCATTTGGACTGACAAATGCACCAAGTACTTTCATGCAGTTTATGAACGAGGTCTTGAAGGAGTTCGTTGGTAAGTTTTTTATTATTTATTTGCATTTTATTTTGATTTTTAGCCAAACAAAGGAAGAACACCTTAGGCATGTAAGATATGTTCTAGAAATATTGTTGCAAAAGAAACTGTTTATTAACCTGAACAAATGTACTTTCATGAGGCCTAAGTTGATATATTTAGGCTTTGCCATTTCAAAGGATGGAGTGAAAATGGATCCGAAGAAAATAGAGGAAATTGTATGTTGACCTTCACCCAAGAACATTTTCGAATTTATGAGATTTCATGGCTTAGCTAGCTTCTATCGGAAGTTCATCAAGAACTTTAGTGGTATTTGTGCACCCATCATTGAAATGATAAAGAAATATAGACATCCATTTTGTTGGACAATATCAGTAGATAAAATTTTCCAGCTCTTGAAGAGGAAGATCACCGAGAAACCAATGTTGAAACTACTTGAAATCAATCAGCTTTTCTAAGTCAGATGTGATGCCAACAAAACAACCATTGGAGAAGTATTGATTCAAGAAGGTAAACCTATTGGATATTTTAACAAGAAGTTGAATGATACAAAACATAAATACTCCTCTTATGATAAGGAATTTTATGTGGCGGTTCAAGCTTTGAAGCATTGGAGACATTGTTTGATGCCTAAGGAGTTTGTTTTGTTCTCTGACAATTTTGCATTACAGTATATAACACAACAACATAAGTTGAACCATTAGCATGCAAAGTGGGTGGAATTCCTACAATATTTCACCTTTGTTCTGAAACATGTGAGTGGACAAGAAAACAAGGTAGTCGATGCTTTGACCAAGAGGAGTTTGATCATGCAGGAGTGCCATGTAAATATTTTGGGCTTTGATTATTTGAAGGACTTGTATGAGTATGTTTTTGATTTTCGAGAGGCATTTGAAGCATGCAAGGACCTCGTGAGAAGAGATGGAATCCCATAGAGGGAGTTTATGTTGTAGGATGGTTTTTTATTCAAGAACAACCAATTATGTATTCCTCGTTGCTTAATGATATAGAATATGTTGCAAGAAAAACACAATGGAGGATTGGTCAGGCATTTTGGTGTGGAAAAGACACTTGGGTAACTAGAACATTTTTATTTATGGCCAAAGATGAGGGAAGATGTGCAGAAATATGTGAGAAAATGCAAATTGTGTTGGCATGCGAAAGGGAAGATTCAAAATGTTGGACTATTTACTCCTTTTCTCATTCCCAATAGACCATGGGACTCGGTGAGTATGGACTTTGTTTTGGGTTTACCAAGGACGTAGAGAGGTAAGGACTCCATACTTGTAGTTGTGGACATATTTACAAAGATGGTTCATTTTATACTATGTTGCAAGATTAATGATGCTACATATTTGGATCATTTGTTTTTCAATGAGATTTTCTAATTGCATGGATTACCAAATAGTATAATCTCTGAGAGGGACACCTGGTTCACAGGGCATTTTTGGAGGACCTTGTGGAAGAATCTTGGAACAAAATTGAACTTCAGTACAACCTATCATCCACAATCTAATGGGAAAATTGAAGTGGTGAATAGGGTTCTCAAAAACATATTGAGAAGCCTTGTGGGTGAGCACCCCAAGCAGTGGGATCGTGTGTTAGCACAAGTTGAGCTTTCATATAATGATTCACCAAATATGACCATAAGGAAGAGGTTGTTTCATATTTTGTATGGAATGCATCCTAGAGGAGTTTGTGAACTGAGAAATTTGGGCAACCTTGAGTAGAGAAGTGTTGATGAAGAGGATTTTGCAGCAACAATGAGTGACTTACATGAGGAGATATAACATAATCTACATGACAACAACTACAAGTACAAATAAAGAGCATATTTAAGAAGAATAGAGGTAAACTTTAAGGTAGGGGACATGGTCTTAGCCCACTTGAGAAAGGAGAGATTCCTAACAGGGGAATATAACAAACTCAAGATGAAGAAAATAAGACCTTGCAGGATACTCAAGAAGTTTTCTCCAAATGCTTATGAATTGGAGTTAGCTATGGGCATAGGTATCTAAACTATTTTTAATGTGGTTGATTTGTATACCTATCAAGTTGGTGATGAAGGTGCATCTACAACAAATGAGGCCAATGGAGAAGTCAGTGAACAAATTTGGGTGAAGTAGATTCTTATGACAGTCGAAGGTATGGAGGCTGAAATAGTTCTGGACACTAGAGTTGCAAAGAACACTAGGGGAAAATAGTATCTGGAGTTTTTGGTGAACATGAAGGATCGTCTGATGGAGGATTCTACATGGATGAGTGTCGCATCGCTACAAAAGGGAGGTTGCTCTATAGAGGACCTTACATTAGAGAAATTTTGAGGTCTAAAATGGGCCTCCTAAGGAATATTATAAATTAATAGTGGAAATAATAAAATAAGATTAGATTACATCATCAAATTTTGAAGGGAAAAAAAAAATAAAAAAATTGAACTTGTATTTTCAATTTATATCCCTACATTTTTATCAAATTTTGAGCGGGAGCACTCATTGGATGTGGAATTTGATTCCTCATCCAAAGAGTACCCATGTTGCATATTTTTTATGTATCCTGCTACACGAAAAATGAGAAATACATGAAAAATTGTGATTTTTCAATCACATTTTTTCATGTATTTCTCATTTTTTGTGTAGTAGGGTCAATCAAAAGTTGCAACATAGGTACTCCTTCAATGACGAATTAAATTATGCATCCAATGAGCGTTCCCACTCGAAATTTGAGTAAAACCATAGGGAGATAATTTGAAAATACGAGTTGAAAAAGTTATTAGGGAACTTTTGAGGTCTAAAATGGGCCTCCTAAGGAAATTATAAAATAATAGTGGAAATAATAAAATGATATTTGATTATATCATCAAATTTTAGAGGGAAAAAAGAAAAAACTATTTTGTCAACTCGTATTTTCAACTTATCTCCCTATGGGTTTACTAAAATTTTGAGCGGCAACACTCGTTGGATGCAAAATTTGATTCCTCATCTGGGGAGTACCCATGTTGCATACTTTTGATGGACCATACTACACGAAAAATGAGAAATACGTGAAAAACGTGATTGCAATCATGTTTTTCCATGTATTTCTCATTTTTTGTCTAGCACGGTCCATTGAAAGTGTCCAACATGGGTACTCATTAGATGAGGAATCAAATTTTGCATCCAATGCGTAATACCACTCGAAATTTGAGTAAAACTTTAGGGAGATAAGTTAAAAATACGAGTTGAAAAAGTAGTTTTATTATTTTTTAATCTTTTTACTTTTTTAGTCCAAAAATGGTGAATCGTCCCCCATGGTTGACATCATCATATTTAATCCTATTGGTTCTTATAAAGTTTATTTTGGTTGTACATTTTTCTTAGGAAGCCCATTTTAGACCTCAAAATCCCCCTAATGAGTCTTTTTTTATTTTTTAATATTTTTACTTTTTTACTCCAAAAATGGTGAATCATCCCCCATGGTTGACATCATCATCTTGAATCCTATTGTTATGTCACTATAAACGATGACATATAGTATCGCCTAAAAGCTATAATTTTTCTATACACAAACAATTTTTATGGTTTTATAATGTTAACATTAGGTTTTTGTTATAAAATGTTCAGTGGCATCATAGCGTTGCCGCATTCTGGACAAATTCCCGTGGGCTATCATGACGCGTTGCTCCTATATCTATATGCGATATATGTGGCTACTCATTATTTGTACTCGAAAGGTTATTTATGCGATCTACGAACTCCTTGGAGGATGTCGACGACGAAGCTCCATTGAATGTTAGCACTAGCAAAGCCTTTACATAACCCAATGGTTAGCTTTTCTTGCAATAACCATGTTTTGAAAGCCCCATCGCATATCGCCCATCTCTCGGTGCTAACTCCTCCTTTCAACATGCATTCTTGACGAACACGACCGACTACTATTTACACTCAATTTCAACCTGTAGCTTCCAATTCAAATTTGGATACCAGGTAGCCAAATCGAATAAAATATTGATATGACCCATGCTATGCACACATTCACTGCCACTTAATATATATATGTATATGTATGTGATCTATAAGTTAAGGTCATATATATGTATTTGATCTCCTATAAGTTAAGGTGGCCTCGCTATGCAAAATAAAGCATTCAATATGTAATCATAGTACTTATAATTAGAGTAAATGTTATAACGCCCCTCTTTGTAGATCTCGAACTTTCAACTTGTTTGTTTTGACCATATTTGTTTGGTTTTGGGTTACTTCATGGGTCTTCCCTAACGTTATTTTCCCCTAAATTATTTTTTTTAATGCTTCAATTTTTTCTTTTTCTATATACCCATTATTTATATATTACATTTTTATATCTGATCAAACTTTATATATTTCTTAGTATTTCACGTCATTTACACCCCAACCATAAATGTTAGGTCGTTTTCCATTTAGCACATAAAAGATTTTATAGATAACATGAAAAAGGTCGTTGACCTTTATTAACAACTATGGGGTTGCAGGATCACTATCATCAATCTTTTAAAAATAGTTTAGACGTTATATAAACACATAAATAAACGATAGTGTAATTAATCAAGTAACATAAATAACACGACATTATCACTTTAAAAAAATTATGCACATTTTAAACATGGAGGTGTTTTTCATACCCTCTGATTATCACTTTAAAAAATTATGGACATTTTAACCATGGAGTTCGTTTTTCATACCTTCAAACAGATTCTTGTAACTACATAGACGCGATCAGGGCCAAACAACGGAAATGTTGGAGGTCTTCTTTACACCTTCAAATGGATAATAGAAGCTATTAGGGAGGGAACGATGGAAATGCCCTCAAAAAATTAGAGATTAGATTTCCAAAGTTTGTTTGCATCGATCACCACATTCCGACGGAGATCTAAATAGCGACCGAGATCTGAGTAGCATTGACTCAGGGTTGAAATTGACCACTACTTTATATTTGAGCAGAGAGGTCATAAGTAGCCATCGGACTCTGAGTAGAGAGATCATGAGTGGGGTAAAACAAGAAATATTAAAATTAGAGACATCATGAGTAACTCAACATACTCTTATACAGCAAGATATGATAACTAACTTTTATACACTGCACTAATAATCATGTAGTTTAATTATACATGTGGTTTGATTTTTGTTAGAATATGTTTTAGTTTAATTATGCATGTAGCTTACTTTTTGTTGAGTATATTGAATATAATTGTATGTTAATTTTATAATGATTAATAACAAATTTTATTTTTAATTTTCTTATGAGATTATTTGGACATTCTAAGTTTAAGGAATTGTTCAATGACCTATTTTACTCTGGAGCTCATTAGAGTTTATTCTCATTTTAACAATATTGATTTTTTGCATGGAGGAAGAACAATTAGTCCACAATGTCAAAATATTTAAAAGTAAATAAAACTAGATGCACAAAATCCATTTATACAAGAAAACAGTTACATGCCACCACATGGCTCTTGTTTCTTATAAAGTTGGTTTTGGTTGTACATTTTGCTTTGAGGCCCATTTTAGACCTCACAATTTCTCTGATGTGAGCAGGAGCTCATGGATTTTCTTCTTCTTGGGGAGTTTGATGTAGAGGCATTAGACCCCATAATTTCTCTGATGTGAGCAGGACCTCATGGATTTTTTTCTTCTTGGGGAGTTTAATGCAGATGCATTAGATCCCATAATTTTTCTAATGCCAGTGGGATCTCATGGATTTTTTCTTCTTGGGGATTTTGATGCGGATCCATTAGACTGAGCTCAAGATGAAGAAATGGAGCAGAACTTAACAATGTGCTGGACTAGCCACATCTTAATGCTGGCAAATAATTTTGTTGTTCTTGTTAGAGTTTTGGATATTTAATGTTGGTGTAAGATTGGAGTATTCTTGCATAAGTCGGAGAGTCTAGGTTGCATTTTGATGTCCAAGGCTCCTTTTTGGCCTGTCCATTTCTATCATACTGGCACCTTGAATTCCTCCTTGGCAGGGTCCCCTTGAAAGAAATGCAACTACAGAAGACATGTTGCTACCTTTGGATCACATGCAAAGGAAACTAACAATCATGGACAAAAGGATTGGACACATTGAAAGACACACGGGCCTCCTCCAAAACTAGGTTGTTCTTCTAGCGGTAATTAAAAACCCATCCAAGTTGAACCTGCTGACTCAATCACTTCTACTTATGGTTTTTTGTGTTAGTTTGTTAGTACTTATGCATCATTTTTGTATGTATCAGTTTATTACAGGTCCTCCAGGGCAGTGCCTATTTTTAGACTTCTAAAAATCACTGACATGGTTAGTTTTTGGACTATAACTATTTTGAAAAGTTTGATTTTTTGTATTTGATGGGGATTCTCCAATGGAAAATCATATGGATACTAAACTGTAACCATTCATTAGGAGACAATACAAATTTTAACTTCACAAAAAAAACACTGTTATAAAACATCATTAATAAACTTGTAGTTTGGTTTTGTGTTGATGATGATTCACTTGATTTGCAAAGTAGGCCATGGTTAAAGAGTTGCATAAAGATACCAATGACCAAGATACTAGGCTTTGTTGTTGTGGAGTCTATGTACATACTATGACATATCCATTATGAAACTCTTAAATTTGAAGCTAGGACAGACAACATGGAAGTTCCCATTTGGTTTTGGATTTACCACAAACTTAGGACTTGAGGGAAAGCAGATGACAGGGGATAAGCCTTCCTTCCCCTATAGTATACAAGCTACACTGGATGGATAAATTTTGCTTGCATGATGCGTTGTGTTAGAGATTTGATCAGAGGTAGGTCGAGGCTGCTACTTGTGATGTTGTTAAAAGAGCCGCATGAAAGTGCAACAAATAATCAGATAAAGCTGTGTGAATTATCAACTATTTTTAAGTTCGTAAGTGTAATATGAATACAAATTTGAGTTTGGATAGCTTAGTCAATTAGAGCAAGGCATAGATATGATTTTAAAGCTTCATATCTATGCCTTGCTCTAATTGACTAATTGAGTCTAGCGGGGATTACTTTTTTTTTAAAGGAGAACCAACTATATTGGATCAATAACATGGTTAAATGCTAGGTGTTGGTTAGTATTGTGTACTCATACATCACGCAGTGTCAATTGGTGCATCCAAGAACCAAATGGACCTTCCCAAATACGTGGATTTGGGACCTTCCAGAGAAGTTAAAGTGTTTTTTATGGTTGGTGGTCCACAACAAGATTCTTACCTAGGAAAACATCCTCAAAAGAAGATTTCAGTGACTTGGTAGATGCAAATTGTGTCGAAAGGACTCAAAAAATATGACTCATTTTTTTCTCAGGTACCATTTGCGAATGTGGTATGGATGGGGTTGTCCATGTGCTTAATATTAGCGCATCATGCGACAATTCCTATATTGTGGCCTGCCTCACACAATGTTTCAAGAGTATAAGGCATTCAAAGCCCTGTCATTCTATGTTATTTGGGGAATTTGGAAAACGAAAAAATTAGTGATCTTTGATCATTTTGTGCAAGATGTGAGGGGCACTTGTATTAAGGTTGTGGATTTCTTTAAGGAGAGAGGTCCTATTAACGATAAAATATCAAAGAGAAGATTCTATCAAAAGGATATTTGGGCCAAATTTCTTATTGGTTTCTTTAATGGGGCCCCATCTTCCGAGCTATGTCGAAAAAGGATGGTAATAATTATGAGGTCTAGAGATTAGTATTCCTTTGGTTGGTTTAATGGCCTAGAAATTATTATTACTTCAATTGGTTCAATGACAAAGGATCCAACACGAGAGCAGAGCTCCTTGCTCTATGGGGCGTCCTCTTCTGTGCACATTGGATGGACATGTCAAATATTAATGTCTATGGTGACTCCAAAGTGATCGTTGAATGGACAAATGAGAGATATGATTTAGAGATTCCAAGACTAGCAAAATAGATGGACATGGCCAGGTCATTGATCAAGTATTTTAATAGATTATTTGTTTCACACATTTTCAGGGAACAAAATCATTTGGTTGATCACTTGTCAAGAGATGGATGCAATGTGATGTCGAGCAAGATCTGCTACTTTGTTTTTTAAAATCGTGAGTTCTAGAGGGAGGGGTACATCAAAGTTTGATGTATAGTCTTTAGAATTATGAGACACATTTTCCTTGGTGTTCGTCATGTCTAGGATACTCAAACTTTAGACTCCTTTTTTTGTTTTGTGTTTGTTAGTAAAGTTATTTTCGTTAATGATGGAAAGACTGAAAATACTAGGTTAGAGAAGGATCAATAGAAATAGTAGAGTGGAATCTTCTAGGATTTCAATTTTGGTTGTGTTTTGTTTAAATAGTAAGAAGGTCTCTATAAGATAAAAACTTTTCTCATTTTCTAATACAAGCAAGGTTGTGTTTTTTCGTTAGAAGGAAAAAAAAAGGAAAAAAGAAAAACAAATATAAATACGATTTTACAAGCTATTTTTTTTTTTTTTTTTTGAGTTATATATTTAAATTTTGTAATTTACAAATTTTAAATAGTTTAAAAATTATTGAGGATGTGCACAAAGCATTTTGCCCTCATTTATGTATACCCATTCCATTTTTTTTTTTTTTTTCAAAAATCAACTAATACAACATCTTTCTTGTTGAAAGAGCAGCCTTTTAGAATAATTATCCATCTTAATGAATGCAAGTGAGGTGTGCCCAATGAGAAGTCCATGGAGACAACTTTAGAAGTATTGTGGAAGTTTCGGAATGATTCAAAAGTACATAGACATTTGTCTTTGATAGAATGGATAAGGAGGAAAAATAAAACTTTTTAAAATGGATCAATTAAGTGGAAAGAATAGACACTAGCTTCTCTCTAGTAGGAAACTAAACTGTGTGGAAAACAATAGTACCATCTTTTCTTCTATTTGGAAATTGGACTATGTGGAAGACATGTAATGGGGTAGATGGTTATGATGGGAGTTGACTTTTGGGTTGTAAGTGGTAATTTCTATATACTTCCAAATGATCTCATTGTTGATTTGCAAGTTTTATATTTTTTTCCTTCAACTTGGATTGTTGATCTAATAAATACATCCTTATGGTACCATGACTAGATGACTTCTAATGTGTTGGGACTAGAAAGGCTTCATATTGGACAATGGAATTATTACATTAGGAGGCTTATCAAGAGTCATGATCCAAATGGATCCAAGAATGCCATCTAAGTCTTCATGAAACTTTTAAAAATTGTGCCCAAGGCCAAAATCCTCTAAAGGATTGAAAATATCGAAAGAGGAACACCCTTAGCCGGGTGGAGAAACACCATCGAGAGGCCCAAAACCCATGAAAATAGAGTAAAAGGAGCTATCGAAGGCGGAACAGTGGGATACATAGTAGCCGTCGGATCTGGCTGATCAATGGTCTAGATCCAATCAGTGGATCGCTATCAGCGATGGCTATCGGTGCTATCGGTAGTGCCCACATAAGAGTTGCGACTATGATCGGCAGGGAACTTATAAAGCGATGCGATAGCGATTGACTGGGTCAACGAGGACCTTCGATCAAGTGTGCAGATCGACTGCCCACGTTGCATTTCCAGATCGTAATCGGAAGATCCACAGTAGTGAGGGTATGTGTATATACATATATGCGACCCGATGGATGGACCTGATGAGATTATGAGCCAGAAGTAGCGTTTGATTTATGAGTGGGGCCTGCGCTTTTAATAGAATCCTTGTTGGGATGCCGTAGCTCAGGTATATATAAGGCTCGAAGCCCTTTGAAATACCATGTGGGGGTGGGAAAATTAGTGTAATGGTGAAGAAATGTTTATGAGAAGACTCTAATCTGTCAAAGGATGGTTGGGTTTGATTATGTTATAAGGAAGGCATATTTAATTTTTATTTTTTTAAATTGCGTAGAGATTAGATAAAATTATAAATTTAATTTGTGTAATTTGTATAAAAAAGATAAATTTTGATTTATTAAATGTTATAATTTAAAGTTTTTATATTTTAGTTGATTTGTTTTTTTTTTATATATTTTTTTAAAATTTATTTAAAAATTGTAAATATTAAATATAATTATAAATTTGATGGTTTAATTTATATAATTAAAAAAAAATTATAAGGTTTAGTAAATAGTTATGAGGTGTACTATTAAATCTATAATCATCTCAAGATTTAAATAACTTACCAAATAAAAAATTGATAAATGTATTTATACATTTAAAATAACAAAAAATACAACAATATATCACTAAATTCCAACTAAAAAATAAAAATAAAAATAACGAACACGAGATCAAATTAAAAAACAAACTCCTGAATATTTTTTCAGCATTCAAGATCATTTAGCATGCCCGTCAAAGACTATTTTGACCGTATTTAACATTTACAAATTTTCAATGCCCGTTTTTCTTGATGGTTGGAACAGTGGCAAACGTATTTTTGACGGTCAATATTTTTTCGAAAACGTTATTAGTGCCTATTCTGCAAGTACTTTGCCTACCAGATGAAATTCCAGCCTCCCGCCGTTGTTGGCAACTTGGCATCTCAGTCCATCATATAAATGAGGAACGGGGTTAGTAAGCCATCGCAGTCAAGAAATCAAATATTATTCTAGGTATCATCATGGTATCGTAAATAAATTTATGGGTATTTTTTTGCGTGCTATCAAGCATTAAATGTCCGTTTAACTGCAAGCTTGATAGTCATATAACTTTTGCTGAAGACAGAGTGTTCAGAAAGCACCACCCATATTTGTTTTATATGACTATCGAACTTGCAGCTAAACCAGCATTTAATGCCCGATAAACAAGCATTTAATGCCCGATAGCAAACTCGTTAGCCCTTTCCTTTTTTTTATAAATGACCTGGCATAGAAGACATGATATGATTCCATACCTGGCATACTTGCAAGGCATCGATTCGATTGTATACAGTGTGGTCCCACCAGAAATTCCAGGCCATCATCATGGAAATGAAATATCTTCTTTACTTCCAATTCCCACGTGATTTTCAAAAGCCACTGCGCGTGCAAACTTAATCAACAGTCCATCGATTAAGTAAGAAACTTGAGAGACGACTTTAGTTTTCCACCTTATTAATATTTTTTTCGATCATTTAAAAAAACTAAAGTGAGTATGAATTTCCAGAAACTTTTAATCACCCAAAAAAAAAATCTCTAATTTTATATCAAAATTAGTCTTCCACCTTATTAATAAATTTTTTTATCATTTTAAAAAGTAAAGTGATTATGAATTTCCAAAAACTTTCAATCACTAAAAAATATCTCTAATTTTATATCAAAATTTTGAAAATATATTTAATTTAGGGTTTTTATTTTCTTGAGAACTAGACAAGTAAATGTTCATGATAATGACGCATTATAAACTTTGATCCTCCTGGTACAATGATTGAGGATTAAAGCTGAAGGAACTACAATGTATAGACATATGTGGTTGGGCAGGGCAGGTGATTTAGTTAGTTCAACTCTTTTACTTGTTTGCATATGTCTTTAATTTAGTATAGAGATAAAAGAATCAAAATATAACAATGTTATATATGGAACATAAAAAGATGTGATGATTATGTAAAAAATTATATGAATGATGAGTGAGTGGGTTGGAATCGCTTAAAAATAATAGTAAAGTGATAGTGGTAACAAATTGTTTTTTTAAAAGATAACAAAAATTGTCCCATTTTTTTTCCGCGGGTGAAATAATTCAATCAACTTCCCTTTAGTTACATCACTGAAATAACAATGGTTCTTAGTTACATTGCTCAAATAACAATAAAAGAAATTTGAATGTCAAATTTGAATGTCTTTGTGTATAATAAAACTTAATTTTAGTATAAAAAAAACTTATAATTTTTTTTGTTATGAAAATTGTTGAGTTCCTTTTATAAAAGTTGTTTTTATTTATGTTTATAGGCAATTTCTATGGAAGATTTTTATATTTATTTATATTTTAATCTAAATTTTTATCTAATGGTCATAAATGAAATATATTGATATATTTTGGTTATCTTTATTCTAGTTATCAGTATTCACTTTTTTAAATTTACCTAATAGTAATGAATTCACCACACAAATTATCAAATAAAAAATAACACCATGTGAATCAACCCATTAATTTTAAAAGGTAAAAAATAATGATAAAAATATATCAATCATATTTATTAATATCACTGTACTGATCCTAAATTTGTCAATTCCTCATATTTAAATTATTATTAGTTATAAAAATATATTTATTTGTATTTTAAATTAATTAAACATTAATGATTAAAAAATAATCACTCATATACAATTTAAAAAAATTTATTAACCCATAAGAAAAAGGTATATTAGCATTCATATATCAAAGTAGTAAGCTTCAAATAAACTTGGAAAGAACAAGTACATTTTTTTTACATATTTACTTTTAGATGGAATCTCGATATATTAGTTAGTAATTTTCTTTCTTTTTTTATACAAAATATATAATTTTATACCTTTACATGTGGATAAAGGGTTTTGTGAAATCTAGGATGATATTAAAATGTAAAAGTGTAGTTTAATTGTCTAATGTTTTGGTTTTTTTGAGTAAAATTTGTGGTTAATGGATTTGTTGGATTGTAAATTTTGGTTATATATTCCACACAATTTAAGTGCTCCAAGGGTTTTTTTGGGCATTCAATCCATTTCTGCATTCAAAACACAATATATATATAATGGAAAATTAAAAAATTTCAAAGAATTTTATCATCGTTGACAAAAAAGACCAAAATATCGAACAATTAAACTACATCAAATATAAAGAGACAAAAGCATATATACCTACTTTCTACCATAAAAATCATAAGTCTAGCTTAGGCACCATCTCCATAAGATTTATGAGAGGGTAATAAGATTAATGGCTCTCATGACACCTTGAGCTCATGATATAGAAGCTAAGGGAATGCCCTCCAACAAAGAAGGGTTCAATCACTACAAAGAAAACACCAATTAATAAAACTTTTAACAAACACACTTGTTCTCGTTCTCTTTTTAGTGGAGGTGAGTAGACATGGAAAAGTTTTTAGTAGAGTGTTTTTTGAGCACATAAACCTTTAAAGTCTTGACAATTACATTTTCATAACGCCCCACTTTCTCTAGATAGTTATATATCCTCCCACACTCAATTTTTGTAAAATACATACATTGAAAAAGATGCAACATGGTAAGGAAAACATATAATTTTCGTGATGCTTGTTATTAAGTACAACACACATGTACATTGTATTACCAGGGTTAATACTAAACCTAAATTTTGCTAAAATGACAATTTAAAAAGAAGAGGCACTCATGTGTACAATACCATGCACACTACATTAGGCTAACATTTGATAAATAAAATATTAATGCACTAAATAAAATAGCTACATTGATTCAATTGATACAATGTGTAGTATAATAAGTTTTTAAAGGATTGTTGTGCAATGTGTACTAAACATACCATTTATCTAGTGTGATGTAAATAGACCATTGCATTGATGTATCTTTATACAAGGAGCATTTCATCAAGGTCCCATTAAATTATTTTATTTAGAAAATGGATTTTGGAGTGTATTAAACATAGCTACACATTGGTGCAGAACACAAACATATGTAACAAGGTAGGTTAAGATATTTTATAAAGGAAAACATGTTAGGAATATGAGGTACATTGGAGTAGGGTAAAAAAAAAGCACCAATCAAATTATTGTTTTAATTTTCCTTTAGTACTTCACACATGTTCAAGCTTCAATGTTGTCTGAGAATGTAATAATGAAGGAGGAAAACATAACATAATCCTATGACATGATGTTAGGAGATCCACAATGTCAATTTATTATAACTTTAGTTTTTTAATTTTTAAAAGGCGCAGATTCTATACATTCAAATTTATTTATATTAGTGTATGGTCAATTTATTATAAGTTTAGGTTTTGTTTTGTTTTTTTTTTTTTTAAGTTTAGATACCATGCATTCAATCATATTAATATTAGTGTATCTTATGATCCAAAGCATTGCAAAAATATTTGTGGTAAAATGTATATTTTATCTTTAAATCTAATAGTATATATTACATTATGTAAACCATAACATAAACCATATTAATCGATCTACTTTTGAACTTTTATTGATAACATTCAATAGTTTTACTTTGTTAGTCATCTTATATATCCCATAAAATCTCCTTAGTCATATGTCATATATACAAATGCAATGGCATGTTAGGGTCAAGGACATTTGATTTCAGGTTCCAAAGATTTTATTGTGAGTGTTCTATGCAATTTCAAACCAAGATTCAATATTTAATAAGTCATTTGTGTGTTGTCTTAATTTTGTTTTTTCTTTGTAATATATATGTGAAATTTTTTAACATAATTATGTTATCAAAGGTTAATTGTTTAATTAAAATTTTATTGGTGAAGGGTTAATTTATTATGAGAACATCATTTTTGAAGTGAAATTTTTTAAACATAACATTTCTTGATGGTAACCATAAAAACCCCAAACTTAAAACAAACTATATGAAGGATTAAGAGAAATCCAAATTCTAACTATGCTAAGGAAAACTGTTTTACTTTTCATTTAATATAGTAACTTCTCTCTACCTCCTAAGAATATCTTCTCCCATGAAATAAGCATGGGCAATTTTCAATTAATATAAGGCAATAACAAATTATAGATAAAACAAACATACCTATAAAATAAAAATGTTGATTTTTTACTTTGTAAATGATTATGTTTAAATCATTAAATGAGAGTGAATAAGTCAAAAAGTAAAAGTTGTCGATGCTTTTTTATTTTCTAAATAAAATATAATTTTGACATAAAATTATTTTTTATTAGGCATGTTCATTGAAGACTCTCAAATAAATCATATGAAAAATGCAAACATAATTTATGGTAATTTCCCAACAACATATTGTTAAACAACAACATGGTCTCAAACCAAACCCATTTGTGATATAAAAAGTCTTGTTACATATCCTTCGAGGAATCTTAAACAACTCGTTAAAAGTTTACAGGTAAACCACACTTCCACTCGAGAAAAAATGGCCAAAATTAAAGGAAAAAAATACATTGCACTTGAAAGTTCATATTGATATTGTTTAGAATTAAGGAAAACATAGGTAGAATGGGGCTTATAATATATAAAGGTTATTAAGTTATATAGTAAATAGAAATAGAAGGTAAAAGAAAGCAAATTTAGATCATGATTTGCACTTGAAGTCATCCAATGAGTCATATTCACTCTGGTTATGTTTTCGCTGCCTGTTATAAGATTTTTTTTACATTTACCATATAATTTATGTATAATGTTTTATGTTATATTGTAAATTTTTAATATAAATATGTATATAAAATTATGATTTAAATTTAATTATAATAAAATATATATTTAATTATTTTATTTTTTAATTTATAATAAAAAATAATATTTTTAAATATATAAATTTTGTTTTTTTTGTTATGTTTCAATTTTTTTAATTATTATAAATATAAATATACATTTGTTTTCCATTTCAATTTCTATTTTTCTCATTTTGTAAAATTATAAAAATTTAAATCTAAACTTCATTATTAAATTCCTTACCGAAATTTCACTGTGAAATGGCAAAATTAAAAATAGATACCGCGCCTCGCCACATGGATACCGTACTTCCGGAAATCTCTCACATTAATAACTTTCCCGTGCAAGTTTCAAATTATATATAAAAAAAATGTTTAACTAATAAAAGAAAGATAAATTCCAAGCATATCATCTCGCTCAAACGTTTGTCGTGTATATATATGTGAATATTTCCTTCGACTTCGCTTGGTTTCGGACAACTATCATTCGTTAAATAATGAATTCATACAGGTAAAAGGAAAAGGAAAAGGATAGTGTTAGATAGAGGAGGAATGACTTTTTTAGAATTTTGTGAATAAAATTTTACAACAGGTTATTCCTTTTCTATTTAAAACTATCATTTGGTTAAATTTATATGTCAATTATTTTTATATAAATCAAAATCTAAGGTTATATTTTCGATCCATTGATTCTTTTTATGAGTGGTTTTTAGTGAGATTTTTTGGAAATTTTTTTGATAGGTTTTTCCGGTTTAATTTCTTTAAAATCTGGCGAGAATTTATTGAAATCACAAACTTAACGGGTAACCCCTGCACAATCAAAGTGCTATAAGGGTTTTTTAGGGTGCTGAATCCATATATATATAGTCAAAAAACCAGTTTAAATAACATAAATCAAGAGTTCACCTCAAACTTCTTTTTTGCCAGATTCCGCACTGGAAAGTCCAAAAAATGCACTAAAACTCTTTTGTTTGAAGTGAACCCAACACTATGTCTTTAATCGATTTGTTTTAAGTGTGATTTTTGGAAAGTTTTTCATTTAACCTTCTAATCTAATTTGTTTAGAATTTTATAGGGATTCATTGAAATTACAAGTTTAGTTTATTTTCTAATTTAATTTGTCTATAGCTTTATAGAAATTGATTGAAATTATAAGTTTGATGGTGAACTCTATACAATAAAAATGCCCGGGGAAAATACAAATCAAAATTTCACCACAATTCTGACCAAAAATATATGGAAAAATAAAAAAATCTCACTTATTCCGAAAAAGATTATAATCTCATCGATCCATAAATTTATGGAATAATAATAATATTTAATTGAGTTCACATGGTAGACTTTCAGCAGCAGGGAAGAATGATTGGAAAATCCCCAAGTCCCAGTCTTCCACATCCAACGGAGGAATATCCTCTACGTTTAGCAACCCGCCACTGTCCGTACGCTCAAGTGGAACGGAATCCCCAAATATCGTACTCGGCTCCGAAATAAACTGTTGGCCGTCAATGTCACATTCCGTTTCCAAACTGGCTGATGATGATGCCGCGCCGTTTTCTGAAGGAAGCTGAAATTCTTCTGCAGCGAACTTCGCCGCCGCGGCTTGAATTTGCGGCGGCGATTGAAACGAAGCGCAGGAAATTTTGGGCGGTGAGTGGGGAAAATTGAGCTTGGCCGTGGATCCTCTAAGGCAGTACACGGCAAAGTCATATGCACGGGCAGCTTTTTCAGGGGTGTCGTAGGAGCCCAACCAAATTCTGCCACTGGAATTGGGAATTCGAATTTCCGACACCCATTTCCCCCATTTTCTCATCCGGATTCCCTTGAACTGCCGCGACTTCAGTGAGCAACTGTGGGGACTGATGCTGCAGCTCGGGTTTTGCGAGGGTTTAGTCATTGCAAGATTTTACAGGGGAGTCGCACTGAGGAAGTGCCGGTAAAGTTTTATGTCGTTCCAAGGAAGGAAGTAGTGTGATAGTGAGGGGATTTGAAGTCAGGAATCACAGAGATAGTGGTAGCTACTACACTTGAGCAAGTGAATGCATGCGGGATGAGATTGTTTGTTGTAACTGCCAGCAGATTTATAGAGCCGGAAAAACGTGTGGAGTGAATGGAACCCTTTGTGGTGCGTTCTAAGAAATTGCCGCGCAGGGGATTTAGAATTAAAAGGATGGAACAGATTTTCGTCGGTGTGAATGTGTCTTGGTCGAGTCAGAACTAGAACGTTTGGACTAGGCTAATCTGGAATATTCCAGAAATCCATTGGCTATCTCCGATCTATTTCGGCCTTGGCAAAATTGAAAGGTGGAAATCTACAGCCGTCGCTACGTTTGGACTGCGCTAATCTCGAATATTCTAGAAATTTATTGGTTATTTCCGATCTATTTCGCCGTGGCAAAATTGAAATTAAAACCAATAACATTTATTTGTTACCTTAATATTTTATCCTCCATCAAATACTCACCGACAGAAGAAACACTACGGTATCTGTCAACTCACCACTCGAACAACAGGCTATGACGTCATTTTACGGACATGTACCTGTCTGTAACAGCCCTGTTTTTTTTAACATAAGATGAAGTTTAAAAAGAACATCAAAATATCTATTAATTAGCCTGTGCCAATTCTAATGATCTCGCCATTAAATGTTAATTTTTGGCCACATGAGATTGGTGCCTCCAAAAAAAAATTATCAGATAGAATTTGCTATTCAGACATTTGATATTGATATTCACATCGCTCTATTTTCAGTACGGTGAATTTAAATCATTTTACTGAAAATTGATTGTTTTGATAATATTAAAATTAACCAAAACTTCACATTTTATTATTGTGGGCTTTTTTTTCTTCTTGTTTATGGTTGAAGTTCCTTTTTAACATCGAACATTAAGGTTTTTCGAATTTTATTATTATTTAAATAATTTAACTAATTAAAAAATATTAAAAATATCCCATTGTCCTCTAAAAAGGAAAGCCCATAAAAGTTCAAATACTGATTTATGAGGCGAACACAACATAAAAGTTAGCTACAAATTTACTATGTAAACACAACGTCTATAGGAAGTAGGAAGTTGTAGGTATATACATTACCCTTACATTCAAAATGGAATGAATGATCTTGGAGATGAATTCGCCAGTCCTCCTTGGCTTAGGAAACTACTACTCTATCTCACCAACCACGTTCCTGTTATCCACACATTTTGTGATTCTCATTCACTATTTACAATATTATGTATTTGTATTTATCCACAACTTATTATATATATAACATGATAGGCACAAATATGCACACATCAAATTAATTCCTTTTAAGATGTTAATTAAAGTATTAGCATTTTTATTGTTACATTGAACTAAAAATTAAAGAAGAATGAAAGAGCAAGTTGACTTCTCATCTTTATTTTATTTTTTTGAGATATGCGTTATCCTTTTTGTTGGTGATTTGGAATTAATACTTTTCGTAAGTGATTCAATTAATCATATTAAGAAGGATGACAATGATGTTTATTAGTGACCATGAGGGCGATTTTTTTTTATGTGTTTAGTATGTTAGATAATGATGTTTATTAATGACTATGAGGGCGAATTATTTTTTTATGTGTTTAGTATGTTAGTTGATAATGTAAATTAATTAATTTTTATTAAGGTTTAATTTTATTAATTTAATAGGTAAATTAATTAATTTTTTAAAATTAATTTTTTTTAGAAGATGTAATTTATAATTTCAAAGTATTATGATAATTATATTATATAGTCGAAATTATTATTTAATATTAACTTATGATATTATCTATAATACATATTTTTTCTATAAAGAAATATAAACTATAACTAATTATTAGTGTTTTTCATCATCAATTCAATTAGAATTGTGAATTGTAATTTTCAAAAAAACTTTGGTCAATGTGGTGACAACAAATTATTATAAAAACTAAGTATGCAAGTCACTTTCTCTAACCATAGTTGTGTCACATCAAAAATAATGAACCATGGTGTGGCAAGTGTGACAATGACTTACTAATAAATTATTACAACAAAAAAAGTAAACAAGTCATTTTCTCCAAGCAGAGTCGTGTCACATTCAAAACAGTAAACCATGTTGTGGAAAGTGTGGCAATGACCTACTAATGAACCATTATTTATGTTGTGCACCATGAATTGTATAGCTCAAGCGACTTATCAAATCTCATAATTGATGGTTGTACTCCTAGATGGGTTCCCCCTCCCTTTACTTGATCTCCTTCAATTCAACAAACTACTTTATTAATTAGGCTTCACCTTTTGAAATTTCTTCATAAAATTGTGATAGAATTGATCAAACATCAAGACACGATTAGTGGGAGTGCTCTACATACACTTCATGTACCATTGTAATGCTCTTTCATGCATATTGATGTAAAACTTCGCAGATTGATAGCATTGGTGGTTCTTTATGCACTCCATATTGCATCATAGAGGAATATAGCATTGGTGGTTCTTCACACACTCCATATTATATCATAAAGGAAGCAATGTTGCATCTCATCCTATTCCCCTTGGTCATGAAACAATGGAAGTCGTTGGGTAGACGTACTTAGTGGAACCACCATTCCTATCTCATGACTAGGTATTAACAAAAATTCTAGAGGGTATGGTTGTTGTATGAAGGGGGATGTCCCTACCAACACACTCATTGAATTGGATAAATTCTATACATCTTTTGGCTACTTTTGAAGTCACACTCAAGCAATTCATGGACATCACTTTGACTAATAACAACATAAACACTTCCCACTATGTGTGATGACCATAATTGGAATTTGACTCATGAAAAAAAATTGCGCGGGTATGATGTTGAATAGACTGGCATCATTGTCATTTTGATTTTCCTTCTTAATGATAAACATCCACAATATTAGGGAACCAATAAGGAATATACTCAAATGCCTCTTATTCTTGACTCTATCGTTCTACAACTTCTACAACAACTAGGGGTTCAACAATATTAGTCAACATCTCTATGTTTATAGTTCAAGTATGCATGTAACTAACTTCATCACTACTCTACCACCTCCATTCTTCTAGACTTCCCTCTAAATATACTAACTCTCTTAACCTTTTCATAATTACACTTTCTTGATCATTATGACTGGGGTCAACTAAATCTCTTTTTTATGCCTGTTTCATACTGTGTATCATTGTACACTCTAGATGTATCTCAAGGCTCTATCTTGTTATAAGAGACCATTAACTACTGCAAAAAAATTGTATCTCTTCCCAACACCCAATTTCATTGACTTCTACATGATTTTGGTATTGTATTTATTGTTCACTTTCAAGGCTCTCTACATCTACCAAATATGAATCTTAAGTGGCATGAATATTCAACTCCACCATCAAGTCTTCCCATGACTCCAACAGCCCCCCATTACCACCCACGTAAGTGTTATGTTGAATCCGTCATAGAAAAACTCAAAAGTGTGCATAATTCCACCATAAATCATGTTATCAACATCATAATTTATTAATCAACCTACCATGACTATCTTCATTAAATAATTATAAGGCATTTGTCAAAAATACTACTAGTCAAATACAAATTCCAAGGCATGACCTTCCACAATGTTATTCATCCAAAAATTCACTTCTTACATCTAGTGATGATCATCTAACTTAGCCTTTAACAAATTTTGAGTAGTGTACTCAATTCCTAACCATAGAATCCAATGTTAAGGCCACTATTTGAGCCTTTCCAACTATTTCCATTTCTACAAATTCACTTAGAACTCATTCCATAAAATCTCATGTAAGCATTTGAATAAGTACTTATATTTGAATATTACATTCTCTTAATCCAAATATGCACTTTATTAACATGCAAACAAGTATATACGTGCTTCAAACCAACCTTCAAGATTAGCCTTTGTTGACTTCCACCACATCTATGTGATTCTTCATTTATTATGATATCAACAATTGAATCATGTTTTTGGTATAGAACTGTGGTCCATTGAATGTGTCCAACAAAGGCTCAAAGTAATCTAGTACATAAGCATATTCAAACCTCCAAAGGAAGGAGGTCTCACCCAAGGCATGTTTGATTGTAGTCAATTAGTAAGCGTGTAGAATCTTTAAGACTAATGGAGGCTTAAATTCCATAGTGTAGTAATTAATCACATACATTAAAGCATAAGAAATAACTCATGCATAGATATAAAAATAATTTATACATCATGAATATACATGAAAAAAAAAAAAATGAGTAGAAAATCATGCAATCCCATTGTATTCATCTGAAAAATGACTATGTACCTATATTAGGCATTAAACGTTGCATGCAACTACATGGAAACAATCTCATCATTGAAGTATAGATCCATCAAAACAACATAATCTTAGATCCTAATAAGAGAAAATAAGTGAATCACTAATGAGCTACAATCCAATGAACCATTTGAAATAAATCCTCAATTCATATATATAGCAAAAATACTAGATGGGACTATAGTTTGGCAGTTGTTGTACATCCTCCTCCCGCACTTACCCAAGCTAACCGGTCCATCAAGGTAAATATGTGACGAAGTGTTACTATGATATGAATCAACTCCCCAAGGTTAGTTAAGGAAGTGGAATTAACAAACCCAAACCAAATTTTCCTTCTCAGGAGCTACAAGACCCCTAGGGGCTAACCAACCACTCCAGGTGCCTAATACTTGAGCTAACTCTATTTTTCACAAAAAAACCCCTAGTCGCATGCACAAGCATGCATCCATGCGACTGTAGACCAACATTTTCTCCCATAAACATGCAAGGGAGAGACTACAATCTTTTTCAACTAGTTTTGTGCCTAATATCGTGAGACTTGGGCCACCATTCCAGGGTTAGTGTCCATATCACTACGTAGAACTTGATGAGACTTTCCAAGACAATAAATGGCACTAAGAAAAATCCTCTAAAACAAAAATTGATCAAGGAATTAACGTAACCAATCCTAACCATGCCAGGCATTCCGTCAAACACATGATGAACATGAAATCTACAGGTCATAAATACACATCTCAACATAGGGGTCTCTTACTTATCTGAGAATCATTAAGAAGGTCTAATTCCCTCTCATATTAGTTGAAATAACATTTATTAGGTTATGTATTCGATAACAAATCAGATTTTCATCAAACATGTCAAGAGCCATAAACAATATACATCATATAACTAGCTAATAACCAACAATAACCAACATAATTAGTACATATGCTCATAGATCACAATAGAAAATACTTCTTATTAGCATATGAAAATTCCAGCCAAGTCAAGGACTTCCATGTAGCACCTGACCATAGACTAGGTTGAATCAAATCTCTCTTTTATCCATTCACCCGTGTGCCATATTCCAAGCATGAATGTGGGATATCACGGAATAAACCAAACAAAACCAAACCAGGGCTTATAGAGGCTAAACCACATCAACCCTCAACCAGTGATTCCTTCTCACGGTCGGACATCACTAACCATCACCAGATCAGTCTCTACCCAAGTTGTCTAGGGCTCCAGAGTGTTTGTTCCAACCTGGCTTCCAAGAATAGTAACTCAACCCACAGTTATTGTCGAACTTTAGAGAATTTATCCAACCAAGGCTTCCAAGACTAATAACTCAACGCACCAAGGGATATAGGGTGTTTTTCCAACCAAGGCTTTCAGGACTAGTGTTGGGAAACCAACTCACAAAAAGATAGAAAAGATAGATCAATGCCTTAGAATTCAGCCTCTTCAAGGGGGCAACCTCATTTACATTACACAAATGAACAATTCTTGGATGATACAAATCACTAAACCTCCCTTCTATGTATAGGAGTCTAAGGGGTCATAATATAATCAAGTTGAAATAATAGTAATAACATAAGGGCACAAAAATAACAATAGTGGGTTTCTATGGGGCATACTAATAACAATATGGGGACAATAGGGGAACAATGATAACAATAAGGGATACAATGACAATAGTAATGGGGGAATCACTAGTATTATAGGGGCCTAACATGCCCCTCTCCTTCTGCAAATCATTGTCCTCAATGCTTGAGTAGTTCTGGATGATTCTGTATAAAATTATCATCCTCCCATGTGGAATCTTCAACAGATAAGTTCTTACACTTGATGAGATACTCCGAAATTGATCAATTTCGTAGTTGTCGAGTTCTTGTTTCCGTGATTGCTTCCAGTTCCAATATGATTTTTCCTTCCTTGTGAAGTTTTGGCAATATTGTTTAAACTGGGAGCTTGTCACTTATAACCTTCTTTAAACATGAAACATGGAAAACTGGGTGCACTCAGGAAGCTGCGGGAAGCTCCAATTTGTATGCCATAGTACCAATATTTTACAACACCTTGTACGGACCATAATACTTTGGTGATAATTTATTATCCTTCTTAGCTTGCTTGAGGGACATTTTTTTATATGGTTGTAGCCGTAGGAATACCCAGTCACCTGCATAAAAACTTCTTTCGCTGCGATGTTGATTTGCCTGTTGTTTCATTCTATTCTGCGCCAACGTGAGGTTATCCTTTAAGAGTTAGAGAACTTGTTTTTGATGCTCGATGTGATGTTCCACTGCTTGAACCTTAGAATTTTCTCTTAAATATGATGTGATGGATGGTGGATGATATCCATAAAGTGCCATAAATGGGGTCATTTTTGCTACAGTATGGAAGGAAGTGTTATACCACCATTCAGCCAGAGGTAACCATTTGACCCATTGTGTCTATTTATCAAATACAAAGAAACGAAGATATCCTTCCAAACATTTGTTTACTATCTCAGTTTGCCCATCAGATTGAGGATGATAAGATGAGATATGAGCTAACTGAGTACCGAGACAAGAAAATAATTCTGTCAAAAAATTTCCAGTGAAAATGTGATCTCTGTCGCTTACAATAATCTTTGGGTTTCCATGTAGTTTTTGAATTGTTTCCATAAATGCAGTAGAAACTGTACTGGCTCTAAATGGATGTGATAATGCACAAAAGTGTGCATACTTGGTAAGTCTGTCAACTACCACCATGATGACACTCTTTCCTTCGGACTTGGGTAAACCTATGATAAAATCCATTAAAACCTCCTCCCAACGTTGGCTTGGAATTGATAAAGGTTGTAATAGACCCGGGGTCTTAATTGTTTCAACTTTACTTTGTTGGCAAACCAAACATTCCACCACAAACTTTTGTATAACTGATTTAAGGCCATCCCAAAAAATTCCTTGTTAACCCTGCGGTAAGTTTTTAAAAATCCTGAGTGCCCTCCTAAGGGAGAAGTGTGTAATTCCATAAGAATATTTTGTTTGAGTTGGGAATTCTTACATAGGTATAAGCAATCTTTGTACCATAACAAATCATTTTTCCAGCTAAATGTATCATATGTATTGGGATCTTGTTGTAACTTTTGAGTGAATGCCCACAGTTCTTTGTCATTCTTCCATTCCTCCCTTGCCTCGTTTATCCAATCTGGTTGGATAATAGAAATGGCACACAACAATGCTTCCACATCCTCATCCTTTCTTGAGAGTGCATCTTCCACAACATTTTTCTTCCCTTTTTTGTAGATGATTTTAAAGTCATAACCTAACATCTTTGTGACCCATTTTTGTTTCTCTTCAAAGGATAATCTTTGTTCTAAAAGGTATTTAAGACTATCATGATCCGTTTTTACCTTGAAGTGTCTTCCCATTAGGTAGGGTCGCCATTTCTTAAGTGCATGTAGTATTGCCAACATTTCCTTCTCATAAATAGCTTTGTGTAAATACTTTCCCTTGATTGGATGAATTTCGAAAGTAATCGGTCTTTCATCTTGCATTAAAACAACACCAATTCCATTTCCTAAAGCATCGCATTCCACAATAAAGGTTTTTGTGAAGTCTGGCGTAGCTAAGACTAGTGCTTGGCACATTGCCTCTTTAAGATATTCGAATGCCTTTGTTGCTTCTGGAGTCCATGAAAATGCATCTTTCTTCAATAATGTTGTTAGAGATGTTGTTATTCTCCCATAATTCTTAACAAACTTGCGATAATAACCTATCAACCCGAGAAATCCTCGTAGATTCTTTATGGATGTGGGGATTTTCCATTCCTCAATGGCTTTAATTTTTCTAGGGTCTACCTTAACACCTTCATGAGATAAAATATGACCCAGATATTCTAGCTGTTGTACTCCAAAGAAACATTTGGAGCTTTTTGCATACAATTGTTTTTCCTCCAATAGTTTGAGCACCTTGTCAACATGTTCAACATGATCCTTCCAAGACTTGTTGTAGATTAGTATATCATCAAAAAATACTAACACAAATTTTCTAAGGAAGGGTTTGAAAATGGAATTCATCAAACCTTGAAATGTAGAAGGTGCATTGGTAAGGCCAAAAGGCATGACCAAAAATTCATAATGACCCTCATGAGTTCTAAATGTTGTTTTCGGAATGTCTTCAGTCTTCATCCTGATTTGATGATATCCTGAACGAAGATCCAACTTGGTGAAGTAAATTGATCCATGCAATTCATCCAATAATTCATCAATGACAGCAATGGGAAATTTGTCTTTAATAGTGAACTTGTTGAGCTCTCTATAATCTGGACACATGCACCATGATCCATCCTTCTTGTGCACCAATACTACTGGAGCAGAGAAAGAACTTTGACTAGGTTGAATTATACCAACCTCTAGAATTTCTGCAACCATACGTTCAATTTCACTCTTTTGGGCATAGGGATATTTGTACGGCCTGATGTTTGGAGGAACATTTCCTAGAATCAAATGAATAGCATGATCATGATCATGAATAGGTGGGAGACCTTTGGGAGTCTCAAATACCTTTGAATGATTGTCCAATCTTTTTTGGAGATCTGGATAAATAGATGATTTCGATGTGGGAACATCTAGTGAACATAATTGTGTAATTACGCCTCGTTATTCCTTCTTTAGAAGCCTTGTCATACCGTTAGAGTTGATTATCTTTCCCAGTTTCCTTGCAATACCCTTTAATTCAACATCCTTTCCTTCCGTACAAAATTTCATGAAAAGTTCTTGAAAATTAAAAGCTATTGTACCCAAGGATTGTAGCCATTGGACTCCTAGTACAACATCAGCACCACCCATTGGAATGGAAAGAATTGGGCTATTCAATACATATTTTCCCATGGATAGCTTGATATTATGGCGATTTCCAGAGAAATTTATGGTTCCTCCACTTGCAACTATCACTTGACACTCAGTGCTGGATATAGGAAGTAATTCAATTCCTTTGCTATCTTACAATGAATAAAATTATGGGTACTTCCCGAATCAATCAACACTATTACCTTTTTCTTCTTGATATGTCCTTCTATCTTGATAGTTTGACGAGTGGTAATTCCAGCCAATGCATTTCAAGATATGGTCGAATTCATTTCTTCTTTATCTAGGGTTTGTTCCTAGAGCATATCCTCTTCTTTTGACATTTCTTGTTCCTTTTCTTCCTCCTCTTCACAATCTATGTAGAATAATTTCTTCTCAACACACTTATGACCTTTAGTGTATTTTCTATCACAACTGTAACAAAGTCCTTTTGCTCTTTTTTCTTCCAATTGTTTTGTTGTCAACCTTGTAGGTTGTGGAAGGCTAGGGGCAAGAACACTTCCATCTTTATAGTTGTGACTGGTAGGCTTCTTGGTTGCCATAATTTTGCTTTCCATTTTTCTTGCTAACTTGAAAGCCTTCTCCAATGAATCAGGTTCCGAAAAGTGAACCTCATGTTGGATATTATCCTTTAAAGTCCCTATGAACACATCAATCCTATGTGTTATCACTCAGGTTGTCCTTAAGCTCCGGAAAAGGATACGGCCGAGGTAACCACAAACCAACTTTGGACTGCAGGTTCTAGCCAACCTGCAATCAGAGAGGGCTCTCTCTTTTAGATTTAGCTTTGTTTGAAAAAGATTTTAGGCTAGGTCTTGAGTTTAGAGGGTTTCTGTTTTGTTTTTGGTGGGAAGGAAGATGTCTCAAGTAGAGAGGCAGAACATAGTCTGGTAAGTTTCAAACCATTGGGCGTGGAGTCAAGGAGTGGGACTGCTTGTGCGTTTTTTTGGTCACAAGAGAAATAAGGAGCAAGGTAGCTGCTCATGAAACAACACTTAAAGCTTAAAAGGATGGAATGAGGGATAAGGAATGAGAGGCAATAAAGAATCTCTCACTCGGCTTAAAAGGGGGAAGGTGAATGAGCTCTGTCTAGGAGCAATTAAGAATTCCTAGACAACTGTCAAAGATGAAGGGATTAGGGGAAACATGAGCCATATGGAATTCATATTCATTACTAACCCAGATGAAAACATAAAGAAATAGCAGAAAATGAGCATAGAGGGCGTTTAAACCAATTCTAGACTATTCTTTCTTTCTACTATTTTAGACGGTATATCAATGAAAAAACAGAGGTAGGAAAACTTATTGAGTCATGTTGCAGCACAAGAATTCCAAATTCACTTCTTCAAAACCATTAGACACAGAGCAGACAGTCTTTCCTCCAAGCCTTTCAGCAGTCTTTGATTACAGAAAACATATCAGGTATACAGTGCGAGTCTCTGCTAAAAACTATCAACCAACCGACCCTTAAAACAAAACAGAGGGTGGTATATATAGGGAAGATTTATCCAAAATTTATCTATTGCAGCCGACCTAACAGGTCTGACAGAAAACTAATTTCTTTAACCTAATCTTATCCAGAAATAAATGCCAGAAAAATATCTTTGAGCTATGCTGGGGGCAGCTGTATCAAAATGAGTTAATGTCTGTCTTGGTGGCTGTGTGCTGTTCATCTCTTATAACTGTGCATTGGTCTTTGCACCCTTGCTGTTCGGCGGCATTGAATGCTTCTGACTATGATTTGAGAGCTAGGACGGGCTTACTCTTCTTGTTTTTGACTTTCTGGGGGGCTCATCAATGTTCAGGTGCTTCGAGCCCCTAAAAAATCTTCGGCTGATACTCTTTGGCTCTCCTCCTTCCTCTGATACTCTTTGGCAATAAATTGATGTTGTTCTGGCGTGCTGTGGGTCTCATTCACAAATTAATGGCCGCTGTTCGGCCTCTGTTTCTTTCAAAACTGTTTTCTGCTCCTTCCGGCAAGCTTTGCGAAGAAAAATGGGTCATTCGGCGCCTTTCGGGCTTGCTGGGGGCTGCAGAATGAAAAGATTCCCTGAAGATTCCCCATTCAGGCCCAAAAAATCTAGCGAATCGCTCATCAAAAACTGCCTCAGAATGGGATTCTGGGGCCCCGAAGTGCGATTTTCGCCTCTGCACCAAAACTGATGATGACGTCAGCATGAGGTGACGTTGTACGGCAGGTGACGTCAGTGATGACATCAGCATGATGACGTGGAGGGATGACGTCAGCATGACGTCATCATGTACGGACGGTGGCATGGCATGACACGTGGCAAAGGGCCATGCAGGTAGATGACTGGACATGTGACTGGGCAGAGGGAGTGACGTAAGCGGTGACGTCACCGGGCAGGAGGCGGTAAGCGGTATTATGGCGCACCACCTTTGGGGGAGAGCGGTTTCGTGAGGGGGGCCTCCGCCACAGCCCAGGAGCTGACGCGTGGCGGGAGTACGGCGGCAATACCGCCCATCTCCCGGACGCTAAAGCTTGGGCGGTTCGGGGATGGGGTGGCCCGCCAGCCATTGATCTGCGGGGCGAATAATCCGACGGCTGGCGGCGAAGGTAATACGGCGGGGAGATATGGCGGGGAATATTCAAAGAATATTCCTTTTTTAATAATGCGCGCGGTGCGTTATAACTTAGGGAACGGTGGATCATGAGGGTTAATAGGGGCGGGGTTAATATTTTACATGAAAAACTTTGGATTAGGGGCGGCAAAAGGGGGTTTGCGCGTGGTTGAAGTATTTACAGCTGGGACTTGGGGATGAGGGGTAAAACGTGGGTTTTTTGAGGGTTTTAGGGCTAGGGGAAAGGTTGTTAGCATGACCAGGTGTCATCTAACCCCTGCTATGACTCGGATGGGCTAAAACAGCCCCAGATGGACTATTTTTCCCCAGACTTAGAAAAAAATATGGCTATATTGCCAGGGAGGGGATATTTACATAGGGGAGTTATATGTACATAGCTTTAGTAGGGGAATGGGAAAACTGATAGGGAGTTATATAATACTGTTAGTAGTTAATATGAAGGTGACTAGCAAGCGCTAAGGTCAGGGACCTTAGGCAAATTTTGGGGAAAAGAATTTGTAGAGAAATGAACTCCTTGAGTGAAGCAGATCTTCACCAAGGCAACTGATATGGAGTATGATGAGACTAAGAGGCTCAAGCAGATCTTGACCTCTTTGGGGAGTTAGTAAGTGACTTGGGAAATTAGAAGAAGGGGGAAGTTAGTGATGTCCAGCTCTGAGCTCCTTTGAATAAAACTGCCTGCACTGATCTGAAAAGATAAAACAGTTTGAAACACAAAATTGATCATCAATCATTACTCTGCAACCACAGCTACCTACCCAGCCTACTGGTGGACCCCAGTATTGTAGCAATAATGCTACAACTCCTGGAACTCCCTTATTTAATTTTATCAACCCGGTAGTTCGTAACAAACTTGGAAGCGATGGTGCTGTATGCACAAGTACTAGCTCTTGCCGCAGCTGTCACTTGGTCAGCTGGTACAAGTCCACTAGGAGCTTAAGCCAACTTCTATGAGCTCTTAGAAGAAGCCTTTTAATTGATGGATGAAAGCTAACTCGAAGGAAGCTAATCTAATTGCAAAAAGAAACTGAAAGCCAAAAAGAAACGCAAACCCTAGCAAACCCTAATTCTACCAGCTAGTCCTACTGACGCAAAGGAGAGCATGCAAACTACTGAAAGAGATGCCATTACTTCTATGAAGGTAAAATACATGTGTCTAGACTACCTCTATCTGAAGAAAACATCTTTTTGTATTTTTGATTAAGTTGTTGGAATTATCATGCATATGCTTTTAACTATTTTTTACTGTGCAGAGGTGGATCAAGGAGGAGAAATGCTTGGAAGAGGTTGGGAAGGTTCAGAGAGAGTCTAAGGAGTCCCCAACACCCTTCCAGAGAGTCTCACAAAGTTTGGCTGCCAAGAAACCGTGTTTATGAGCTTCTATAAGAAGTCTGCAGGGGTTCTACAGGATGTTCAGGATTTCTACAGGATGTTCTGTAATTCTTCTACAGGATGTTTTGAAATGGGATTTTGGAGCATGGATGGAGGGAAAAAGATGGAGGAATGAGTATGGAGGTGAAATAGGGGTGTGAAGAGGTCTAGGACTTGGTGGATGAGGCTAAGGAGCGATTGGATTTGTTCAACGATGGAGGAAGCGATGATGCACAAGAATGTAGGAATTAGGGCAAGGTGGGGAAAGTATGGCAAATGAAGGGTACAAATCATGGACTAAGGGTTGGAGCAGATTATCTGATGGATTATCGGTAGATAGAGAAGGATAACAGGTGCTCTGCAAGTTATTTTTCGAATTTAACAAATGAAGACTTGGAAAATCAAGAACCTAATTACCTTGACCTAATCTGACCTAGATAATAGCAAAAGAAATGGAACAGAAGTTTATTTGCACAAAATCAGATGAACTAACTATGCAACTAAGCAATCATAACCATAAGCATGCATTCAAAACTGATATCAAGTTTGAAAACTAAGAATCCAACACTAATACTTGCATGGTGAAGCAAAACAGCGTTTTTGTGGGCAGCAAGGTCACCTTTGTCCCAACTCACGATCCCACTGAGGGAGAGGTAAGATCAGAGGTGCTTGAGCCCCTTTTTCCAAGGATCTTTTATGTTATTAATCTATCCAAATCAATCTGAACATGAAAATCTACTTTAATCATCAAAAGCAACCTAAATAACACAACAAGTTTTAAATCTAAATAGCAGATTTTACTCTAAGAATGCAGCAAATACACATAAAGATAATCAAAGGAGGTATTGGGCGCTTGAGATGGGCCCAACCCCAAGAGCTATAGCCTCCTAAGAGAGATTTAGAGCTGGTGCAAAGCTGGATTCATCTTTATTGAGCAAGAAAAGAAGAGTTACATCAAAACTGTCCACAAGGAGAACTTGAAAATGAGCTGAAAGCAAAGCTAATCTATTGCCTAAAAATCGAAATACAAACTAGCTAACTTCTGCCTACAAAATGACTAACCATTGGCTACAAAATGACTAACCACTAGCTAACAAAAATGACTAACTGAAATGAGGCCCTAAGCCCTCTTATTTATACAAATTGAGGACCCCAACAATCCTCCTAAACTTTAGGGACTCGGCTGCCCAAAACTTGTAGTTAACAGCAGTCCTATTTGACTTGCTTGGCTGCCCTTGTGCTAATTGATTTGGTGGCCCTTGAACTCCAAGCTGATGGTGGAGAATTCGAGGTAAGGGCCCATAAATGAAGGGAACACCTTCCTAAAAATACTCTCCACGAATTTGGCTGCCAAGTGCTCATTTCAACCATTGACTTTGTCTCAAAATTGACCAAAAAGGTTACACAAAGCACACATTAGACTTGTTGGCATAATGCCTAACCCAATTCACTCTATTAGCATAAATATAATCAAAAACATGCAATAAACTAATGAGAATGGTGGATTAAGTCGAATTAGGAGGTTGAATGAGCCCAAATAATCATCCATTTTTGGGGCTCATCATCACCCCCCTACTGAAAGTGTTGCTCATCCTCTGAGAAACCAATTTATCTCCTCATCTTTGATGGCCTTGGTGGCCTCCCTGTCATGCCAAGCTTCTGAAGTGATGTCCTCTTCTTTGTCATGAAACCATGCTTCTTTGCTTCTTCCCACTGCCTGTGCTCCTTTTCCTAGAGAAGTTTCAGCTTTGGTATGATTGTGCAAATATATTCAATCTGATGGTGGCAATGGTGGTGAAAGGAGATGAAACCAGTGGAGGATGGAAGAAAAGAGTGGTTGCATGCCTCCTCAACGGACTTCTAGCTTCAAATCCCTCTCCATAATTGATTATGGCCTGCCCAAAGGCTTCTACATGATGTTTCTGGTAAAAATACAGAACTTCCTGTAGAAAGTTCTGTAGCTTCCTGTAGAAGGTTGAACCGTGACTAAATTGTGTCTGAACCCTGAAAAAAATGAGTGTTCATGGAGGGGATGGATGTGCTTAGGGTGGCTAGCACAGGTGCTGCCTCCCTAGCTAAAATCTCGGCCAATTTCTCCTTCTGCTGCCCTCTCCCCAAGCTTCCTGTAGAAAGTCCTATAGTGGCCATTTTCTGGCTTCCTGAAGAAACAGACTGCTAACTTCCTATAGAACCAGTTTTCTCTGATTTGGCTTGCTTGGCTGGGGGTGCCTTCTCCTTGACCTGTGTTGTGGTTGCCTTGGGTGTGTCCCTACTTGTTTGGCCTTTTTCAATCTTCTCTGCTCTCTTCTGCAATCTTTTTTCCGAGGTGTTTGTGCCATTGTTCCTCCCACAATTTTAGGCTTAGCAATTTGGCCCATTTCCCCTTTTCCTCTCTGTTTCTTCCTTCTTTTTCTTTCTTGCTTTTCCTCTTGCTTTCCTTGTGATGGTTTACCCTAGGTTTTCTTTCCCTTAGCTTCCTTACCCTTAGTTTTCTTCTCTGCCTCAATATCTTGCTTCCTCACGCTCTGTTTTGGCTTGTGCACTGATCAGAATGGGAATTCTATATATGGTTTCCTCCCCAGAATGTGGAGGACAGTATCCCTCAAGTGTTTTTTCTTTGCAAACCATTCAACCAGTACTGTCATGTTTTTCACTCTATTGAGTCTTGCCATAGAAAAGATAATGGGCTTTTTATGGTCATTCAAAATACACGTGTTCAGCTGTCTGTTCGGGATTGAACAAGAGTTTTTCAATTGAACCATGTAAAGCAGTAAGACGATGCTGCTTCCCTGTATAAGGGAAATAACTCTGCATGTCTGCTCCAGGAGAAACAATGTTGAACTTGGGATCAAAAACATCAATTCCATGAACCACACGATAAAGACCAGCAAGGGTGAAAGCAGTTCCTGTCATACTGGCCAACAGTATCCTTGCTCCCAACAATCTCTTGATATGTGCTAGTGATAATAAAATCTGTATGATTCATTGCAATTAGATCTGCAGTAAACTGGCAAGAGAAATGGTATTTTTCTTCATATTTTTCAGTATATGTCTGAATCTAAATATTTGGTCTTCTCCAAAGCATGGGCTATGTTGCACTGAAGACAATTCCAGGCAGCAATAAGAAAACGACTTTTGAATTCATAGACAGACTTGCATTCACATTTTTCCTACCCCCTCAACACATCGAATTCACCACCTTTTGAATTATTTGCATGGGAAAGTTCTGTTCAGGCCTACCTCACTGAGAATTGCCACCCTCGATGTGAACAGTCCAAGCTTCATTGTATGTTGGGTCTCCTGTAGCGCAGCTTCCTGTAGAAACGCCTGTAGAGTGCCCCTGTGCCTCTGAACGATCTTGGTATGCGGGAGAATTTTGAACAAGCCGAAAAACTTGGCGAAGGACGTTAGTTTAATAGAATTCAGAGGCAGAAGATTTAGCCAAAGAGGTTTGCAAGTGTAAATGAACAACAGTTAACGTGAGTCTTCAACCGAGCATTCCTTTAATTACTGCGTGATTTGTGGTGAGGTGGCAAAAACGTGTGCTGTCTTCATTTGAAATACAGTGATGTTATAAATTGTATGTTCTCCTCTATCTGTTAATTATTTGACGTCCTGTGCACTGGAGTTCAACAGATCTACCACTAACTGTGTTTTTCAAATTTCTCATGAATGACCATACACGTATGCTGCGTGATTTTTCCTTGAGTGCTAGAGAACTGGATGTCAAGTTAACCTTGCTATATTCGTGGCTTAATTTCACCATTCCATTCGTTCATGCATTTCTTTAATTAGATTCATGCAATAGAGGAACAGGTTTTAGTCACGTACCTGAAGTCAAATGGCTGCTGTGAAGTTCTTTTTTCTGCTGCATGCTCATGTTCTACTGCTGCATGCCTGGATCCTTTGGTTGCATGAGGGCTTGGCTGATGATTTTTGATTGCTTTTCCTTGTGCAGGTGTCCTCTGACCAGATCTAAGCTGCAGGCATTTGTTTCCACGTTCAAATCTGCACCTTCAAGCTGCTGCTGCTGAATTTTCACCGGACCAGAACTTGTTTTCGCCATTGCTTCCAAACGGTGAACCGGATCGATCTGAAACTTGCTGAGCATGTTCCTATCATCATGATGCACCTCCCATAGCAAAATCGTGATCAATGGATGCACAGATTTCGAGAAAAATGGAAAATGGCTGAAGATTTCAGAGATCAATTTCTCGGAAACCGTGCATTGGAATTGGCTGAAACTGCTTGGGTAGGCTACTATCACCCATGTGCATCTCCCCATGAAACAGGTTTTAAAACGGATGCACGGATATGGAGAAAATGCAAAAATGGCTGATGGTGATGGAGGCTGATTTCTTGGAAACCGTGCACCGGAATGGCCTGAAACTGCTCGAGCATGTTTCCATCATCCCTATACAATTCCCTGTAAAACGGTTTTTCAAATGGATGCATGGTTTTCAAGTTATGGCAAAAACAAATTTTGTTCTATGTATTTTCTCTTCAAAGCTTTTTGCAAGTTTTTGCATGGAAAGAAAAGCTGAGCTTGGGCTGTGATGTAGGTATGGAGATGATGGAGGAGGAGTTTGAAGATTGCACGAGGACTTCTGAACCCTTGAGCAAGCTACGATGTTCACCAAACCGCCTTTTTGCAATCCATTTCTAGCTTCCTACAATTTCTACAGGAACTTCCTGTAGAAGCACAATGAGGTGGAAAAATGATGGAGAAAGGCGAGGGATGGACACAGAGGTGCTTGCAGGCCTAACCAACAGATTCCCACCTTTATATTCCCTTTTAAAATTGAATTTGATTCGTCCAAAGGTTCTACAGGATGTTTCCTGTAGAAATACAGAACTTCCTGTAGAAGACACAAAAATTCCTTTGACCTTGTTTTGAGTGATCCTCCTGACCTGAAATGTCCTTCTTGCAACCTGCAATTAGCCAATGGAAATTATTTTTATTTTTATTTTTCTTTTTCTCATTTTTTTTGAAAAACAACTAGGGCGGCTCATGGAGGTTTTCACCTTAATTGCCTGCCCTGGGTGCCTCCAAGAGAGGTTTTCACCCAGAGATCTTATTTTCTTTTCTCTTTTTTCCCAACCCATTGACCGCCTCATGGAGGTTTTCAATCAATGAGCCAATCTAAGGCGCCTCCGAGGAGGTTTTCACCTTAGATTTCTATTTTCCTCTTTTTTTCATTTTTTCTTTTTCTTTTTTCTCTTTTTTTTCTTTTTTTCTACCCTACCCTACTTGAAAAACAAAATCGTTCTCAAGTATAAGAATACTTCCAATGGAGCCATGTGCACATCGAGATTAGAGATAAACTGATGTGGAGGCTTGAAATGCATGCTTTGACAGCTATCCGGATCTCAGAGACCAAATGATTTGACTTTGAAGGGATCAAACATAACTGAAGAAGAGAGTACCGTTGCAACTTAGTGACCTTCTGAAACCATATCTCAATATAGCTCTGATATCCTTGGTTCTTTTACTGATCTGGATCATGTTTCATGTCACCTTCTAACATGACTGTCTCATCTTCCTCTTTTTGTTGATCTTTCTCTTGAATACATGGAATATTTGATGGTAACCATGAGGGATCTTTCTTTATCTTTGCTTCTGATGTCTTCTCTTCATCAAGTAAAGCCCATGGCTCTTTGATTTCCTCTTCTGAATCTTCTTTTGCCTGATGTGGTCCTTCAATGCTTTCAATATAGTCTCTTTTTTGCAATACTCTTCCTGAGCTATGGTGAAGATCATTGAGCTCAAGAGGAGTCATTTGGACATGTTGTGTCCCAGCATTGCAATTGTGTTGAGCTACTCCAATGGACAGGTTTGGAAATGGTGGTATGGGTAGCTGAGTGGGGGCGTAGATTTGAGATGGATGTGGATGGGGTTGTGGTTGGGTAGGCATTTGGGGTTGCCTTGGTGGAGCAGGAGGCGATGGTTGTGGATGAGCAGGTGGTGGAGGAAAGGAAGTGGGAGGAGTGTTGTATTGTGGCCTCCACCCCTGATGAGGTGCATTCCACTGAGGGTGTGGCTGAGAATAAGAGTGAAATGAATGAGCAGCTGGTTGGGCATAATATGGATCTATGAAGGAACAAGGAGGAGGTGTGAACCAGGAAGGATGAGTAGGGGGACCCCAAGAAGGCATGAAAGTGGCTTGATAGGGGTCATAATAGGTCTCGGATGTCTCTTGGATTCCCTCCTGGTAAGGTATGGGTCCATGTGGCCTCCTTTGATTCATATAATAGAGTGGTTCAGTGGCTCCTTTGGCTCTCTGATATGCAGCTTTGATTCTGGGTAAGGAAGGGCACTGGTCTGTAGGATGGTCTTTTTCACAGACAAAACACACTTCTATGGAGTGCAATGGACATTCATTCCTAGGATGCTTTCTAGTGCACCTAGGACAAAAGATGGCCAAAGCCCTCTTGGCTTCCTCTTGCTTCCTTTGGATCCGCAAGGTATCCAGTTGCATGGCAAGAAACTGCCTCATATCACTCTTGAAATCTTCCAGCTGATTTGCAAATTCTTCTTTGGACAAGGTATTGCTCCCAACATTTCTGCTTGTAGCCATTTTCTCCAGAGGAATGGTTTCTTCTTCTTCTCCCCTAGAGGTTCTTTAAATATGCCTTGATGTCCACCCAGGGGTTCTTCTTAGTCACAGCCATCGAAGAAGAGATAAGGTTGGCTGTGTGAAGCAATGGGGGGTGTTGTGAAAACATTTTTCTAACTTATCTCTACTCCTAAAAGGCATGAAAGGAAATCTTTTTGGTTGTTTTTTTGCTTTTTTCTACTTCTACCTACAAAACTGAAATAGATTGAACTGCAACTAACTATCTTGCTAAAATGAAAATGCGGAATTGAAATGAAAGCAGGAAAGGACTAATCTATTTTGCTCAAATGAAATTGCAGGAATGAAATGCTAGTCTACGCTTACAGAATTGAAATGCTAATCTACGCTTGCATAAATGAAATTGCGGAATTGAAATGCTAATCTACGAAAGCGGGAAATGCGAATCTACTTTTTCAGAAACGAAATTACAGAATGGAAATGAAATAAACTACTTAGCAGAAGATTGTAGTGGAAAATAGAAGAAAAGCGACAATCACCAATACTCTGATGCTTCCCCGGCAACGGCGCCAAAAATATGGTGGGCCCCAGTATTGTAGCAATAATGCTACAACTCCTGGAACTCCCTTCTTTAATTTTATCAACCCGGTAGTTCGTAACAAACTTGGAAGCGACGGTGCTGTATGCACAAGTACTAGCTCTTGCCGCAGCTGTCACTTGGTCAGCTGGCACAAGTCCACTAGGAGCTTAAGCCAACTTCTATGAGCTCTTAGAAGAAGCCTTTTAATTGATGGATGAAAGCTAACTCGAAGGAAGCTAATCTAATTGCAAAAAGAAACTGAAAGCCAAAAAGAAACGCAAACCCTAGCAAACCCTAATTCTACCAGCTAGTCCTACTGACGCAAAGGAGAGCATGCAAACTACTGAAAGAGATGCCATTACTTCTATGAAGGTAAAATACATGTGTCTAGACTACCTCTATCTGAAGAAAACATCTTTTTTTATTTTTGATTAAGTTGTTGGAATTATCATGCATGTGCTTTTAACTATTTTTGACTGTGCAGAGGTGGATCAAGGAGGAGAAATGCTTGGAAGAGGTCGGGAAGGTTCAGAGAGGGTCTAAGGAGTCCCCAACACCCTTCCAGAGAGTCTCACAAAGTTTGGCTACCAAGAAACCGTGTTTATGAGCTTCTACAGGAAGTCTGCAGGGGTTCTACAGGATGTTCAAGATTTCTACAGGATGTTCTGTAATTCTTCTACAGGATGTTTCGAAATGGGATTTTGGAGCATGGATGGAGGGAAAAAGATGGAGGAATGAGTATGGAGGTGAAATAGGGGTGTGAAGAGGTCTAGGACTTGGTGGATGAGACTAAGGAGCGATTGGATTTGTTCAAGGATGGAGGAAGCGATGATGCACAAGAATGTAGGAATTAGGGCAAGGTGGGGAAAGTATGGCAAATGAAGGGTACGAATCATGGACTAAGGGTTGGAGCAGATTATCTGATGGATTATGGGTAGATAGAGAAGGATAACAGGTGCTCTGCAAGTTATTTTTCGAATTTAACAAATGAAGACTTGGAAAATCAAGAACCTAATTACCTTGACCTAATCTGACCTAGATAATAGCAAAAGAAATGGAACAGAAGTTTATTTGCACAAAATCAGATGAACTAACTATGCAACTAAGCAATCATAACCCTAAGCATGCATTCAAAACTGATATCAAGTTTGAAAACTAAGAATCCAACACTAATACTTGCATGGTGAAGCAAAACAACGTTTTTGTGGGCAGCAAGGTCACCTTTTTCCCAACTCACGATCCCACTGAGGGAGAGGTAAGATCAGAGGTGCTTGAGCCCCTTTTTCCAAGGATCCTTTATGTTATTAATCTATCCAAATCAATCTGAACATGAAAATCTACTTTAATCATCAAAAGCAACCTAAATAACACAACAAGTTTTAAATCTAAATAGCAGATTTTACTCTAAGAATGCAGCAAAGACACATAAAGATAATCAAAGGAGGTATTGGGCGCTTGAGATGGGCCCAACCCCAAGAGCTATAGCCTCCTAAGAGAGATTTAGAGCTGGTGCAAAGCTGGATTCATCTTTATTGAGCAAGAAAAGAAGAGTTACATCAAAACTGTCCACAAGGAGAACTTGAAAATGAGCTGAAAGCAAAGCTAATCTATTGCCTAAAAATCGAAATACAAACTAGCTAACTTTTGCCTACAAAATGACTAACCATTGGCTACAAATTGACTAACCACTAGCTAACAAAAATGACTAATTGAAATGAGGCCCTAAGCCCTCTTATTTATACAAATTGAGGACCCCAACAGTCCTCCTAAACTTTAGGGACTCGGCTGCCCAAAACTTGTAGTTAACAGCAGTCCTATTTGACTTGCTTGGCTGCCCCTGTGCTAATTGATTTGGTGGCCCTTGAACTCCAAGCTGATGGTGGAGAATTCGAGGTAAGGGCCCATAAATGAAGGGAACACCTTCCTAAAAATACTTTCCACGAATTTGGCTGCCAAGTGCTCATTTCAACCATTGACTTTGTCTCAAAATTGACCAAAAAGGCTACACAAAGCACACATTAGACTTGTTGGCATAATGACTAACCCAATTCACTCTATTAGCATAAATATAATAAAAAACATGCAATAAACTAATGAGAATGGTGGATTAAGTCGAATTAGGAGGTTGAATGAGCCCAAATAATCATCCATTTTTGGGGCTCATCACCTACTCACCTAACATTTTTTTTTTTTTTCTTTTTCTTTGGGTGCACTTAGACTTGCAGACTCAGATTTACAATTTTCTTTTGAATTCCTCCTATCTAGATCTATACTTATTTCTGCCAGGGCCCAGATTAAACAGTTGGGTCCCTTTGATCCTCTACTTATCTATAAATCTGCCAAGATTAAACTGTTTGGACAGATATCATTCTCTATATTCTAAAACAGGAAATTAAAACCTAGGGAGGCCAGGATTTAGCTATTTGGCCTTCCCTTAACTGAAAAACTTATCAAAAATGGAATACAGTAGTGGCATTTGGACCAGCACACTTTCATGGCTTCTTGTGGAAATATGGAACACTGCAGCTTGCAAAGTATGACATATTTGACATGTAAAAATGTCAATCATGAAAAATGAATACCTGCTGCAGTAGGAGGTGAACACTATGCTCCTCTGGAATATCTTTTACTCTTATGTTCAATTTTTGGAAGTCCTCAATGTGCTCCATCATTGAACCCTTTTGTTTGAGATTTATCAATTGGCTAAAAAAGGTGTTTCTTTTTGTATCCTCATAATGTGCTATCATTTCTTCCGTAAAAATTGCCCAAGTGACAATTTTTTTACGAGAGCAAAGCCATTTCTACCATACAAACTGATTTGGTTCCAAATATAAAGTTGCAATACATACCTTTTGTGTGTTTTGCACATTATGGAGATCGAAAAATTGCTCCATCTGTAGTATCCATGTTTCGGGATCCTTGCCATAAAAGTTCCTCATATCGATTTTTGGAACATGGTGGGTCTTCAATCCAACATTAGAGTCTATGAAATCATGATTAACATTTCTTTTGTTCTCGTCATGAGTTTCCTTTACTACCCTTTCACTGTTAGTGACCCTTTCTTGTAGAAACTTATTCAAATTTTATCTTCAATTCTTCCATCTTATTGTCCATGCCATTCATCTTAGCATCCATGCCATTCATCTTAGCTTCCACGCCATCGATCTTAACTTGCATGCCATTCATATTAGCTTCCACGTCATTCATCTTGGCTTCATTTACCTTTAGTGAGAGTGAAATTTGTTGTACTTGGTCTTGTAATTTTGATATATCATGTTGCATTTCTTCCTCTTCTTCACAAGTCATGTTAGAGATTTTAGGTTGATTATTTTATTTCTTTGGGGCATTAATTAATGCTAATAATTCTTCACTATTCCCTTTGAATTCCTTCAAACTAACTTTTCAAACCAATCTTATGCAAAATTAAAAAAAAACTACACACCTTTTTTTTCACTTTGTAAGAGGTGGATATTGAATCTGTTGTATCTCTGTAACTGTAGATATCGAATATCTGAAATCTCACCCTGCAGTAGCCCTTTAAGTCTTCTTTCTAACCCCACAAGTCTGATCAAGATTGGATTCTCCAAGGAAGAGTTATGCCAAATCTCCCACGGTGACCTGATTATAGACTAGTTCAGTAGAACAAACTTGTACGACGTGCCACGTGTCACTGTTTCCACCTTAGTACCTGAAACTGATATACAGAAAACTACAAGCCATCCTTTTTCTGAAACTTACGAAATTTCAATCTGATTCTCAAAACAAAAGTTATGACGATTTTCCCCAGGTCACCTGTTTGGAATGTAATTCGAGGGTCTGCAAAAACCCTAACTTCCTCAAGTCATACCTCTGCAAATATAGCGAGACAAGTTTTGAAATTCGGACCTGAAGTTCAAAACGATTTTGACTCAAATGGGTTTTTTTGTAGCTTCTGAAACATCGCAGAAACAAAGTTATACCGAAAATGCCACGATGACCTGTTTGGAGTAGCGAAACCCTAGAATCCAAAGCTTTGATACCAAATGTTAGGAAACCAGCTCACAAAAAGATAAAAAAGATAGATCAACGCCTTAGAATTCAGCCTCTTCGAAGGGGAAACCTCTTTTACATTACACAAATGAACAATTATTGGATGATACAAATGACTAAACCTCCCTTCTATATATAGGAGTTTAAGGGGTCACAATATAATCAAGCCGACATAACAGTAATAACATAAGGGCACAAAAATAACAATAATGGGTTTCTATGGGGCATATTAATAAAAATATGGGGACAATAGGTGCACAATGATAAAAATAAGGGATACAATGACAATAGTAATGGGGAATCACTAGTATTATAGGGGCCTAAAAACTAGTAACTCAACCCAAACTGTTACAGGGCTTCCAAAGTGTTTGTAAAACCAAGGCTCCAAAAGCTAATAACTCAACCCACATCCATAAGTAACAAGAGTACCAACCAGAAAACAAAGATAAACTCACAACAATGGCTATCTAGGAAATGGTAAGGTTAGGCAAAACCATTGTCAATCTAGGAAATCCTCCATGCCAATGATAGATCATAACCAAGAAACCACATGCATATGCCATGCATGCCAAAAATAGTAAGGAAATCATACATGAAACTCGCCACCTGCCAAGCAATCCAACTATAGTTTCTGATCTCGTTGTCCCCTTGTACTTCCCTGCTTTTATTTTCCTTCTTTCTCCAAATCCAATATATTCCAAAGTGCTCGAAGAATACTCTAAGTGTCCAAGAGTATGAGAGAATGAGAGAATAGAAGAGAGAGAGGCATAAGTGAACTGAAAAAGGCTAACACTGGCAGAAACCATGAATTGATCCTCATAAGCCTTTTTATCATTGAGGCCTCTATTTTCTTCATTTTCCTTCAATTTCTATCTCACATGCAACTTGTGACCTTTCACCTTATTTCTCCTATTTTCCATTAATATTTTCATAAATAAATGCTAGTTATGCCTCTTTCCTTTCCAAAACCTTTTCCATTTCCTTTGCCAATTTCCCTTAGCCATAATAAACCAAATGAACACCACACTAGGATGTTTTTCCCAACATTAGTCTTGGAATATGTGTCCCATGACCTTGGTCTCATTTTTCCTTTATTATTTTATTACATGAAATTTTAACCTAGGGTTGTTATAGACCTCTCCCCCTTATGGGAAAACTGCCCTCGGTGTTCAATGACACCTATAAACTAGCAATGCCACTGAAAACCAAAACATACTACCCATGGAGCTTTATAACCCACTTCATTTCCGTATTTACAATGACCTCTATTGAAAAGATGACAATCATACTATGTATTGGAGCTTTACAATACATCTCATTATGGTATTTACAATAAAAAAACACATATACTTATGCACATGTGCTTCAGCCAACAAATAAACATACTATCTATGGAGCTTTATAAACACATCTCGATACAATATTTACAATAATATACACATATACACATATGTGCATTTGCTCAACCAACAAATAAAGGATATGATGCATGTATCGGCAACAAGGGAATCCAGAGGCTCACACCTCCACCCTCAAAGTAATATCAGGATTCACCTCCTTCCTAGGAAATCCAGAATCCACTGCCAAAGTCAAAGCTGCATCCAATGTCCAACACTGCAATCCTCCGCCACTTTTCGTCTCAGTAAACAGTTACTAGCTCATTGTTCCAGGGCACACTCCCAATGTGCATCTGATTCCATCTGATAATGCTAATGACCAAAAGAAATCAATCCTCGACCTTACCTTCTATGCTACATAGTACCTCAGGAAATCCAGTCACCTCCTTCCATGCAGTAACACACCTTCCAAGTTTCGCGAGCATCCCCTTCTCTACTACACAATCCCTCAGGCGACCCCTCCCTTGGCAAGATTTCCTCACATTGGAAGGTCAAAAAACCAAGGCATATATCCCAACCTTAAAACCATCATACCGGTCATAGCATGCTCATGGAAATCAATGCATACTATTGGGTACCAGTGTCCCATAATGGCCCTACTCCCAACGAGCTTTACCAAAATACTATTGTTTTTTCCCATTCCTTTCACTAAAGCTCCTAATTCTTGCAGTCAGTTTCAACCACCCAGTCCAGGAATTTCAATGCTTTCCTGTACCAAGCACATAATTCCCATTATATTCAAAACAAATTGAAATAAATCCAAATCATACCTCACTAGTGGCCCATCAATAAGGTACACTTGCACTTATGTTCACTTCCTGTCATAACAAGCCAAACCAACTCTTGAAAAAAACCATCATGTATAAACATATCACATCCCGTTAGCTCAAAACACAATCATCATAAATCAAAATCATGAATCACTTTCAATCATCATAAACTGGAATCATAGATCACATGTAACCATCATAAATCAGAATCATAGATCACATGCATAATAAAATTGAAATAAAATATTGATACTTATCCTTTAATTGGTCCTTTGCTTCTACCTTTGACCATTTTCCTTTCTATACACACACTGGATTGTTTGCCACGGCCATCAAGCACCTAGTGCCTTCTCTCCTATTCAATCACGTATGCATACACACAATATACATCACAACACATACACTTACACCTATTGAACAACACAACACAATACATACACCTACACCTAGCATGCAACACAATACATATATGTACATAGAGTACAACACAACGAATACACATGTCACGATACATCGGATACACAATACCCATAACACAATAACATAGTACCACACGTGCAAAACATAACGTGTACGACATGTACACAATACCACGTGTACATAGTGCCACCTACTGTAATGTCCCCAATTAAATTAATTTTGCTAAGATTAATTTCTTTTTTGAAATTGGGTGTTGGGAAATATTTTGGCTTGTAAACTTAAGAAAAGTAGGTGGAGGGAGTCCCCACTTAATTTTTGGAGAGATGGAGGCCACCAACATTAGAGAAAATGAAAGATTAAATGGATAGTGGAATATGGGGCCCACATAAGGTACAAACTTGGGGAAGAAAGAATTTGAATTCCTTGAGGAAAATCGAATTGGTGAAGGGACCCACAAGGAATGCATGGCCAACAATTATAAAAGGAAGGAATGAGGGAGTAATAGGGGTCTTTTGTCTATTTGAAAATCAAATTTCCCTTAGTTGTTCAGCTGAGCCACTATTGTGTTGTTTAGCACAAGATCTTCCCAAGGAGAGAAGCTCAACCTTTCTTCAGTGGACTCAAGTGCCACCATAGGAAGGCTTTCGTTTATCACTAAGACTATAAGAGGCATCAACTACATATCCCACACATTTTTAGAGTAGAGCATGCAGTTTGGGAGCCACCACTACACAAAGGGAGGATTCGTTGGTTGTTGGGGAATTGACCGAAGAAGCTACAGGAGTTTTCTTTGATCATTTTCATGAGCGTGGAGGGAAGATACAACCAAGAGGACCAACCTACATGCAACTCTCACTTTATCATACACAAGACTACATCATCTCCTCCATGACTGCGTAGTCATTGGAGTGAGACTCTTTTGGGGCAGCATCATCGGGGGGAGTTTGGAGCTGGGGTGATGGGAAATCATTGGAAAGGAATTTTGAGGAGGATTTCTAGAGTTTGGAGAGAAGAGATTGATAGGAGTAGCCACAGTAACATAATTCAAATTTGGTGGAGGGCCAAGGTGTCAAGGGTCAAATTTCGAAAGTTGGAACTAAGGGAAACCCTTTCTGGTTTTTTCTGGGTTTTGGGCAAGGAGAAATATCCTAATTTTATAGAATTTTTTGGGCACTCTAGAGTGCGCAAATCTGGAGGAGAAGTCAGGCAGCAGTGTAGTTTTGGAGCAGCAGCATAGTTTTATGGAGGTGTTCATTATTGCAGTTGTTTGGCTTTCTCGTACTCATCACCTAGTGCTTATAGCTTGCCTTGTGCAAGCCCAAGTGCAATTTCTCCAACTAATTTGTACCACAACATATATTATTCATAAAATTTGGCCAGTTTGGGGATTTTCAAAAATTTCTAGTTTGTGTATGCATTTTCTAAAATTTTCTGTGTTATTTATTTTTGCATGTCTTTGTTATCATTGTAAAATTTCTACTAGGAATATGACAGTGGTATCAGAGCATGATCTTAGCCGGTGGTGGAGTATCCAACAAGATCATGGAAGCTTTGGGCATGTACGCACTGTGATGGGTGAAATATAGACAAACCCATGGCTCAAGGGAGAGTGAGTATAATTGAGGGAAACCCACTTTGATGGTTCAGCTAGGAGTTCTGTCATAAAATGGGTACAAGAATTGGACACATATTTCCAGTTAAACCCCATGAGGGAGGTAGACGTTATTAGACATGCCACTTTTCACTTGGATGAAGATGCTATGGAATGGTGGTACCAAGGGCTGATCCCTTTGGGTCATGTATGTATCACATCCTACAAAGAGTTCACACATAGGCTCGTGGAGAGATTTGACTGAAAGGACACCAGACCCCCTCAAAGGGAGTGGATAGGATGAGGAAAGCTAGAGGATGAGACCAGGAGGCATTTCTACTGGTGGAGACCGAGCTTTAGATGTCAGAAGCTCAAGGAGGAGGTTGAGCAGGAGGACACGCAAGATGGTGAGGGGCACATCGATATACCCGGTGTGGCGTGTTGAAATATGGCAACAAGAATATTCCAATTTAATTCTTCTTTGAATTAAATTGTGAATTAAAATCGAATTTAGTCTTAACAGCTACATGGAAATAATTAATTAATTATTTCAAAATTAATTAGTTGGAGAAATTCAAGTTAGAAGTCTTTCTGAAGTCATGCAAGATTTATCCTTTAAATTAAGGAGATGAGATTGAGTTGTAATTAGTTAACTCAATTTACTGTGTTAAGTCTAGTTAAATTAGTTCCAAACAGTTTGAGCAACTAATAGAGAGTTAATAGTCAGTTGATGCATGCATGCACTCAACTAATGCTACTCTAGTTAACTGAAGATTCCCTCATCAGAAACTCATGCATGTCTATTATGAGAAAGACCCATTTGAGATTAATGTCAAGGACAGTGTACTATCAGTTGCATGTGTTTTCGCATGGAGAAAAATCATGCATACAGTCAAGGATTTAATCCTTGAGGATTGCACAATTTTGAAAAGGATTATCATCCACTAGGTAAGAGTTCATCCAATTGGTAATAGGTCAATCATCCACAAGGAATGGCACAAGGAAATAGGAGCTTGGAGGGCAGAGAGGAAGGATAGAGAGAAGCCAAGATTACCTGTGAGCATCTATGAGGATTGTACTGAGAGCTGGCTAGCTGTGAGAGCTAAGGCTTTGTATAATTCCTATGTATTTCCACCTTGTATGATAATACAGATAGTGGGGTTTTTAGATGAGGCTTTCCCCAAAGTATTTTCATGTGTATTATGCAATTGATTCTTCTTCTTCTGGTTATATTGTTCATCTCGATCTTTAAGCTTCCGCAAATTGATAGTAGAAGTAGGTTATAATATTCTTCTTTGATTTATATTACATTATTGGGTTAACCAAATGATCTGAAAATGTGATCTTAGATTAATATTAAGGTATTACAGACTCATGTGCAGGATTGGCCTATGTTACTTAGTGCAACAGATCGAAAAGATTGCGAATAATATAGACAGTGAGTAGTTAGAGAAACATAACAGACACACACATAACACAACAAGTAATCAAGGAGTTCACCCAAAACTCTTGGGATACGTCTCCTGGTCCAACTTTCAGTGGTGACCTCTCTATTATGTCTTCAAGAGCAGATTTTTTTTTTTTACAAATGTGAGCTCAAATTGAGTCTCAACACAACAGGAACAAACAACAGGGTTTTGCATGAATCCCTCAAGTCTTTCTGAGTACACAGACTCTCCCTCTCGCTCTTTGTCTCTGTTTTCTCTTTGTCTCAGCACTGCTTGCCCTATCTTTGTCATTCAGTGGCTTTTAAGCCAATCGATGCTTGTCTGTTCGTTGTCCCTTTCGGACTCTCTGGTTCCCGGCCTCTGCCCGCTCAAATTCCCTCTGAGCGTTAACCAATCATGGTGTAATGTCTTCAGGTATGGTGGCCACCTGTTATGAAACGGAAAGGACCACTAGCGTGTTGAAATCCCTAAAAATATCGTTTCTATGTTTACACAGAGAAATACACAGGAAATGTTGTAATATCCGCTAAACTACCTTTTATCGGACTTCAAACATTAACGATTCCACCCTAAACTCCATCGGGTATACCTTTATATCGCTATCACAAGTCAGTAGTCGTGGTTTCCTTCGTATTTGGGTTTAAAATGAAAAACCCCCAAATACACAGAAAACCCAATAAAATGGCTTCATATCAGACTTCAAATATTATGTGTTTGCATCTATAAATCCCATCGGGTCCGATTATATTGTGTATCGCATCTCCTTTCCGGTCTCTGATCACCGATTACGTCGATCGGCCTTATCAGCTATCTATGCATCACATGGTCGTTGGCCTCCTTGGCATCACCCCTTACAAAGCTGCGATGCAATATATCACAATCGCATATCACCAATCCTTCTAACCGTGGGCTAAGTCCTTCTGCATATGAGTGATGCGATAGCGCGGGTAAATCTGGACCGTTGATCTGCGCGCTTGATTGACGGTCCTCGTTTAATTGCACTGATCGCCATCACGATTTCCATAAGGCCGCCTCCGATAGACTCCGCCTACTGCCTCCGATTGCGATATGCTGATTAGATCTGGACCGTTGATCGGCCAGATCTGACGGCTCTTGTGCATTGTTGTTTTAGCCTCCGATAGGCTCTGTTTTCACCATTTCTACGTGTTTTTCCTGTTCGATAGTGTTTTCCGCCATTCTTGAAGGTTTACCCTTTGCGATGGTGTTTAAGTATTGAAAGACTTAGAGGGTTTTAGGATCCATTTTGGATCACGCCTTCCCACTGAAAAGATTTTGGACCACCAAAAGTTGGTTTTTAAGCATCGATCAAGTGAGGATACAGCTTCCTCACTTGTCTAATCTCTATCCATCATGAACTGCTTGGTTTTGAACCTTTAATTACGATTCTCAGGTACTCAACATCCCCTCTGTGCGTAGTTCTCACCTTCCTGTCCAGAAATGTGTCTTCCTGCAACTCATTGAGATATTCAGGCAATAGATCATCAATAGAAGGCAACTGACTTTGCTCTTCGGGATCTTCAATCAATGAAGGTTCATACAGTCTCAAGTTCTTTGCATTAACAATTAAATAGATATGCATATAAGCTAGCAAATCAAGGCGAAAAGCGTTTTCACCAATTTTCTCAAGTATCTTGAAAGGCCTATACCTTATTGGTTTCAGCTTTTTACCTACACCTTGCATTCTGTCTTTGCTGATGTACAACCAAACTTGATCACCAACTTGGAAGCTATGCTCAATTCGATGCTTGTCATGCCTTGCCTTGTACTTGGCCTGGCTTCTTTCCAGCTATTCCTGCACTGCTTGGTGAATTTCTTGGATTTGTTCAATGAACTTGGTTGCTTTGTCCACATCACTGTGTCCATCAACTGCTATGTCTTTACTAAAGACAAAATCCAAGGGAGACTTTGGTATAAAACCAAAACAAGTCTCAAAATGAGATCTCTGAGTAGAAGAGTGCTTGGCACAGTTGTAAGCATGTTGCACATAACACAAATGTTCATCCCAAAGCTTGGGATGCTTGCTGCAATAGCCTCTGAGCAACTGGATCACTGTCCTGTTGACCACCTTTGTTTGACCATCTGTTTGTGGATGAAATGTTGTGCTCTTCTTCAATCTGGTGTCCATCAACTCCCATAGACTTGACCAAAACTTCCCAACAAATTGGGAATCTCGATCAGATACAATAGAAGTGGGTAACCCAAAATGAACCCATACATGCTGAAAGAACAACTTCGTTGTTTGTTCAGCTATAATCTGCTTGTTACAAGTTATAAAAATACACATTTTGTTGAACCTATCCACAATAACATATAAATAATCATGACCTTTTCTAGATTTTGGCAATCCCCCAACAAATTCCATGGAAACACTTTCCCAAGGACGAGAAGGAACTGGAAGTGGGGTGTACAAGCCTAATTTTCTATTACTGGGCTTGCTTTTAGCACACATAGTACACCCTTTAATATATCTAGAAATTGTTTCATGCATTCTTGGCCAATAACAGAACCTTTGTAGCTGTGCAACTGTTTTACTTACACCAAAATGACCTAATATAAGAGAAGTATGTGCTTCTCGGATTATGTTAACTCTTTCAGTTTGTGGAATGCATAACTTTCCCAAATGATACAAGAGTTGGTCCTTAACATAATAATCCAATTCTTCTACTTGTTTGCCATGACTTAAAGTTGCATATACATCTTTAAAATCTACATCTTGAGCATATTGTTCAATGTAGCTTTCATGCATTACTGAGTTATGCTTAAGTATAGTAGATGCATTTATGATTGGTCTTGATAGCATATCTACAACCTTATTGTGTATGCCTTTCTTATATCTGATGACAAGATGAAATTGTTGTAGGAAACCCATCCACTGATAAAGTATTGATTGCTGCAATTTAGTTTGTGAGTGAAAATATTGAAGTGGTTGATGATCTGTGTGTATAATTGTTTCTTTGCACATTAGGTAATGTTTCCACTTTTTCACACTCTGCACTAATGCATACAATTCTTTATCATATGTGGGATAATTAACTACTACAGAATTAAATGTCTCAGAATGATAGCATATGGGTTTACCGTGTTGCATCAACACTACTTCCATGGCATAGTCACTGGCATCTGTTTCAATCTCAAATGGTCGTTGAAGATCTGGCAGTGCTAATATTGGTGCGGTACTATTTTTTTCTTTTAAGGTGTCGAAGGCTTTCTGCTGTTTGCCTCCCCACTGAAACACCTTGTTCAATCCTGTTAAAGCATGTAAGGGAGCTGTAATCAAGGAAAAGTTAGCAATAAACTTTCTCCAATATTGTGCTGCTCCTAGGAAACTCCTAACTTCTGTAGCAGATTTGGGTTTAGGCTAGTTCACAATGACTTCAACCTTAGAGCGATCTATCTTCAATTCGCCACCCCCTATATTATGACCCAAATAATTTAAAGATGTTTTTCCAAATTCACATTTTGATAACTTCACATAGAGATTTTCTCTTTTCAAAACATCTAAAGTCTATTTTACACGCTTCAAATGTTCTTCCCATGTTTTACTAAAAACAAGAATGTCATCTAAATATACAATTACAAAATCATCAATAAAAGGTCTGAGTACATCATTCATAACTCTCATGAAAGTGGCAGGAGCATTAGTTAAGCCAAAAGGCATAACTAGCCATTCATACAACCCTTGCTTTGTTTTGAAAGTAGTCTTCCATGCATCTTATTCTGCTACTCTGACCTGATGATAGCCACTACATAAGTCTAACTTGGAGAAGTAAACTGCTCCTTTCAGCTGATCCAATAGATCATCAATGCGAGGAAGAGGATAACGATTCTTGATCATTATTTTATTCAGTGCTCTATAATCAATGCACATCCTCCACGAACCATCTTTCTTTCTCACCAGTACGATTGGAGATCCACATGGTGATGTGCTTGGTCTTATGAACCCTTTATCGAGCAGCTCCTGTACTTGCTTCTTGATCTCTGCATTCTCTAAAGCAGATAACCTATACATTCCGATGTTAGGTAATGGAGCATCTTACTGCAAATGAATATCATGTACTATTTCCCTTTTGGGTGGCAGACCTTTAGGTTCTTCAAATAGGATATCATATTCTGAAACAACTGTAACTAAATTAGCTTTCTGTTTAGCATCACAACCTTCAAATACAATGGTTTTATCAAGGTTCTTTTCCTTTACAACCATTAGTAAAAATTGCTTGCATGAATTTACAATTCTTTTCATCTACCCTGAGTTTATGAGAGAATAGTTATGTTTTAGTTTATGAGCTCTTACAATATATTCTATTCCATCTTTAGTGAGTTGATACTTATTTTCAGCTCTATAGAAAATGGCTTTTCTATCATACAAGTAAGGACTTCCTAAAACAATACCACATATATCCAAGGGAACTATATCTAACTCAACCTCATCTACAAATGTTGACCCAATAGCAAACCTAAGTTTACATCGTCTAGTCACTTGTAGCTTTGCTTTATCACATAACCAACCTAATGGATATGGATTCTTGTGAGGTGTTGTTAGTAATCCCATTTCTTTACAATTGTTTCAGAAATCAAGTTTACTTGTGATCCACTATCAAATAAAGTATCAATCTTTTGGTGCTTGGAAATAACTCTAATATGAAAAAGCTCATGTCTTTTCCTCTCATTATCTTCATTATCAATAGATTGTGCAGAATTACTTGTAGATGCTTCATAATTTTTACCTTTTATACTTGTGGCTGTGACTGTTGTTTCATCACCTGAGTCTGACCCCAAGTCTTTCTGAATAGCAGAAGCAGTCTTCTTATTCTTACCACCGAACTTCTTAGGTTTCAGCTCTGGATGCAAAGACTAGTAGTGTTCATCATCGTGTCCATTCTTCTTGCAGTGAGTGCATGAAGGTTTCTCCTTCTGTACAACGTTTGTCTTCCTCTCCTTCCATTTCAACTTCTTCTTTTCCTTGTTCTTTCTTGCAGAGGGTTTTGATGATCCACCAATCTCTAGGATCACATTCTTGCCTCTAGCTTCTAGATGTGTAGCCTAAACTGATACATCATCTAGGCTAGTGGGATTAAACATGAGAATGGTGTGCTTCAAATAGCTATGCAGACCACCTATATACTTCAACAAAGTTTCAGGTGAGTCTAGAGATATGCCTAGAGTTAAAGCTCTTTTTCTAAATTCTTGGATATAACTTTGTACACTTTGGCCCTTTAATTGTCGAAGAGTTTGCCAACTCATCATTGCTTGCTGCATATAAGCTAGAGGATAGAATTGTTTTTTGATGGCAGAAACAAATCCATTCCAGGTAGAAAGCATTTTACCATGTCTCTTCAGATCAGCTTGTGTCTTGCCTTCCCACCACACTAGTGCGGTTCCTCCAAGGCAAAGGCTAGCTAGTAGAATCTTTCTCCTTTCTGAATCAATGTTCTGCACCCTGCAATATACATCAATCTGTCTAATCTAGTTATCTAGCGTTTCTGCATTTAATTCTCCATCATAAATTGGCAAATCAAACTTTACAAAAGATGTTTTCTTATTTTTCTTTTCACAGCTAGGAGATGAGGATGATGGAGGTGATGGTGGAGGAGATGAGGGAGGAGGCTTTTCCCCTTTCCCTTTGCCCTCTAGGGGGGCATCTAGAGAAGGTTCCTCTGCTCCTTTGTCTTGTTTGGGTGTTGAAGTGATTTCACCTCAACCTTTCTTGAATTCTCGATACATCTCTTCCACCATGGCTCGCATGGCCATAAAACTATCCATGAACTGAGATTTTGATTCCAATGGGGTTTGTTCTACCATTCTCCTCCTAGAATAGACCCTTCCAATTTCTGGATTAGCCTCAATAAGTTTTCCTTCTCCTAGTTTGATCTTTGACCTAGTTAGCATTCAAAAATCCAGCACAAGCTTGTTTAACCTTAGCAAACCTAAAGCTCTGATACCACTTGATCTAAAAATGCGATCTTAGATTAATATTAAGGTATTATAGACTCATGTGCAGGATTTTCCTATATTACTTAGTGCAATGGATCGAAAAGATTGCGAATAATATAGACAATGAGCAGTTAGAGAAACATAACAGACACACACATAACACATCAAATAATCAAGGAGTTCACCCAAAACTCTTGGGCTACGTCTCCTAGTCCATCTTGTGGTGACCTCTCTATTATGTCTTCAAGAGCAAAGTTTTTTTTACAAATGTGAGCTCAAATTGAGTCTCAACACAATAGGAACAGACAACAAGGTTTTGCTTGAATCCCTCAAGTCTTTCTGAGTACACAGACTCTCCCTCTTGCTCTTTGTCTCTATTTTCTCTCTATCTCAGCACTGCTTGCCTTGTCTCTATCATTCAGTGGCTTTTAAGCCAATCGGCACTTATCTGTTCATTTTCCCTTTCGAACTCTCTGGCTCCCGGCCTCTATCAGCTCAAATCCCCTCTGAGCGTTAACCAATCATGGTGTAACGTCTTTAGGTATGGTGGCCACCTGTTATGAAACAGAAAGGACCACTAGCAAGTTGAAATCCCCAAAAATATCGTTTCTCTGTTTACATAGAGAAACACACAGGAAATGATGTAAAATCTGCCAAACTTCCTTTTATCGGACTTCAAACATTATCGATTTCGCCCTAAACTCCATCGGGTCCGCCTTTATATCGATATCACAAGTCGCTAGTCGTGGTTTCCTTCGTATTTGGGTTTATAATGAAAGCCCCCAAATACATAGAAAACTCGACAAAATGGCTTCATATCTGACTTCAAATATTATGTGTTTGCATCCATAAATCCCATCGGGTCCAGTTATATCGTGTATCGCATCTCCTTTTGTGTCTCTGATCGCTGATTGTGTCGATCAACCTTATCGACTATCAGCGCATCACATGGTCGCTGGCCTCCTTGGCATCACCCCTTACAAAGTTGTGATGCAATATTGCAATGCGATATATTGCAGTCGCATATCGCCAATCCTTCTAACCGCGGGCTAAGTCCTTCTGCATATGAGCGATGCGATAACGTGGGTAAATCTGGACCGTTGATCTGCGTTCTTGATCGACGATCCTTATTTAATTGCGGTGATTGCCATTGCAATTTCCATAAGGCCGCCTCCGATAAACTCCGCCTGTTGCCTCCGATTGCGATATGCCGATTAGATCTAGACCATTGATCAGCCAGATCCGACGGCTCCTGTGCATTGTTGTTTTAGCCTCCAATAGGCTCTGTTTTCACCATTTCTGCATGTTTTTCCTGTCCGATAGTGTTTTTTGCCATTCTTGAAGGTTTACCCTTTGTGATGGTGTTTAAGTATTGAAAGACTTAGAGGGTTTTAGGATCCATTTTGGATCACCTACCACAGATTTTCTACATGGCGCACAAGTCACCATTGTTGGAAGCCTCTTTGGTAGCTCCAACTGACACCTCGGTTGAGGGAGTAGAGCATACACTCAGAGGGCCATCTATTGATGAGATGCCAATAGTTGATGAGGTACCTAGTGCTATGACCCAATTTCTAGATGATGGTCGCCCACAACAGGTTGATGAGGTGCCTGGAGGCATACTTGTCATTGAGGAGGTACTAGAAGAGATGGAGGGGTCCAGAGCGGTGACCGATTTTATAGAGGATAGCCACCCTCCACAGTTTCATCAGTTCTAGGCTAGCCTTCTATCGTTGAGAGAGAAGGCCACGACAGTGTGAGAGGCCATTCTACAGCAGAACGAGGAGTTGAAGGGCATGAGAGCGGCTTGTGTTGAGTTGGAAGCCAAACTAACTCGCATTGTGGAACGGTTGGGTTCCTTAATGGTTCAGTTGGAGTGCACACTGAAGTGATGGGCAACCCTACTTAGACATTACAGGCCAGTAGCACTAGTAGATTACCACTACACATTGGAGAGGGAGAGGCAAAGTCACCTCGACATATTTTATGTGTTAACTAGGATGGTGAGATGAGGCGACATGAGTTGTGTAGGGTGCATCCTTGGAAGGATGGAGGGCTAGTTCCACGTACGAGAGTTTATGCTCTAAATCCTTCCCTTGGGGTTGGATGGTGAGAGGAATTGAGTTGGTATCTGATGGAGCTGGCTAGGAGGTTAGATGCATCCATGGCCACAACTTAGCGGAGGTCGTGGATTACCAAAGGAGCTCGAGGACCAGGCTATTGTTGGGATCCAGGTGGGATTCTCCATCACATAATAGAGTCGATAGGTCATGGTAGTAGCTACGTGATGGACTCGGTGGTTGGGTGCACACACCTTTTCATATCCCCTTCAGAGTTCCTGAAAACACTAGTGACAAGATGGATTGGTAGAGGAGCAGGAAGATTTCATGAGTTGTCATGGCATGTTGGGCTGACATGGGATCGTGGGTTGGTTAGACTACTCTGGAAGGAGTTGGTAGGAGGAGGTGGCATTATCAGGCCACCAGACAGAGCATCATATGGAGACAATGCTTTCTCATTGATGTATTGGGCACTAGAGCTACTAAGGTTCGACATGGTAGCGTTAGTCTTGATTGCATGTGAGGAGTTGAGCCAAATAGGTGTACCTAGGCAAATGAGGAGGTGTAGATCACATCGTGGTGGGTGTACTAGCAGAGTGGAAGATGCATGGACACATATGGGATGGCCTATGGTACATGGTGGCATGGAACTGAGCATTGATATCCAGTGGTGCATGAAGTTGTGCCACAAAGTTCAGGGCTATGTAGTGGAGTGTTGGGGTGTGTATTTGTGTGCAGCAGAGCATGATGATGCACAACAATTTATTGAGGTGTTTTCGCTAGAGAGATCTCCTGACGAGGGCATCAGGAAATCCATTGGGTTTGGCACACTCAAATTTGGAGAGCGAGTTGATCATAGGGTCGACCGTGAGCTTCCCTTTATCACTCACCAGCATTGCACACTGATGTCGGGGACTTTGATACCATTCCTTGATGCTCTCATTGCGAGAAACATAACCTAGGAGGTTCATTTGAGATAGTTGGACGGGGCATGATGCATCCGGAGAGAGGCTTTCCAGCTGTGGCATATGGGCAAGGTGCAAGTTGGTGGATGCAGGCTTGGGGGTAGTCCAATATTTTGTAGAGGTAACACTTGCACCGCACTTGAGCTCGCACTCAGGGAGAGGCATGACCCCCTTTGGGTGGGACATTCTAAGGTGTCTCAGGAGCATCCACAATAGTTTGTGGGCCTTACATGCAGGCGTATGTTTAGACTCCAAGCGGTGTTGGGGATTGCCTTCAGGAGGAAGGATGATAGATCCCAATGTGTGGTATGGTCGACGCAGGACAAGTTCGTATGCACCAGATTGGTTTGTGATGTAAGGAGGCCATATATTGATTGCATGTAGGGGCTTGAGATGTGGCACGAATTGGCGCCAGCAGCTATCAAGACTATGCCATAGCCATTCTGGTTGTGGGATCCAAGGATCTCGCTGGTTGATTGGACACTTTGTTTCATGATGAGTGGGAGCAGGACATAGGATGACCCTACTCCCACTTGGTTTGACATGCGAGGGAGTGTTGAGGCTTTTGTCACATGGAAAGATTGGTTTTCCTTGTTGCTGCTACAAATCAGAGTGAGTGTTGGATGGGTAGGTTGTGACATCGTGGGGATTCTTGGGCTAGATGCATTGGGACTCCATAGATATTTTTCCATCAGGTCCCAGGAGAGGGGGATACAGCTTGCACATGACGGGAAAATCGTCATGATGAGAGTGGCACAGCGGCATCATGGTGGCACCCCTTTTGGACTAGCTTGGGATTTTGGCCTAGCGGAGCTTAGCAGTTCAACCACCCATGGAGGTGAGCAGGTTTCTATAGGGAAATGTCATCCATATCTTCCATTGGGTTTTAGTGATTTGTTGGTGGTCTGGCGGACTTCACTAGTATGGTAGGGTGATCAGTAGGAGGAGATCAGGGGAAGCGCAAGCAGGTGAGGATTCCATCCCACAAGGATTGGATTGCGTCTTCAGCGGTCTACTCCTGAAGTGCACAAGAGAGATTATTTGGTAGAGAATTTTCATGAGGAGATGATCAAGATTTTATACTACCATGATGCTCTACTTAGTGGCGGTATGCAGGGGACGTTTGGTGCCTATGCTGAGTTGGACAACAAGTGGAGCAAGGGATGCCTCATGCTGATCAGGATGGATTGGGATCCTCGAAGGATGACTTATAGATCAGGGATGGCTGAGTGGTACATTTGGGACCCTTGTATTGTGTGCAGAGACGGTTGGGGTTAGTTGATCGAGAGGGTGCTTGTTCAGGCGTTGCTTGAGGACAAGCAATTTTTGGTGGGGAGGACTGTAATGTCCCCAATTAAATTAATTTTGATAAGACAAATTTCTATTTTGCAATTGGGTGTTGGGAAATATTTTGGCATGTAAACTTAGGAAAAGTGGGTGGAGGGAGTACCCAATTAATTTTTGGAGAGATGGAGGCCACCAACATTAGAGAAAATGAAAGATAAAATTGGTAGTGGAATACAGGGCCCACATAAGGTACACACTTGGGGAAGAAAGAATTTGAATTCCTTGAGGAAAATTAAATTGGGGGAGGGACCCACAAGGAATGCATGGCTAACAATTATAAAAGGAAGGAATGAGGGAGCAATAGGGGCGTTTTGTCTATTTGAAAATCGAATTTGCCTTAGCTGTCGAGCTGAGCCAATATTGTGTTTTTTAGCACAAGATCTTCCCAAGGAGAGAAGCTCAACCTTTCTCGGTGGACTTCGAGTACCACCCTAGGAAGGATTTCCTTCATCACTGAGACTGGAAGAGGCATCAACTACAGGTCCCACGCATTTCTGTAGTAGAGCACACAGTTTGGGAGCCACCACTGCATAGAGGGAGCATTCACTGGTTGTTTGTGGAGCTGGGTTGTTGGGGAATTGACCGAAGAAGATATAGGAGTGTTCTTTGATAATTTTCATGAGTGTGGAGGGAAGCTACAACGAAGAGGACCAACCTACATGTAGCTCTCACTTTATCATACACAGGACTGCATCATCTCCTCCTTGACTGCGTAGTCATTGGAGTGAGACTCTTTTCGGGCAGCATCATCAGGAGGAGTTTGTAGCTAGGGTGTTGGGAAATCATTGGGAGGGAAATTTGAGGAGAATTTCTAGAGTTCTGAGAGAAGAGATTGACAGGAGTAGCCACAGTAACATAATTCGAATTTGGTGGAGGGCCAAGGTGTGAAGGGTCAAATATCGAAAGTTGGAACTAAGGGAAACACTTTATGGGTTTTTCTGGTTTTTGGCAAGGAGAAACCTCCTAATTTTATAGAATTTTCTGGGCACTCTAGAGTGGGCAAATCAGGGGGCGAAGTCAGGTAGCAGTGTAGTTTTGGAGCAACAACACAATTTTATGGAGGGTTTGATTTTGCAGCCATTTGGCTTTCTCGTACTCATCATCTAGTGCTTATAGCTTGCCTTGTGAAATCCCAGGTGCAATTTCTCCAACTAATTTGTACCACAACAAAGATTATTAATAAAATTTGTCCAGTTTTGGGATTTGCAGAAATTTTTGGTATGTGTATACATTTATGAAATTTTCTGTGTTATTTATTTGTGCATGTCTTTGTTATCATTGTAAAATTTCTACTAGGAATATTACGCCTACACAACAGCACTTGCACCACGTGTACATAGCACCACATGCACGATGTGTACACAACACCAAATGTACACAACACCATATGCACAACATGTACACAACACAACCTGCACACAACATCCCATGTACAACATGTACACAACACCACAAGCACAAAAAACCACATGTACAATCATGCACACAACACCACATGTACATAGCACCACATATACAACATGCACGCAACGCTATATGTACACAACACTGCATATGCAACAAGCACAAAGCACCTTATGTACATAACATTTCATATCCAACATGCGCACATCACTATATGCACACAACACCGCATATCTAGCATGCGCACAACACCATCTATACACAACACTGCATAAACAACATGTACACAACACCACATATATACAACATCACAGGTACAACATGTTCAATATGTACACCATATACATAATAGTAGTACTATACATCTAGAGACTACACTGTCTCTACCCAGAAACCTTTCTTCTTGTGTCTTTCCACCATCCATGCTTTCCCCAACATGCTGCAGATCACACTACTTTCATTCATTGTTGTACCCATCAACATTACCTACCATAACATAGACATAGTATAATCACATAATGTCAATTCATATCCACATGACATTGACCTCGTAGATTTTTCAGGGTTAATCTTCCCACTTGATTCCTCATAAACCAAGAACTTCTTCGTGCCATTCACTTACATAAGAAATTATTCCTCCACAAGAATGATCACTGACAACCCTGTCAGGCAGTGACATACAGATAAACATTATCATAAAAAAATCATGATCCTATTGGACAACGATATACATACATATAAACATTAGCATAAAAAAATCATGATCTTATCAGACAATGACATACATACATACATATATAGACATCAAAATAATCATGATCATAACATAATTACGAGATATCATAAGGTCAAGGTTAAGAGAACTCCCTTTATCTGTGTCAACATTTAGAACAACAGTTCCCAACATGGTTAATGCATTTGACGCCTCAAATCCATTTACTTTATCTTTCATGTTACCTTTCTCATGACTATCTTGCCACCATCCATTTATCCCAAATGACCCATCCAATCTAATCCACTGTCATACTCTTTTATTCAGCTTCCCTTTACTCATGCACCGAGCTTCATTCGAGTCTTACATTACATGTTGGATTTCATTCAACTCTCCCTGACCTCCACTAACTTTCCTCTTTTCCCAACCAATTCCCAAGGCCCTCAAAACATAAAAAGGCAAGAACAAAAGCAAACAAGAAGAAAACCACCAAAAACCAATAGCAATACGACACTACAAACAAAGTGGCATGGCCATGCATGAGTGTTAAACAAAACTGCAAATCAAGCACAAGCAAATCACCAAAACGTTGAAAGCACAAGACTAGCAACAAACACCATGACTCAATCCCCATGGGTTCCCAATGCTTCCAAGGAAAATCTCAACCCGAGACTTCTTCAATATTTCATGGCAGTCTCCTTTGCCATGCAATCCCTGCATCATACTGCCATAAAAACATAATTGTCAATGTATAAATAAACATGACAATATACCAATTACCTTACCTTGATGTACTCAACATGCTGATCTGTAACTGAACATGTACACTTCTCAAGGAACTCCAGTTACTTGACGAATATAGTTATAAATGGAAGCCAACTAATATACTTGTCAAATACATGTTCATGAATCTAGCACATATCCATATAATCTTAGAGAAAATCAAGGTTAAGAAGACTTCCTATATTCATGCAAGCACTCATTTATTTGGGATTGTGGTCTCCAAACATAGTCAGAGGAATTCTAGGCCTAATTTCCTTGTTTTACCTTTTACCTTGATGTAATTGAGTCTTACTATATACTATCACATCACCCAAATGTTAGTTATATAAACACATCAACTATTACCTTGTCACGCTAATACCAAGCATGTTTCCCCGCAACTGTTCACACATGTCAACCGCACATTCCAAGATCACAACAACATGTCTATTAATTATATTTTACCAAGACTAAGAGCCATGCCAAAATCAATAGTCAACTCACAGTCATTAATTTTAATCCTACAACTAGCACTCAATTAGACTTAAGTACATATTAGTTGTCTCAACACATAATGTGTTAGGACAACTACCTTGAAATAAGATCATTCCTTCAAGCAAACTTATATACACATACTCATATCATGCAATCGATCAAACATTCCAACAATAGATAGACGACATAATAGACACCAAACACTCAACCACCAAATAGAGGACACAATCAAACTCATACCTTAATGTATCTCAGGGGAGGCTATCACATCTACACAAGTCAGTCCATATTAGTACGACATAATGTCACAAATATATCAGGTCAAAACTGAGTATCATCACCATATCCATATACACAGGAAAATCTAGATTAACACGATACATATAACATCAAGATATTAAGTACAATGGCCATAATCATCATGTGTATGATGACAATGCATATAACAACAAATCAATTACCATGCATGACTAGCCAATGCATGTTCATATGAATACACTGATCAAATAAAATCTATCATGCATGTAAACACAACAACGATAGAATAAATAACCATAATGCTTATAACAACCATTAATCAAAATACCTGCATGCCAAACATACAAATATGTATGACGATCTACTCTTACCCCGAGGTTCAGTGTTGCAACCTCGCTTTGATAATTTGCATCTCTTGTTTTATCTTAGCCAACACATTAGCATCATGATGACACAACTGCATACAATAACCTCATGCACGACAACCTTCACCATGAGAATGCATGCATAACAACATATAGACACTGACATGCATAACAAATGCATATACAACTGACATGCATTCATGATAAACGCATCCTAACAACAACGCCATCAACTTCTACATGTAAACAAAATTGTAACAATGACCACTACCATGCATACATAGCAAGCAAATATACAACCTACATGCATGCAAGATAAACACATTCCGCCCATTCAGTCCAAGTGTTGAACCGTGCTCTGATACCACTCTATAACACCCTCCTCCCACACTTACCCAAGCTAACTTTTCCAAAAGGGTAAATATGTGATGAAGAGTTACTATGATATGACTTAACTACCCAAGTACAGTTAAGGAAGTGGAATCAACAAACCCAAACCAAATTGACCGTCTTGAGTAGCTACAAGACCCCCAAGTGGAATCAACAAACCCAAACCAAACTGACCGTCTTGAGGAGCTACAGGACCCCCAAGGGCTAACCAACCACTCCAGATGCCCAACCTCTGAGCTAACCTTTTTTCACAAAAAAAAACCCAGTTGCATGCACAAGGCTGCATCCATGTGATTGTAGGCTTCCAATCGCTCCCATAAGCCTGCAAGGTAGAGATTGCAATATTTTTCGGCCAATTCTGTGCCTGCTATCGCGAGATTTGAGCCACTTTTTCAAGGCTAGTCTCCAGACCACTGCCCAGAATTTGATGAGACTTTCCAAGAAAATAAATGAAACCAAGAATAATCCTCTAACACAAAACTTTATCAAGGAATTTACCTAACCAAGCCTAACCATGATAGACAGTCTACCAAACACATGATGAACATGAAATCTACAGGTCATAAATACATATATGAACATAGGGGTCTCATACTTATTTGAGAATCGTCAAGAAGGTATAATTCCCTCTCATATTAGATGCAATAACATATATTAGGTCATGTATTCGATAACCAATCACATATTCATCAAACACGTTAAAAGCCATAAACTATATACATCATATAACCAACTAATAACCAGTGTATAAACCAACAATAACCAACATATAAACCATGGAAACTCAACCATAATGTCACCATCGTAATCAATACATATTCTCATAGATCATAATACAAAATACCTCTTATTAACATATGAAAATGCCAACCAAGTCAGGGACTTCCACATACTACTCAACCATAGACTGAGGTGAACAAAATATTTCTTTCGTCCAGTCACCCATGTGCCATATTCCAAGCATGAATGTGGCATCTCACGGAATAAACCAAGAAAAACCAAATCAGGGCTTCTAGAGGCCAAACCACCTCGACCCTCAACCAGTGATTCCACCTCACGGTTGGACATCACTAACCATCACCAGATCAGTCTCTACCCAAGTTGTCCAGGGCTCTAGAGCGTTTGTTCCAACCTAGCTTCCAAGACTAGTAACTCTACCCACAACTGCTACCGGGCTCCAGATAAGTTTTCTAACGAGGGTTTCTAGAAATAGTAACTCAACCCACTAAGGGATCTAAAGTGTTTGTCCAACCAAGGCTTCCACGACTAGTAACTTAACCCAAGTTGTTACGAGGCTTCCATAGCATTTTTCCATCCGAGGCTCCAACAACTAATAACTCAACCCATAGCCATAAGGAACATGAACACCAACCAAAAAAAAGATAAACCCACATCACCATGGATATCCAGGAAATGGAAAGGTGAGGAAAAACCAATGCCAATCTACGCAATCCTCCATGCCAATGAAAAATCATAAACAAGAAACCACATGCATGTGCCATGCATGCCAAAACTAGAAAGGAAATAATATGTGCAACTCGATACCTACAAAGAAATCTAGTTGTAATTGTTGATCCCACTTTCCCCTTACACTTTTTTGCTTTTCTTTGCCTTCTTTCTCCAAATCTAATATATGCCAAAGTGCTCCAAGGATACTCTAAGTGTCCAAGAGTATGAGAGAATAAAAAAGAGAGCCATAAGTGAACTGACAAAAGCCATGAACTGATATTCATAAGCCTTTTTATCATTGAGGCCTCTATTTTCTTCATTTTTCGTTCAATTTCCCTCTTACATGCAACCTGTGACCTTTCACCTTACTTTTCTCTTATTTTTCATTATTTTCATAAATAAATGCCAATTTCCATTAGCCATAATAAACCAAATGAACACCCACACTAGGATGCTTTTCCCAACATTCAACTTGGAATACCTGTCCCATGACCTTGGTCTTATTTTTCCTTTATTAATTTATTACATGAACTTTTAACCCGGGGTTGTTACACTTGCAATCCACTCATACAAAATAGAGCTTTGTGCCTTTAGGGAAAACGCATAGAGGGACTCGGCTCTATGGGTGCTCCTCAATCTTCCATTTACACATTCAATATTTTGTAGATTTAATTCCTCCAAAAAAATATGGCTACGACAAATATCAACTAACTAGGAAACAAACTAAAATTAAAGAAATAAAATGATTTTTTTTATCTCCAAACTTACCATGGGATCCAAATTACTGGAACCATATGGATTCATCATCATTACACATAAGATTATCATTATCTTCCTACCTTTCATGGTAATCAACAACAATATAATAACACTAGCATGAGAATTAAAAATAATAACATTGGTGATATAAACAATAACTTGAAACTACTAGGAATATCTATAAAGAATATATTGGGATAACCATTGTTAAGTATTATAGCAGAGTCTAAGTGTTTTGCATACAGGTTTGAGTTGTGTAGTCTACGCAATGCAACTTCCTCAATGAATTTTTGGGGCACTAAATCTATTTATACATTCAAAAATACAATTAAAATAAATAAAAATTACAATCTCATAAAAAATTGCATCGCCGAATTTTGAGGAAAAAGCCCAAAACATAAAACAATTTGAATGCACTAAAACTTACAAATGGAATTGACTATTGAATCTACCATGGATATCTTCATTGTCATCCCATTGAGAACAATGTGTAACATATATGTCATAATAATGGGATGACAAAAAAAAAATGAATATTTTCAACTATACAACACAAGAAGCCACGCCAAGACTCAAAAAAGCATGAACTTATAGAAATGTAACATCATCACTTTTTTCTAGATGTATGTTAGGACTCACTACCATCTTTAGAGGAGAGATAAGGGAGAATGTATAGAGAATAAACTTGTGGGGCATTCCCCAGGAATGATCTTTGAAAATGAATGGAACTTGCTTGCAACTTCACCTAAGGAAAGAAGGCTATCGACAAAATAAAATAATTCTAATACTAACATAAATATATATGGATACTTGACAAGGTTATATGCGGGCTATATTAACTGCATGTTTCTACTCGATTGACAAGCCACCCTTCATTAATATATGTATACTTATTGACTTGCTCCATATACATATTTTTCAACATGTTAGACATAGATATAATTGTTAGAATCAATGGAAGAAATGTATTATTCTAATGCTTTCTTCTAGTCATTGTTTTTTCCAATATAATGTTAATTTCCCTTAAGGCAACATTGTTATTTATTATGATAGCTGCATTTCAACATAAATACTTTAAGTTCACCCCATATCACTGTTTCATTATTCAGATCTACAGTATTATACATCAACATGTGCAATAACATAGAAAGAAACAACAACACCATCATCATGAATGCAGCGGAATATGAAAGGAACATTAGAAGAAATCATGCACACATATAGAGACACTAGGATTGGTCCATGACCAAGGCAAAACCCACTATGGGAAAAACCCTTGCAAATCTTCTTCTTCTTCTTAGATCGTCATAAAAAGTTATAGCAGTGAGTACAACGAGCCCAATACATATGATCAGCAGTAAGTAACAATAAGCCAGATCTACAGATTTGTCATAACAGCAAAGAAACTAAGATCCACCGATTTGATGTAGAGAAACCCAGATCCACCGATTTGCAGCAGAGAAACCGAGATTTGAAGATCATTGAAGTCGAGATGCCAAAACCCTAGATCTAAACAGAGTTGCTCTCATCAGTACTGTCTATGAGCGACTGAAAACCTCAAAGTTGTACTCACGAAGACACTATTCCATCGACTGTAACAAAAAAGTCGCTCCCAAGAGGTCTATGTGCTTGCAACTATGGCCCTGAATAGAGAAGAACCAATGTTGCTCTCTTGTTGGGATGTTCGAGCGACCAACAGGTCAAAGTCGCACCCTCGTAGTGCTATCTGAGTGACTAAACTGACAAAGTCGCTCCCTGGGCTACCTGAAGCTAGCGACTGGGGAACGAAACCTTCTGATCTATCTCTAAACCCAAAGTCGCTCCCTCTGAATTGCCTCGCAATGACCAGAGGGTCAAATTTTCCCTCTTTCCCACTTCATGCCTATGGCTAAGGACGAAAAACCTTAGATATGTGCCAGCGACCAAGATCTAAAATACCCTAACTCAGATCGAAACTTTCGCTTGTGATCGCTTGTGATTTATAATTAAATATAATTATAAATTTGATTGGTGTAATTTATACAATTTAAATATTATAAATGTTTTTAAAAAAACTAAAATTTCCTATAGAACTTAGACTAAATGGTTATGAGGTGTATTGTTAAGTCTGCAATCATCTCAAGACTCAAACAACCTACCAAATAAAAAAATGCTAAATGTATTTATACATTTAAATAAAAAAAAATACAACAATATATCATTAAATTCCAATTAAAAAAACAAAATATAAAAAAATTAACGAACACTGAATCAAATTTAAAAACAAGCTCCTAAACATTTTTTCACCATTTTCTATGTTCCGTAGAACAGTTCGGTTCCTTTACTCTTTTTCCTTCCCAAAAGAATAAGTAAAAATTCACAATAATTGGGAAGATAGAAATACAGGGAAATTCCAAAAGAATAAGTGAACATTCACAATAATTGGGAAAATAGAAATATAGGGAGATTGATTGATATTAGTTTCATTCTCCTTTCAAACAATCCAAGGAGTTGGACCTTCCCCATTCCCCTTAATCAATTATCGTATCAAATATTATAACAACAAAAGTGATCGGAGGAATGATGCACCCTGATTCCGAATAGAAATGATCTCATTACAAGAACCAACTTTAGTAATGACATAATATTTTCTATCCTTATATTAACCCTAATGAAATGAAGTTTGAAAGAGTTAATCTATAACATAGTTAATGACTTAATAAGTATTTTTTCAGCTCACGGTTCACCTCATCAGACATTCATATAAGTTTTGCTTTGCGTTTTTAGAGTTCTCCCAAGTAGAGGGGTTGATTCATCGTCCCACTATCCCAATTTTGTAGGGATTTTCATAGCTGACTAACGTTGAACCTGGGTCAGGACCATCAAGCCAACAATATAATGGCCAAGTTGTTGCACTATGTGTCATCTGAAATCAGGGATCTGTCTCATTATGATGGGCTAACTGATGTTCATTGTTTTTTGGATGTATTTGAAAGAGAAGTGTCGAAGAAACATCGCTTCCAGGCCTTGGACTGGGTACTGCGTGCTATGCCTGGAAGATGGTGGGGTATGCACAAGGATAGTTTTGGTGATTGGCACGACTATAGGAGGATGATGAGAATACGTTTTGGGCAACCAAAAGTGCGGATGACAGATAAGTATGATGGAAGGGATGACCCGCATGATCACCTAGCCAAATGGACTAAGGCTTATGGAGTGGAGCCTCAACCTGAATGGGTGCATCTGTTTTGTCATACCCTAGGCATCATACCAATGAATTGGTACTTGGAAACCGAGCTCCGCCATGGCATTGAAGAATGGGACATCTTGCGCTAGGGATTTTTAATGATGTTCAGCTTTGAGGATGGGTTTGACTGTATTGACGCGATGCTACAGGAGGTTAAAGCAACGATATTTAGGATACTGCAAGATCCTTTGGACCTGATCCAACCTGATTGGACTACCCAACTGATCCATGCATTGGAATGCTATAACGTGATCATTGAAGAAGAAGACGAGGATCCCCGAAAAATTAATATTCCGGAAAATGAAGGTCAACGCGAGGTTGGAGGTCTACAGATAGAAGATCCTGACATAACCGCGCCATGAAAAATAGGCAGGTCAACATTGGCACAGAGGTAGAACCAAAATTTGCAAAGATTAGGGACTATTGGGATGATGCGACAATAAATAAGGTCACTGAGCTCCTCCGCGAATATTAGGATTTGTTCCCCACGAAGTTTTCTAATTTAAAAGGGATAATAGGAGACCTGGGTGTCATGAAGATCACCCTGAAACCTGACGCGAAGCCCGTAAAGCATAGACCTTACCACCTTAATCCTAAGTATAAGGAAATGGTTTGCGCTAAGTCAGATAAGATGCTCGCGGCAAGGAATTATTGAACTAGTGGAGGAATCTGATTGGGTAAGCCCGATAGTGGTTCAGGAAAAGAAACATAAAGAAGAAATAAGGATATGCATGGATCTCCGAAAGATGAATGATGTTTGCGTACATGATCCCTTACCGACCCTATTCACTGAGGAAGTACTGGATAATGTAGGCGGCCAAGAAGCATACTCTTTCATTGATGGGTTCTCTGGGTATCATCAAATCAAAATCGTGCCTGAGTATAGAAGTAAGACGATCTTTGTGACGGAATGGGGATGTTTTCAATACACTGTAATGCCTTTTGGGATGAAGAATGCGCGAGCAATCTTTTCGTGCATAGTCATTGCAACATTCAAGGACTTCATTCATAAGTTTCTAGAGGTATACTTTGACGATTAGACAATGTTTGGATTGGTCAAGCATCATGTGGCAAGTCTGCGCTTAATGTTAGATACATGTCGGAGATATCATATCACGCTCAATCTAAAGAAGTGTCTGTTTTGTGTCCCTTTCGAGATCCTGCTGGGTCATGTGGTATGCAGACAAGGATTGATGGTAGACCCCATGAAGATCGCAGTGATAATTAACTTGGAGGCGTCAAGGAATGTGAAACAACTGCACGCAACCCTGGGGCATACCGGATACTATAGGAAGTTCATCAAGAGCTATGCCCAGATCACCGCACCCATGGAGAAATTGTTGAAAAAGGATGCTATGTTCTATTGGAGTGATGAATGCCAGAAGAGCTTGGACGTGTTGAAAGAGAAAATGGTCACCACGCCAATCCTAGTCTTCCCATACTAGAAGAAGGAATTTCATGTGCACGTGAATGCCTCCTGTATTGCGCTAGGGGTCGCGCTGATGCATGCGGGCGAGGAGGAATTGGGCCATCTTATAGCATTCATGAGCAAGAAGTTGTCCAAGGCTGAGAAGAACTATTCCACTATAGAGTGCGAAGAACTAGCCATGGTATACGAGCTCCAAAAGTTCAAGCATTATTTGCTAGGTGGACATTTTAAGATGTATACGGATCATTCTACGTTGAAATATATCGTTAATAAGCCTTTTTTGGGGGGTAATATCTGCAGATGGTTTTTATTGTTCCAGGAGTATGATTTTGAAGTTATTGTGAAACCTGAACGATTGAACGCGGGACCAGATCATCTGTCGTGCATCAAAACAGGAGAGGAGACCACTAATTTGGAGGAAGGATTGCCTGACGTGCAACTCTTTGCAGTGCGCGTCACGGACAACCACTTTGAAGATATCATACATTTCCTAACAACGGGGATTGCTGCAGAAGGGTATACGAGCCAACAGAAGAAGGAGTTAGTAGTGTGTGCATCAGACTTCTCTATCATTACAGGACACTTGTACAAAATGGGGTCGGATGAAATATTGTGATGCTATGTACTTGAGTTTGAGCGAAGCAGCATCCTCATGGAGGCTCATGGAGGAGCTGCAGGAGGACATTATGTAGGAAAAGAAACAATGCAAAAGGTTTTGCGTGTTGGATTGTGGTGACCAACTCTGCATAAGGACGAGAAAGCATATTATCAGGCCTGTGACGCATGTCAAAGGACTCGCAGGCCATCATGGAGGGATGAACTATTGTTGATGACACAGGTGACATTACAACCATTTGAGAAATGGGCAGTCGACTTTGTGGGCCCAATTCGGCCTCTAGGAAAGAAGACAGGTGCGCAGTACATCATCACCGCAACTGAGTACTTGACCAGGTGCTTGGAGGCACAGCCTATGAAGGACTGTACAGGCACGATAGCAACAAAATTTATTTTTGAATACGTATTAACAAGATTTGGTTGTCCAAAGATCTTGATGAGCAATCGCGGTACACACTTTCTTAATGAAACAATCAACGCGTTGACAGAAGAATTTCAGGTGTATCATCAGAAGAGCACGTCTTATCACCCGCAGGCAAATGGGATGGTGGAAGCAATCAATAAGATACAAGAGAATGCATTGGCAAAGGCCTGCAATGCTCAGAGAAGTGATTGGGATGTGTGCATACTAGCAGTGCTATGGGCCTACAGAACGACTTAAAAGAAGTTGACTGGGCAAACGCCTTTCAGACTCGTGTATGGCATAGAAGCTGGGTTCCAATGGAATACATTGTACCTAGTCTGCATATAGCAACACTCATAGGAATGGCAGACCGAGGAGCCTTGGAAGAGAGGCTCGCACAACTAGCAGAGAATGAGGAGGACCAATTTCTAGCTGGATTTCATCAACAAGTTCAAAAGGAGCATGAAAAGGCATGACATGATCAACACGTCAAACTGCGCACCTTCAAGGTAAACGGTTTGGTTTTGCTATATGACAACAAGTTTGATAAATTTCCAGGGAAACTTAGGATGCACTGGCTCGAGCCCTATGTCATCAAAGAGATTACTGACGATGGAGCAGTTCAGTTGGTTAAGTTAAATGGGGATCCCTTCCCAGGAAAGGTGAATGGTAGTCGTTTGAAGCCATATAATGGTGATCCAGCTAGGTGACTATATGAAGGTAGCAGAGTCTTAGTGCTTCGGGAAGCTGAAAGGAGGCGCAGAACTATAAACTACACTGCCCTGGTTGGGGAACTGCGTGATCAGGAAACTACGCAGAACAAGGAGATGTCACAGAGACCACACAAGTGCACAGAAGGTTGTGCTACCCAGGAAAAAACTGTGCAGGTCAGCCGAAAAGTGACCGTTAAAGTCACTGTTGCTGATTTGACGATGAAAGAATGACCAAATGGGGCGGGGGGGGCGACATTTAAGACGAAATTTATGGGCGAGATCCTTAAAAATCTACTGCCAATCTAGCATTAATGAACCGATTTTGGGGGGAACGGTTCGATTTGAATTCAAAATGGCCTATAAATTACATGTGGCTACCCAATGAAGAACACTTGGAATTTTGAGCATTGAGTTGTTGAGCTCTCAGGTGCATATGAACCATGAATTCTTTGAAGCTCTGATAGCGAGTTCGGCATTTGAGCAATTGCCAAAGGAGACACAAGAACTGTTGAATAGCGTCATGTCGACACCAGCAGAAACTGTAGATATTGGGGAAGTAGTGACAATCGAAGGGGCTATGCCAGAGGTTGCTATGGAAGCAGAGGGAGATGCTCCGGAGGTTGCAGAGATACCAGCTGAAGTCCCCAAGTCGCCATGGTCACCTAGACCAAGGCCTACCCCGACCCAGGAGAGTGCGAAAAGCAAGAAAGGAAAGCAGGCCGCGACACCGTAGCCGTTATGCACGTCACCTAGGAGAAACTTGCCGAGGCTGACAGGCTCGGTGTCAACGCCCTTAAGGGAGTAGGGCTGAATTTGGCAGCGCTTCCTAGTGAGGTGCTCTACCTGTTGTAGGATGGGGTGATCGCCGAACTAAGGGCCCACGAACAATGTGCTTTGCAGGTGATCAACGAGTAGAAGATAAATAATACTCAAATGGGTGTGCAACGAGACTCCGTCGTTGCCTCCATGATGAAACTCACTAACACGAATCAACACATGATTAAGGTCGTGGAGGAAGCATGCCGAATGGTCCTGGAGTTGGCCATTCATAACGATGAGCCAATAGATGTGCGCATTTGCAAACTTGCTACGGGGGTCCGCAACGCCCACACAGAGTTGGCAAACATTCAGCTCTCCAAAATGCAGAGTTGTAGTTGAAGGCCCAACCTTCGACTCTGTTGGAAGTCAAGGAGAAGCATGTGACTTCTATAACAGAGGTAATAGCGGTAGTAGAAAGTGTAGTGGCAGACTGCACAATGCTTTTCGAACAGTCGTTCAAAGTACTAACCAGCCTATAAGAAGACCCTACTGTGCAGAGGCTAGAAACAGAGGCGCAAGAGCTGCAGCAATGCTACGACAAGGTAAAAGGGACAACGCGTACTGTCGCCCTCACACAGAGACTCGCGAAGTTGCAAGAGGCCAAGGCATTGAAGGAACAAGTAGATGCAACTTAACACAAAGAGGCAATGCTGAAGGCGTGCTTGAAGCCTTGGTTGGATGAGGCCTACTTGATCACGACCTCCATTGAAGGCAAGCTAGCTAGTCTGCAGGAGACTCAGCAGAAGCTGTAGGCTGACAGTGCAGGGCTAGTGATAGAGCAGTTGGTCGAGGAAATAAAGCAGGCGGTCGTGCAGTGCAACGCTGAGGTAGTAGTCGTACGGGTCGATATAGGGTGTCTTCGCACCAAGATCTTTGCACCCGCAGAGTGACTCGAGGGTGAGTCACCATGTTTGTGTTAGGGGCCTGTTGGGAATGGGTTTCCCCAAGAGTCAGTTTTGGGGCTAAAAGCCCATGTTTTGGGGTAGAAAGCCCAAATTTGGTAATAAAGATGTAAAGTCTCTGCATTTTGTGGTCGCGGAGTGCGAAGATGTCAAGAGTCATAAAGGGTTGTCCGCCCTTGTTTTGTAAAGTCTCATTGTGATTTTATAAAAAGGTAGTCTTAGAATAGTCTAAGGCAGTGAAGAAGTAGTGGTAGAAAGAGTTTGTGGGCAAGAAGTTCTAAGTGTTCTTGGGTCTTAGCGTAGGTAGAGGCTCTGCAACTGAGTGCGTAGACCCTTGCAACTATATGCGCAGGGTGGGTAGAGTCTGTACTGAACTTGAGATATCAATAAAGAGAAGTATTCTCCAAATCACTATGTATCTTGTCGATGTTTAATGCATATGATTATGTTATGTTACGATTTGGGTTTACATTATAATGCTTATTTGATGCGTGAATGTATTTGATTATACCTGTTAATTAAACGCAAGCAAGAGTATAGGTTTACGCGAAGATACCTATAAATGCATGATAGAGTAGGTAACACTTAAGATAAATTGGGAACTTATATAGTAACATAGCCACAGAGGCACGTAAGTGCCTAGACCTCTGGTTCAGGCTGCTCAAAGATCAGTCGAGTACCTTCGCGGAGGTAGTAAAGGACAGAAGAGAAGGAACATCGATAAACCCTAAAGACTTATCGATTTACACAAAGGCAAGATCAAGAAGTGCAGATCGACATCACAACCATCTTAGGGTGCAGAAACTTGGTTCCTGCATCCCCCCATACTGCTTCAGGTGAGACTTCGGTCCACGTTCCACGGGCTGATGTCGAAAGGGCCAGTAGTGTAGGGATTTGCTTGGTTGACTAACGCTGAACTTGGGTCAGGGCCCATCAAGCCAAAAATAAGTTGAACCATTAGCATGCCAAGTGGGTGGAATTCCTATAATATTTCACCTTTGTTCTTAAACATGTGAGTGGACAAGAAAATAAGGTAGTCGATACTTTGACCAAGTGGAGTTTGATCATGCAGGAGTGCCATGTAAAGATTTTGGGCTTTGATTATTTGAAGGACTTGTATGAGGATGGTGTTGATTTTCAAGAGGCATTTGAAGCATGCAAGAACCTTGTGAGAAGAGATGGAATCCCATGGAGGGAGTTTATGTTGTAGGATGGTTTTTTTATTCAAGAACAACCAATTATGTATTCCTCGTTGCTCAATGAGATAGAATATGATGCAAGAAAAGCACAATGGATAATTGGTCAAGCATTTTGGTGTGGAAAAGACACTTGGGTAACTAGAACATTTTTATTTATGGCCAAAGATGAGGGCAGATGTGAAGAAATATGTGAGAAAATTCAGATTGTGTTGGCACGCAAAAGGGAAGAGTCAAAACGTTAGACTATTTGTAACTCCTTTGCTCATTTGCAACAAACCATGCGACTCAGTGAGTATGGACTTTGTTTTAGGTTTACAAAGGACGTAGCGAAGTAAGGACTCCATACTTGTAGTTGTGGACATATTTACAAAGACGGTTCATTTTATACCATGTTGTAAGACTAATGATGCTACATATTTGGATCATCTATTTTTCAATGCGATTGTCTAATTGCATGGCTTGCCAAGAGTATAATCTCTGATAGGGACACCTAGTTCACAAGGAATTTTTGGAGGACCTTGTCGAAGAAGCTTGGAACAAAATTGAACTTCAGTTCAACCTATAATCCACAATCTAATGGGAAAACTGAAGTGGTGAATAGGAGTCTTAGAAACATATTGAGAAGCCTTGTGGGTGAGCACCCCAAGAAGTGGGATCGTGTGTTAGCACAAGTTGAGCTTGAATATAATGATTCACCAAATAGGAGCACATGGAAGAGTTTGTTTTAGATTTTTTATGGAATGCATCATATAGGAGTTTGTGAACTGAGAAATTTGGGCAACCTTGAGTAGAGAAGTACTGATGAGGAGGATTTTGCAGCAACAATGAGTGACTTACATGAGGAGATAAAAAATAAGCTACATGACAACAACTACACGTACAAATAAAGAGCATATTTAAGAAGATGAGAGGTACACTTTAAGGTAGGGGACATGGTCTTAGCCCACATGAGAAAGGAGAGATTCCTAAGAGGGGAATATAACAAACTCAAGATGAAGAAAATAGGACCTTGCAGGATACTGAGGAAGTTTTTTGCAAATGATTATGAATTGGAGTTAGCTGTGGGCATCAGTATCTCACCTATTTTCAATGTGGTTGATTTGTATACCTATCAAGTTGGTGATGAAGGTGCAACTACAACAAATGAGGCCAATGGAGAAGTCAGTGAACAAATTTGGGTGAAGCAGATTCTTATGACAGTTGAGGGTATGGAGGTTGAAATAGTTCTGGACACCAGAGTTGCAAAGAACACCAAGGGAAAAGAGTATCTAGAGTTTTTGGTGAACTAGAAGGATCGTCTAATGGAGGATTCTACATGGATGAGTGCCGCAACGCTACAGAAGGTAGGTTTCTCTGTAGAGGACCTTACATTAGAGAAATTTTGAGGTCTAAAACGGGCCTCCTAAGGAATATTATAAATTAATAGTGGAAATAATAAAATAAGATTAGATTAAATCATCAAATTTTGAAGTGAAAAAGGAAAAAACTATTTTTTCAACTCGCATTTTCAATTTATATGCCTACATTTTTACTCAAATTTTGAGCTGGAGTACTTGTTGGATGTGGAATTTGATTCCTCATCCAAGGAGTACCCATGTTGAATATTTTTTATGTACCCTGCTACACGAAAAATGAGAAATACATGAAAGAATGTGATTGAAATCACATTTTTTCATGTATTTCTCATTTTTCATGTACAAAGTCCTTCGAAAGTTGCAACATGGGTACTCCTTTGATGATGAATTAAATTATGCATCCAATGAGTGCTCCCACTCGAAATTTGAGTAAAACCATAGGGAGATAAGTTGAAAATACGAGTTGAAAAAGTCCTTAGGGAACCTTTGAGGTCTAAAATGGGTCTCCTAAGGAAATTATAAAACAATAGTGGAAATAATAAAATAATATTTGATTACATCATCAAATTTTAGAGGGAAAAAAGAAAAAGCTATTTTGTCAACTTGTATTTTCAACTTATCTCCCTATGGTTTACTCAAATTTCGAGCGGCAACACTTGTTGGATGCAAAATTTGATCATCCAAGAAGTACCCGTGTTGCATACTTTTGATGGACCCAACTACACGAAAAATGAGAAATACATGAAAAGTGTGATTGCAATCAAGTTTTTCCATGTATTTCTCACTTTTTTGTGTAGCACGGTCCATTGAAAGTATGCAACATGGGTTCTCCTTGGATGAGGAATTAAATTTTGCATCCAACGAGTAATCCCGCTCTAAATTTGAGTAAAACCTTAGGGAGATAAGTTGAAAATACAAGTTGAAAAAGTAGTATTATTATTTTATTATTTTATAATCTTTTTACCTTTTTACTCCAAAAATGGTGAATCATCCCCCATGGTTGACATCATCATCTTTAATCCTATTGGTTCTTATAAAGTTTATTTTGGTTGTACATTTTTCTTATGAGGCCCATTTTAAACCTCAAAATTCCCCTAATGAGTCTTTTTTTATTTTTTAATCTTTTTACTTTTTTACTCCAAAAATGGTGAATCATCCCCCATGATTGACATCATCATCTTGAATTCTATAGTTATGTCACTGTAAACGATGACATATAGTATCGCTTAAAAGCTATTAGTTTTTCTGTACAAAAACAATTTGTATGGTTTTATAATGTTAACATTAGATTTTTGTTATAAAATGTTTAGTGACATCATAGCGATGCCACATTCCTCACACATTTCCCGTGGGCTATCATCACGCGTTGGTCATATATCTGTATGTGATATATGTGGCTACTCATTATTTGAACTTGAAAGGTTATTTATGCGATCTACAGACTCCTTGGAGGACGCCAATGGCGAAGCTCCATTGAATGTTAACACTACCAAAGCCTTTATATAACCCAGTGGCCACCTTTTCTAGCAATAACCATGTTTTGAAATCCCCATCGCATATCGCCCATCTCTCGGTGCTAACTCCTCCTTGCAACATGCATCCTCGACGAACACGACCGACTACTATTTACACTCAATTCCAACCAGTAACTTCGAATTCAAATTTGGATACCAAGTAGCCAAATCGAATGAAATACTGATATGACCCATGCATGTCATGCACACATTCACTACCACTTAATATATATGTGTATGTGATCTCCTGTGAATATAAGTTGAGGTGACCTTCCTATGCAAAATAAGGCATTCCATATGTAACCATAGTACTTATTATTAGAGTAAATGTTATAACGCCCCTCTTTGTAGATCTCGCACTTTCAACTTGTTTGTTCTCACCATATTCGTTTGGTTTTGGGTTACTTCGTGGGTCTTCCCTAACGTTATTTTCCCCTAAATTGATTTTTTTTAATGTTTCAATTTTTTCTTTTTCTACATACTCATTATTTATATATTACATTTTTATATATGATAAAACTTAATATATTTCTTAGTATTTCACGTCATTTACACTCCAACCATAAATGTTAGGTCGTTTTCCATTTAGCACATAAAATGTAGATAACATGAAAAAGGTCGTTGATCTTTATTAACAACCGTGGGGTTGCAGGATCACGATCATCAATCTTTTAAAAATAGTTTAGAGGTTATAAACATATACGAGTGTTTAGGTGTATATATAAACACATAAATAAACGATAGTGTAATTTAATCAGTAACATAAATAACACAAGATTATCACTTTAAAAACACCATGCACATTTTAAACATGGAGGTGTTTTTCATACCCTCTAATTATCACTTTAAAAAAATTATGGACATTTTAAACATGGAGTTCGTTTTTCATACCTTCAAACAGATTTTTGGAGGTCTTCTTCACACCTTCAAATAGATAATAGACGCGATTAGAGAGTAACCAGGCCTGGAATTTGACTTCTCACGGGACGTATTTTGGATTTCGTGGTTGAAAAATTTTCACTGACGTATGTTATAATAAGTAAATTGTCAAAATGACTTCCAATTTTATGAAAAATTTTCACCATCAAATTTGACATGTATTATAATAAATAAACATTAAATTGACTTCCAATTTTAAAGTTAAACTGTCAAAATCTCTAATACTTTAATGGCAAGTAAAGATAGCCTACAGTGGAATATTATAAATATTATAATACGGCATTCAACTATACGTACAAATTATAGTACATTACATTAACTTTATATCAATAGATTGGTGAGAATTTTAACATTGTATTTATGCTCTTATTTATTAGGAAACCAAACCCCTATGAACGGAAGATGGTTGGTATACGTTTGTAATTAGTATTATTTTTCCTTTTTGTTATCGGATTCTCATTCTGAACTTTTGGGGTTCACGAGCTTGTTTAGTTATCATCAACAAATATTGGGTTTCCATTAGATCTGGAATGTGCACAGAAATAGTAAGTTCACAGTTCCATACTTCTATGCATCTTTGCCTCCTTGCGTAGGAATTGGTTCCTGAAGAAAGCTTATGAACTCTCGGTGCTTGCGATGCTAAAGTGGGACTTTTAATTTTCTCCTCAACAGGGAAGTTATAAGAATTCACCAATCCCATGTGTGTTTGATGAGTATTTTCCCTAACTATTAGATTTCTATTCTGCATAATTCTTTGGGATGTTTTATTCGCTAGACTATTAATGTGTATTTCCCTAGACTGAATGTTTGATTTCTCTCATTATTATTTCTCACTCTCTATTTACATAAAGTAATGAAAGCGTTTTAGGGATAACTGTAAAGCGATATTTCCCTAGACTGAATGTTTGATTTCTCTCATTATTATTTCTCACTCTCTATTTACATAAAGTAATGAAAGCATTTTAGGGATAACTGTAAAGTGATCTACTCTTGGAAAGTCTCCCCCATTATTTCGGATATAACATGAATACATAGTTAGATACATGTTTGATTATCGTTAGATATATTTTTTATTATCGTTTCACAGTTCAGCGTAAATGATTCATTGTTCTTTCACTTGGAGAGAAAATTTTGAGCATAGTTGTCTATGTTAATTGGTTAAAGAAACACATTAGCTTTTATTTTGGACTTGTAAAGCTTTTGGTTGATATGATTCATTGTTCTTTCACGTTGGACTAGAAAGAAAATTTTAGCCATAACTGTCTACTAGTTAAAGGTCAAAGGTATTAGCTTTTATTTTGGACTTGTAAAGCTTTAAATCAATGATACTTCAGAACTAAAATAAACATTTGGCAATTGATAATTATGTAGTCATTAGGTTAAGTTCCAACGGTTTTCGAAAAAGGCTTTCCTTACCCTAAAACTCGAGGCTTTCCTTACCCTAAAACTCGAATAGACTTATATTGGAGTTTCAAAGCAATAGAAATTGATAACTCCTTTGTATCCATTTATTTAATTTCTCCAATGTGTGTGCAGGGGGATATCCAATGCACTCAACATTTGTGAAAATGAGGTATTTCTCTTAACTGAGAAGAGCTTGTAGGTTTTTTTGTTGGTAGAGGTTGTAGTTTTTTTCGTTGGTAGAGGTTGCAGTTTTTAGTTGGCATCCTGCACTTTATGAAACAATTTGGAAAGTGGTTCTCTAATTAGGGAGGTTGACATTTCTGGTTGTAGGTTTTTTTGTTGGTAGAGGTTGTAGTTTTTTTTGTTGGTAGAGGTTGCAGTTTTTAGTTGGCATCCTACACTTTATGAAACAGTTTGGAAAATGGTTCTCTAATTAGGGAGGTTGACATCTCTAAATTTACTTAGAACGTAAAATGAAGGGCATCCAAAACAGTTTGGAAAGTGTTTGTCTAATTAGAGAGGTTGACATTTCTAAATTTACTTAAAACGTAAAATGAAGGACATAAAAAACGTAAAAACGTCATGAAATGGCATCCAAAACAGTTTGGAAAGTGGTTGTCTAATTAGAGAGGTTGACATGTCTAAATTTACTTAAAACGTAAAATGAAAGACATAAAAAATGTAAAAACGTCATGAAATTTTTATTTAACAAGCAAAAAGGATTTGAAATTCCAAGCCTAAAAGTAACAATAAAAATACCCTTAAAAAAATAGATATATTAGATTTCCAAAGTTTGTTTGCTTCGAGACCACCACATTTCGACCGAGATCTAAATAGCGACTGAGATCTGAGTAGCATTGACTCGGGGCTGAAATTGATCACTACTGCTACGTTAAAATTGACCACTACTTTATATTTGAGCAGAGAGGTCATTAGTAGCCATGGGAATATGAGGAGAGAAATCATGAGTGGGATAAAACAAGAAATATTAAAATTAGAGACATCAGGAGTAACTCAACATACTCTTATACAGCAAGATATGATAATTAACTTCTGTACACTGCACTAATAAACACTAATAATCATGTAGTTTAATTACACATGTGGTTTGATTTTTGTTGAATATGTTTTAGTTTAATTATGCATGTACCTTACTTTTTGTTGAGTATATTTAATATAAATGTATGTTATTTTTATAATAATTAATAACAAATTTTATTTTCAATTTTCTTATTGTTATAAAGATGAGGTTATTTGGACATTCTAAGTTTAAGGAATTGTTTAATGACCTATTTTATTTTGTGTTCATTAGAGTTTATTTTCATTTTAACAATATTGATTTTTTGCATGGAGGAAGAACAATTAGTTCACAATGTCAAAATATTTAAAAAGTAAATAAAACTAGATGCACAAAATCCATTTATACAAAAAAACAGTGACATGCCACCACCACGTGGCTCTTGTTTCTTATAAAGTTGGTTTTGGTTGTGCATTTTGCTTTGAGGCCCATTTTAGACCCCATAATTTCTCTAATGTGAGCAGGAGCTCATGGATTTTTTCTTCTTGGGGAGTTTGATGCAGATGCATTAGACCCCATAATTTCTCTGATGTGAGAAAGAGCTTATGGATTTTTTATTCTTGGGGAGTTTGATGAAGCTGCATTAGATCCCATAATTTCTCTAATGTCAGCAGGAGCTCATGGATTTTTTCTTCTTGGGGATTTTGATGTAGATGCATTAGACTGAGCTCAAGATGAAGAAATGGAGCAGAACTTAACAATGTGGTCGACTAGCCACATGTTAATGCTGACAAATAATTTTGTTGTTCTTGTTAGAGTTTTGGATATTTAATGTTGGTGTAAGGTTGGAGTATTCTTACATAAGTCGAAGAGTCTAGAAATTTGGGAGTGATTTATCATTGTAATAATTAACTCACGTGGTTGACTTTTCGACTTCCCTCATTTAGGAGAGAATAGGAAACAAAGCATTTGTTGAAGTTGTGAATAAAAGGGACATCAAATGAGAGGAGGAGAATACCTTCTCCTGCCTCCGAGTATGTATGCTTGAAGCGAATGATAAGAAAGTTTTGCATTAGTGTCTATTCATAAATATGTGTTTTTATTTTCTCTGGTTTCTAATAGAACTATGTGTGCATTTAATTAAGTTTCAGAAATTATTGTGACCATTTCAGAATTGTTATATCCCTGTCGAAATTTGACTTTGAGTTGTGGTTATCTATGCATGTTCCATTAACTGTAACCTTCAAATTATTTTGTAGCACCTCTGTTTTTGCAAGCAACGACTCGTTCCTTCGATTGGAACTCAGTCCATTAACTTGAGAGAGGGAGAGTCCTTGATGAGGAGAGGCAAGAGGAGAACATTCCCTGAGTTGGGATGTGAGTTAGACCGTGGATAATCAAGTTTGCAAAGGGCAAGTCACTTCACCTTCCCTAAAATTTGAAAAAAAAAATAGAGCTACGAAATCACTTCATAGTGCCTTTAAGTTTTCTATTAATTGTTGCACAAAAGGAATTTATAGGTTGCATTTTGATGTCCAAGGCTCCTTTTCGGCCTGTCCATTTCTATCATACTGGTACCTCGAATTCCTCCTTGGCAGGGTCCCCTTGAAATAAATGCAACTAGAGAAGACATGTTGCTACCTTTGGATCACATGCAAAGGAAACTAACAATCATGGACAAAAGGATTGGACACATTGAAAGACACACAGGCCTCCCTCCAGAACTAGCTTGTTCTTCTAGCGGTAATAAAAAACCCATTCAAGTTGATCTTGCTGACTCAATCACTTCTACTTATGGTTTTTTGTGTTAGTTTGTTAGTACTTATGCATCATTTTTGTATGTATTAGTTTATTACAGGTCCTCTAAGGCAGTGCCTATTTTTAGACTTTTAAATATCACTGACATGGTTAGATTTTGGACTATAACTATTTTGAAAAGTTTGAATTTTTGTATTTGATGGGGATTGTCCAATGGAAAATCATATCAATACTAAACTGTAACCATTCATTAGGAGACAATACAAATTTTAACTTCATGAAAAAAGACGGTTATAAAACATCATTAATAAACTTGTAGTTTGGTTTTGTGTTGATGATGATTCACTTGATGTGCAAAGCAGGCCATGGTTAAGGAGTTGCATAAAGATACCAATGACCAATATACTAGGCTTTGTAGTTGTGGAGTCTGTGTACATACTATGACATATCCATTATCAAACTCTTAAATTTGAAGTTAGGACCGACAACATGGAAGTTGCCATTTGGTTTTGGATTTACCACAAAATTACGACTCAAGCATCTAGAGAGTAGATGATAGGGGATAAGCCTTCCTCCCCTTATAGTATACAAGCTACACTGGATGGATAAATTTTGCTCGCATGATGAGTTGTGTTAGAGATTTGATCAGAGGTAGGTCGAGGCTGCTACTCGTGATGTTGTTAAGAGAGCCGCATGAAAGTGAAACCAATAATCAGATAAGGTTGTGTGAATTATCAACTATTTTTAAGTTCGTAAGTGTAATATGAATACGAATTTGAGTTTGGATAGCTTAGTCAATTAGAGCAAGGCATATATATCATTTTAAAGCTTCATATCTATGTCTTGCTCTAATTGACTAATTGAGTCTAGTAGGGATTACTTTGTTTTTAGAGGAGAACCAACTATATTGGATTAGTAACATGGTTAAATGCTAGGTGTTGGTTAGTATTGTGTACTCATACATCACGCAGTGTCAATTGGTGCATCCAAGAACCAACTGGACCTTCCAAAATACGTGGATTTGGGACCTTCCAGAGAAGCTAAAGTGTTTTTTATGGTTGGTCGTCCACAACAAGATTCTTACCTTGGAAAACGTCCTCAAAAGAGGATTTCAGGGACTTGGCAGATGCAAATTGTGTCGAAAGGACTCAAAAAATATGACTCATTTTTTCTCAGGTACCCATTTGCGGATGTGGTATGGATGGGGTTGTCCATGTGCTTAATATTAGCGCATCATGGGACAATTCCTATATTGTGGCCTACCTCACACAAGGTTTCAAGAGTGTAAGGCATTCAAAGCCCTATCATTCTATGTTATTTGGGGTATTTGGAGAGCGAAAAAAATTAGTGATCTTTGATCATTTTGTGCGAGATGTGAGGGGCACTTGTATTAAGGTTGTGGATTTCTTTAAGGAGAGGGGTCCTATTAAGGATAAAATATCAAAGAGAAGATTTTATCAAAAGGATATTTGGGCCAAATTTCCTATTGGTTTCTTTAATGGGGCCTCATATTTCGAGCTATGTGGAAGAAGGATGGTAATAATTATAAGGTCTAGAGATTACTATTCCTCTGGTTGGTTCTGTGGCTTAGATATTATTATTAATTCGATTGGTTCAATGACAAAGGATCCAACACGAGAGCGGAACTCCTTGCTCTGTGGGGCGTCCTCTTCTGTGCCCATTGGATGGACATATCAAAGATTAATGTCTATGGTGACTCCAAAGTGATCGTTGAAGACAAACAAGAGATATGATTTAGAGATTCCAGGACTAGAAAAATAGATGAACCTGGCAAGGTCACTGATGAAGTATTTTAATAAATTATTTGTTTCACACATTTTCAGGGAACAAAAGCATTTGGCCGATCACTTGTCAAGAGATGGATGCAATGTGATGTCAGGCAAGATCTACTACTTTGTTTTTTAAAATGGTGAGTTCTAGAGGGAGGGGTACATCAAAGTCTGATGTATAGTCTTTAGAATTATGAGACACATTTTCCTTGGTGTTTGTCATGTCTAGGATACTTAGACTTTAGACTCCTTTTTATGTTTTGTGTTTGTAAAGTTTATTTTCGTTATGATGGAAAGAATGAAAATACTAAGTTAGAGAAGGATTGATAGAAATAGAGTAGAGTGGAATGTTCTAGGATTTCAATTTTGGTTGTGTTTTGTTTAAATAGTAAGAAGCTCTCTGTAAGATGAAAACTTTTCTCATTTTCTAATACAAGCACGGATGTATTTTTTTTGCTAGAAGGAAAAGACAAAAAAAAAAGAGAAAAATATATATAAATATGATTTTACAAGCTATTTTTTTATAATTAATTTAGTTAAATTTGTTTGGAGTTATGTAATTTACAAATTTTGAATAGTTTAAAAATTATTAAGAATGTTCACAAAGCATTTTGACCTCATTTATGTATATCCATTCCAAAAAAAATCCCCAAAATTAACGAACACAACATTCTTTCTTGTTGAAAGAGCAGCGTTTTGGAATAATTATCCATCTTAATGAATGCAAGTGAGGTGTGCTCGACGAAACATAGTGTTTGATTTTATGAGTGGGGCCTACGCTTTTAATAGAATCCTTGTTGGGATGCCGTAGCTTAGGGATATGTAAGGCCCGAAGCCCTTTGAAATACCATGTGGGGGTGAGAAAATTAGTGTAATGGGGAAGAAATGTTTATGAGAAGACTCTAATGTATTTAAGTATTGAGGGTCTTTTTCAGTGCATTATATTAGATATTATTTTTTTGGATTCAATTGTATTAAGAAAGTTATTCATTTAGGACCATTTCCATGAGAGGTAGTTGTAATTGACTAATTTCTTATGATTTTTGAATAGTGCACTTAGCACTCATTGCATCGGGTGATGCTCACTTCATTCATCTATGACCATTTCCATGAGAAGTAGTCGTAACTGAGTAATTTCTCATGATTTTTGAATAGTCCACTTAGCACTCATTTCATCGGGTGATGCTCACTTCTTCACTCAAAAGACGGTATCTAAGACTCTAATATGTTAAAAAATAGTTGGGTTTGATTATGTTATAAGGGAAGCATTTTTATTTTTTATTTTTTAAAATTGTGAGATTAGATAAAATTATAAATCTAATTTGTGTAATGTGTATAAAAAAGATATATTTTGATTTATTAAATGTTATAATTTAAAGTTTTTATATTTTAGTTGATTTGGTTTTTTTATATATTTTTTTGTAAAATTTATTTAAAAATTGTAAAAATTAAATATAATTATAAATTTGATTGATTTAATTTATATAATTTAAATATTTTAAATTTAATAATAATAAAAAAAACCAAAACAAAAATTGTTTATAAAGCTTAGAATAAATAGTTATAAGGTGTATTATTAAGTCTATAATTATCTAAAGATTTAAATAACTCACCAAATTAAAAAAATGATAAATATATTTATATATTTAAAATAACACAAAAAAAATATAACAATATATCAATAATTTCAATTAAAAAATAACGAACACCAGATCAAATTAAAAAACAAACTCCTAAATATTTTTTCACCATTCAAGATCACTTAGCATGCCCGTCAAAGACTATTTTGACCGTATTTAACATTTACAAATTTTCAATGCCCGTTTTTCTTGATAGTGGGAACAGTGGCGAACGTATTTTTGACGGTCAATATTTTTTCGGAAACGTTATTAGTGCCTATTCTGCAAGTACTTTGCCTACCAGATGAAATTCCAGCCTCCCGCCGTTGTCAGCAACTTGGCATCTCAGTGCATCATATAAATGAGGAACGGGGTTAGTAAGCCGTTGCCGTCAAGAAGTCAAATATTATTCTAAGTATCATTTCCACGTGGCATGAACGGTATCGTAAATTTTATTTACGCGCATTTTTTTTTTATAAATGACCTGGCATGGAAGACATGATATGATTCCATACCTGGCATCCTTGCAACACATCAATTCGATTGTATACAGTGTGGTCCCACCAGAAATTCCAGGCTATCATCATGGGAAATGAAACATCTTCTTTACTTCCAATTCGCACGTGATTTTCAAAAGCCACTACGCGTTGCAAACTTAATCAACAATCTATCCAGCCGTGGAATTTCAAATTCTCTCTGCGGGTCAAATGAAAATTTGATAACGTTTTGGTATTTTTCATGCCTTTCATTTTACATTTTACTTAAATTTGTGAGTGTAGATTTCTCTTTATCTAGAAATTCCCTTACAACTATTCCTTCATCTCAACTCCTTTTAATCTCCCTATAAGAGTGTCTTGTTTCTTCTCAGCAGATGTGTTTCCCCATGTCTCCACTTCCTTTAATCTCCCTTTTAGAGTGCCTTGTTTCTTCCTAAGTTAGCGTATGTGTTTCCACCTAGTATACAACCATATTTTTAAGAGTTTATAAAGGTTTTTAGTCTTTGGTATTTAATAATTTCGATTATGTACATAAATTTTGACATGTGAAAGAAACTAAAGAAAGCCATATAATTAGGATGATGAGAATCCTCAACTGCTAGTAAATGAGAAAGAATTATTTTTTTAAATATCAAGAATTTAACTACTATCCCTTTTTATAATTTATTTAAATCCAATAATCTACTACATATGTCAAATTTATTAAACATATGATTACATGTTTAACTATTTCTTAATAGCTTATTTTCACCAAATATTTTATTTATAGATGGGCACACACATCTTTATTTACTCACTACATATTTTATTTACTGAATTCTTATTTATACCAAGATAACTTTAATCCCTATAAGTGCACTTTCAACCAACTGTGAACTACTTGAATAATAAATCCAGTAATAATAGCTAAATATTTTTAAAATATTTGTATATCATTTCAACTAATTTGATATCCATTACACATATTTGGAACACATTATTCCTAAAACCATGACCCTAAAAAATGTCAAGACTAAGCAAACTCTCCAATCTACCAGGTCAACTTTGCAATCTATCTACAAGGTAATCAACTCATCATCTACATTTGAACATTGTTAACTAATCATGTTCATAATATCTTAAATATGAGCCTGTGATTTTATCATCTTAAAAATTAGATTCACATTATTGTCCACATCATAGATGAAATCTACATGAAATATACAGCGCAACCAATTACACAAAGAAATCCTTTCTATTAGACATTGCCCTACACAATACCATCACTTATTATATTCATGTACTTAGTACGAGTTGAATCCTCCAAATACAACTATATTAGAAGTGGTTGACAATCTAAATAGGTATATTAAATAAATATGAGTTTGTAACATCTTCAATAATTGTTTGTATTGTAAGAAAAGTTTAGCTTAATAACTATATAATTATTTTTTTTAAAGAGAAATTCACGAATGTAAAAATGAAGTTGATTTCAAAGCATTTAGTAAAAAACTGAAAATACAAAATTAGTCAAAATAAGCTAGGGCAATCAAAAAACAAAAATAGTCAAAATAAGCCTGGGCTTTTCAAAAAGGTAATTGACCGCTTTATGGAATAAATCACAAGCTATTTTTAGTCAAAATAAGCCAGGGCACTCAAAAAAACAAAAATAGACAAAATAAGCATGGACTTTTCAAAATGGTAATTGAGCACTTCATTATGGAATAAATCACAAGCTATTTTTCTAATATTTAAGACATTTTTTTAACATGACATGATATATTATTCCTATAAAAGAACGGACCTTAGAGAAATTCATTTTGACAAGCTTGTATAATTTCACAACATTTATTGCAGATGAAACAAATACTAAGAAAAAAATAAAAAAACAACAACCCAATGAGATTGAAATTGGTTGAAGAAGGCAACTTACTTGGAACTTGAAAACTGGGAAATCTTGTCGATTGTGAAGTAAATAATGAGGGCAAGTTCAGTAGAAAGCTCGAACATTTATTTTTAGTGGCTTATTTTTGGTTGTGGTGTTGTTTTTCGTATTTATTGTGTACAAATTTTTGGAATCCAGTTTCGAATTATTTTTCGTAGTTCACGAACCATACAAAATAGTTCGACATTTCGATTCTAAAAATTATATGTAATGACTCCAAAAAATAACACCACACATAATATAGATCAAGAGATTCAAACCAATAACTATCCTTGCTTTTCAAAAAAATAGCATAGCAGTGACTACTGTTTTGAATGAGTTTGAGGTCCACCTTTTACTTACCCCTTTTCATTGTTATTTTGTCGTTGTTTGCTTGGGAAGGTGAGTAGCAATGGCAGACCACCTATTTGCCAGTAGAGCATGAAGTTAAATAATAGTCTTCTCTTCTTGCAAGCTGAAATTTTCCCCTTATATTTGGTCTTTAGATAATTAGCCCTTTCTGATTTTAGCACCCAACTTTCTGCGGCAAAGCCCTCTAGCTTCCATGGCTGTGCTACAGTATGTAGGTAATGAGCTTTTGATTTTCTTCGGGCATCCAGGGACCCTCTTGAGCCCAACTTTTTTCGCAGCAGGGAGCCCTACCATTATTTCCGATTTGGTGTGACTTTTGATAATCCTAGGTAAAGATGTTGTCGAATTAAACACTGCAACTTCCCTTCATGTCACCAGTTGTTCCTCAGATGCTTTTATTTTTCGATCGCACTTCTTAGTTGAGGTTGGAAGATGGCGGAATCAAACAAGAGGGAGAGTGTGGAATGATTGAGGGAAGCCTAAGGAACAAAAAGAAGCACACCACCCCTTCTCAGTGTTGTACACACCAAAAAATGCATGTATATTTTTAGTATTTTTCAATCAGGTACTAGCTTATAGTTTGATGGCTGAATTCACATTCTCACATTCTTGACGTGGTCGGTTCCTTGAATGTAACACCTAGATTACAATGTAGTTGTTCTTAGTTGCCTAGGGTGAGATCTCCCTTCATAAAGTTCAAATCTACGAAAGGACTATAGCCAGATAATTTTTTATACAATTCAAATCTATGAAAGTGTGCGAGGCTCCATTGCCATGTGAGTAGAGGTATTGTATGCATTTGAGTTATGACCCTGGGCTTAATCTGATTTTGGTGTTTTTAACTTAAAGACGGTACTATAAATTTTCACTGGACAAATCCTAAATTTGCATTATGACCTTCGGCTTAGTCTGACTTTGGTGTTTTTAACAAATTTTCACATGACAAATCCTAAATTTGCGTTATGACCCTGGGCTTAGTCTGACTTTGGTGCTTTTAATTTAAAGGCATGCCTTATGACCCTGGGCTTAGTCTGACTTTGGTGTTTTTAACTTAAAGACGGGTACTATAAATTTTGACGGGACAAATCCTATTAGTCTGACTTTGGTGTTTTTAACAAATTTTGACGGGACAAATCCTAAATTTGTGTTATGACCCTGGGCTTAGTTTGACTTTGGTGTTTTTAACTTAAAGATGGGTACTATAAATTTTGACGGGACAAATCCTAAATTAAGCACATCAAATTTGACCCACTGTCAAATGCGTCTTAAAATATGACTTGTAAGACCTTAAATTCCAAGCCTGTCAAATGCATCTTAAAATATGAAATACGTCCTGTGAAACCTCAAATTCCAAGCCTGAATCCATCGATTAAGTCTAAGTGATAAGAAACTTGAGAAATGACTTTAATTTTCCACCTTATTAATAATTTTTTCGATCATTTAAAAAATTAAAGTGATTATGAATTTCTAGAAACTTTTAATCACTATATTAAACAAAAAAAAATTATCTCTAATTTTATATCAAAATTACTCTTCCACCTTATTAATAATTTTTTGGATCATTTAACAAATTAAAGCGATTATGAATTTCCAAAAACTTTTAATCACTATAAAAGAATTATCTCTAATTTTATATCAAAATTTTTATTTTATCTCTAATTTTATATCAAAATTTTTATTTTCTTGAAAATTAGACAAGTATATGTTCATGATAATGATGCATTATAAACTTTGACCTCGTGGAACAGTGATTAAGATTAATGCGGAAGGAACTACAATGCATACACATATGTGGATGCATACACATATGTGGTTGGGCGGGTGATTTAGTTCGTTCAACTATTTTACTTGTTTGCATATGTGTTGAATTTAATATGGAGATAAAAGAATCAGAATATAACAATGTTATTTATGGAACATAAAAATGTGATGATTATGTAAAAAAATTATATGACTGATGAGTGACTGGATTAGAATTTAAAAATAATAGTAAGGTGATGGTGGTAGAAAATTGTTTTTTTAAAAGATAACAACATTTGCCTCATTTTCTTTGTGCAGATTGAATAATTCAATCAATTTGTCTTTAGTTACATCACTGAAATAACAATGGTTCTTAGTTACATCGCTCAAATAACAATAAAAGAAATTTGAATGTGGTTCTGTATAATAAAACTTAATTTTACTATACAAAAAAATTATAATTTTTTTTGTTATGAAAATTGTTGAGTTTTTTTTTATAAAAGTTGTTTTTATTTATGTTTATAGGTAATTTTAATGGAAGATTCTTATATTTATTTCTATTTTAATCTAAATCTTTATCTAATGGTCATAAATGAAATATATTGATATATTTTGGTTATCTTTATTATATTCACCTTTTTACATTTACCTAATATAGTGATGAATTCACCACACAAATTATCAAATAACAAATAACACCATGTGAATCAACCCATTAATTTTAAAAGGCTAAAAATAATGATAAACATATATCAATCATATTTATTAATATCATTGTACCGATCTTAAATTTGTCAATTCCCCATATTTAAATTATTATTAGTTATAAAAATAAATTTATTTGTATTTTAAATTAATTAAACATTAATGATTAAAAAATAATCATTGATATACAATTTAAAAAAATTTATTAACCTGTAAGAAAAATGTATATTAGCATTCATATATCAAAGTAGTAAGCTTCAAACAAACTTGGAAAGAACAAGTACATTTTTTTTACATATCTACTTTTAGATGGAATCTCAACATATTAGTTAGTAATTTTCTTTCCTCTTTTTTTTTTTTACAAAATATATAATTTTATACCTTTACATGTGGATAAAGGGTTTTGTCAAATCTAGGATGATATTAGAATGTAAAAGTGTAGTTTAATTGTCTAATGTTTTGGTTTTTTTGAGTAAATTTTGTGGTTAATGGATTTGTTGGATTGCAAATTTTAGTTATATATTCCACACAATTTAAGTGCTCCAAGGGTTTTTTGGGGCATTCAATCCATTTTTGCATTCAAAACACAATATATATAATGGAAAATTAAACTATTTCAAAGAATTTTATCATCATTGACAAAAAAGACCAAAATATAGAACAATTAAACTACATCAAATATAAAGAGACAAAAGCATATATACCTACTTTCCACCATAAAAATCACAAATCTAGCTTAGGCACCATCTCCATAAAACCTATGAGAGGGTAATAAGATTAATGGCTCTCATGACACCTTGAGCTCATGATATAGAAGCTAAGGGAATGCCCTCCAACAAAGAAGGGTCCAATCACTACAAATAAAACACCAATCAATAAAACTTTTAACAAACACACTTGTTCTGGTTCTCTTTTTAGTGGAGGTGAATAGACATGGAGAAGTTTTTAGTAGAGTGTTTTTTGAGCACATAAACCTTTAAAGTCTTGACAATTACATTTTCATAACGCCCCTCTCTCTCTAGATAGTTATACATCCTCCCACACACAATTTTTGTAAAATACATACATTGAAAAAGATGCAACATGGTAAGGAAAACATATAATTTTCGTGATGCTTGTTATTAAGTACAACACACATGTACATTGTATTACCAAACATGCTAGTTTTAGGGTTAATACTAAACCTAAATTTTGCTAAAATGACAATTTAAAAAGAAGAGGCACTCATGTGTACAATACCATGCACACTACATTAGGCTAACATTTGATTAAAAAAAATATTAATGCACTAAATAAAATAGCTACATTGATTCAATTGAGACAATGTGTAGTATAATAAGTTTTTGAAGGATTGTTGTGCAATGTGCACTAAAGATACCATTTCTCTAGTGTGCTCTAAATAGACCATTGCATTGATGTATCTTTATACAAGAAGCATTGCATCAAGGTCCCATTAAATTATTTTATTTAGAAAATGGATTTTGAAGTGTACTAAATATAGCTACACATTGGTGCAGAACACAAATATATGTAACATGGTAGGTTAAGATATTTTATAGAGGAAAACATGTTAGGAATATGAGGTACATTGGAGTAGGGTAAAAAAAAGCACCAATCAAATTATTGTTTTAATTTTCCTTTAGTACTTCACACATGTTCAAGCTTCAATGTTGTTTGAGAATGTAATAATGGAGTAAAACATAACATAATCCTATGACATGATGTTAGGAGATCCACAATGTCAATTTATTATAAGTTTAATTTTTAAAAGGCGCAGATACTATGCATTCAATCATATTAATATTAGTGTATCTTATGATCCAAATCAATGCAAAAATATTTATGGTAACATGTATATTTTATCTTTAGATCTAATAGTATATATTACATTATGTAAACCATAACATAAACCATATTAATTAATCTACTTTTGAATTTTTATTGATAACATTCAATAGTTTTACTTTGTTAGTCATCTTATATATCCCATAAGATCTCCTTAGTCATATGTCATATATACAAATGAAATGGCATGTCAGGGTCACCTAATTGAACGATTGGCCTCAGTTTGGGAGGAAGAACTGGTAATAGGCATAAGACCATCCATTTTGGTTCTATATTTGTTAGGAGAAAAATGTTTAGCCAATTTCATGCGTCCAACCAAAAAGTCAATGCCCCCAGGTGCCACCCTCAGGGTACGAGACCAGGGGGGTAGGAGACCCAGGGACAGTCAGTCCCAGTCCAGGGTACGAGACCACGGATAGTATATATTACATTATGTAAACCATAACATAAACCATATTAATTAATCTACTTTTGAATTTTTATTGATAACATTCAATAGTTCTACTTTGTTAGTCATCTTATATATCCCATAAGATCTCCTTAGTCATATGTCATATATACAAATGCAATGGCATGTCAGAGTCAAAAACATTTGATTTCAGGTTCCAAAGATTTTATTGTGAGTGTTCTATGCAATTTCAAACTAAGATTCAATATTTAATAAGTCATTTGTGTGTTATGTTAATTTTTTTTTTTCTTTGTGATATATATGTGAAATTTTTTAACATAATTATGTTATTAAAGGTTAATTTTTAATTAAACTTTTATTGGTGAAGGGTTAATTTATTATGAGAACATCACTTTTGAAGTAAAAATTTTTAAACATAACATTTCTTGACGGTAACCATAAGAACCCCAAACTTGAAAAAAAATTGTATGACGGATTACAAGAAATCCAAATTCCAACCATGCTATGGACTACTATTTTACTTTTCGTTTAGTACAGTGACTTGTCTCTAGAGTATCTTCTCTCACTGTTTGGCCATGAAATAAGGATAGGCAATTTTCAATCAATATAAGGCAATAACAAATTATAGATAAAACAAACATAAACAAATTATAGATAAAACAAACATAGATATAAAATGAAAATTAGATAAAACAAACATAGCTATAAAATGAAAATGTTGATTTTTTACTTTGTAAATGGTTATGTTTAAATCATTAAATGAGAGTGAATAAGTTAAAAGATAAAAGTTGTCAATGCTTCTTTTTTTTTAAATAAAATATAATTTTGACATAAAATTATTATGCATGTTCATTAAAAACTTTCAAATAAATCTTATGAAAAATGAAAACATAATTTATGTTAATTTCACAACAACATATTGTTAAACAACAACATGGTCTCAAACAAAACTCATTTGTGATATAAAAAGTCTGGTTACATATCCTTCGAGGAATCTTAAACAAGTCGTTAAGAGTTTACAGCTAAACCACACTTCCACTCAAGGAAAAATGGCCAAAATTAAAGGAAAAGAATACATTGCACTTGAAAGTTGATATTGATATTGTTTAGAATTAAGGAAAACATAAGTAGAATGGGGCTTATAATATATAAAGGCTATTAAGTTATATTCTAAATAGAAATAGAAGGTAAATGAAAGCAAATTTAGATCATGATTTGCACTTGAAGTCATCATTCAGTTGGTAAATGAACACAATTTTAGATCATGCTCTGGGCTCTAACTCAACAATGAGTCATATTCACTCTGGTTATGTTTTCGCTGCCTGTTATAAGATTTTTTTAGATTTAACATATAATTTATGTATAATGTTTTAATGCTATATTGTAAATTTTTAATATAAGTATGTATATAAAATTATGATTTAAATTTAATTATAAAAAAACATATATTTTTAATTTATAATAAAAATTTAATATTTTTAAATATATAATTTTTAATATTTTTAAATGTATAACTTTTTTTAATGTTTAAATTCTTTTAATTATTATAAATATAAGTATATATTTGTTTTCCATTTCAATTTCTTTTTTCTCATTTTGTAAAATTATAAAAATTTAAATCTAGACTTCATTCTTAAATTCCTTTTCGAAATTTCACTGTGAAATGGCAAAATTTAAAATAGATACCGCACCTCACCACATGGATACCGTACTTCCGGAAATCTCTCACAGTAATAATTTTCCCCGTGTAAGTTTCAAATTATATATTAAAAAAATGTTTAACTAATAAACGGAAGACAGATTCCAAGCTGATCATCTCGCTCAAACGTTTGCCGTGTATATATGTGAATATTTCGACTTCGCTTGGTTTCGGACAACTATCATTTTTGAATTACAATTGGTTAAAACGATATCTCAATTAATTTTATATAAATCAGAAGGTAAGGATACATTTTCGATTTAATTTTTTGTTTTTAGTGTGATTTTTTGGAAAAAAATTTGTGGGTTTTTCAGTTTAATTTCTCTAAAATCTGGTGGGAATTTATTGAAATCACAAGTTTGATGGGTAACCCTTGCACAATCAAAGTGCCATAGGGGTTTTTAGAGCGCTGAATCCATATATATAGTCAAAAAACCACTTTAAATAATACAAATCAAGATTTCACCTCAAAAGTCCAAAAAATCGCACTAAAAACAACTCCTTTGTTTGAAGTGAACCCAAAACTATGTCTTTAATCGATTTGTTTTAAGTGTGATTTTTTTTTAAATTTTATTTTATTTTCTAATCTAATTTGTTTAGAATTTTATAGGGATTCATTGAAATTATAAATTTAGTTTATTTTTTAATTTAATTGGTGTATAATTTTTATAAAAATTGGTTGAAATTATAAGTTTGGTGGGTAACTCTGTACAATAAAAATACCTTAAAAATTTGGAATTTTTCAAACATACAATAACACAATCAAAATTTCACCACAATTCTGACCAGAAATATATGAGAAACTCCCCTAAAAAAATTCTCACTTATTCCGGAAAAAATTATAATCTCATCAATCCATAAATTTATCAAATAATAATATAATTTAATTGAATTCACATGGTAGAATTTCAGCAGCAGGTAAGAATGATTGGAAAATGCCAAAGTCCCAGTCTTCCACATCCAACGGAGGAATATCCTCTACGTTTAGCAACCCGCCACTGTCCGTACGCTCAAGTGGAACGGAATCCCCAAATATCGTACTCGGCTCCGCAATAAACTGTCGGCCGTCAATGTCACATTCGGCAACAAATAAATCCTAAGCTATTGGGTCATGAATGCGGTTTAAGAGTACTATGATGGGACCTCAAGTCGGCCAGCAATCGCCTAACAACTTCACCATACATGCATGGGCATGTAAGGGGATGGCAGCCCTCCGGTCGGGAAATGAGTCAGCCTCCACCGGAAAATACTGACGCGATGGCTGGATATTTCAGCAATGTCGAGGAACGGATGGGCCCATTTATTTTCCGGAAATTGTACAGCTCCCGAGATTTCTTCGTTTAACCTAATTTGATAATGATATTTATTTGAAATAAAATGATTAATATATAATGTTTTTTAGTTTTGGATTTAATTTTATTAACTATATTTAAAGTAGTGGAATGTTTTATAGTTTAATTTTAATTTGGTTGATTTATTTTTATTAACTGTATTTAAAGTAGTGGAATGTTTAATAGTTTAATTTTAATTTGGTTAGGTGTTGTTATGTGATGTTAAATAATATTATATTAGGATGGGGACCTAAATTAAATGATTTTCTAATTCTTAAATTATTTAAAAAATATTAAAAAATATAATTCAATTATAATTTTATTTTAAAATATGATTAGACTTTCAGGAAATATTTTAAGATATTTTTGGTAGTATATAAAGATTAAGATTTATTTTCAAAATAGTTATGTTTTTTTTTTTTATTAATTAAAAAAATGTCATATTAAATGAGATAGTTTTTTAGGCATGTAGTATTGATAAACCATTGTATTGACCTATAATATTCTAACAAAAACTTATTTAAAATTAAAAATCTCCATGCTAAAGTGAGGGTGAATATCTATAGTTTAATTTTATTTTTTGTTTTTAAATTTTAAAGTAATATTACTTATTTATATATTAATTCATTTTATAATGAGTAATAAAATTTAAAAATTCATTTAAATTATTATTAATTATAAAAATATTATTATTATTAATTATAAAAATATTATTATTATTAATTATAAAAATAAATTAATATATAAAGTAACCTATATACATTTTAAAAAACATGTAACAATATTCTTAACCATGGAGATTCATGTCCACTATATGATGAAAATTTTTAACTTCTATATAGCACTTGTTACAATACCAGGGACCAATACCATGGGTTATTAATATGAATTATATAACATTTTATTTAATTAATTAATTAGAGATAATTAATTAAAAAACATAACTAATTTAAAGATAAATCTTAAGCCTTGATCTGTGAATATTACTATGAATATTTCAACATATTTTATAGAAATTAGATCTCTACTTTAACATTTCTAAAATAACTTAAAAATAATTAAAAATCACTAAAAATTAGAATTTCTGAAATATCACTCTTTATTTCCCCATTATTTTTGTTTCCCTTACCTATAATCATATAATATAACCTCACTGCTCTAAATTTGGTTTGGTATCCCACTTGGTTGAGCATGATAATGAAATTTGTCCTATATTCTTTATTCTCTTAATGATTTCTTTAAAGCTTCATGGCTATGGTATACGCTAGGCTAGAGATATAGATATGGAGTAGCTGACTTAGATCCACCCTAATATAAGAACGTTCGTTATCGTTATGTTGTCCTTAACTCATGACCAAAACCTTATGACATTTTATTAACATTTACACAACCATATTATAACTCAACTCTTTTAATATAAAATCATATCGTAGGCATCAGGTGGTGTACAACTTATTTACCAAGGTTTTCACACAATATAAGTTTATAAGGTTTTCACACAATTAATATATAAATAAGTAATATTACTTTAAAATTTAAAAACAAAAAATAAAATTAAACTATAGATATTCACCCTCACTTTAGCATGGAAATTTTTAATTTTAAATAAGTTTTTGTTAGAATATTATAGGTCATTTATCAATACTACATGTCTGAAAAACTATCTCATTTAATATGACATTTTTTTAATTAATAAAAAAAAAACATAACTATTTTGAAAATAAATCTTAATCTTTATATACTACCAAAAATATCTTAAAATATTTCTTGAAAGTCTAATCATATTTTAAAATAAAATTATAATTGAATTATATTTTTTAATATTTTTTAAATAATTTAAGAATTAAAAAATCATTTAATTTATGTCCCCATCCTAATATAATATTATTTAACATCACATAACAACACCTAACCAAATTAAAATTAAACTATTAAACATTCCACTACTTTAAATACAGTTAATAAAAATAAATCAACCAAATTAAAATTAAACTATAAAACATTCCACTACTTTAAATATAGTTAATAAAATTAAATCCAAAACTAAAAAACATTATATATTAATCATTTTATTTCAAATAAATATCATTATCAAATTAGGTTAAACGAAGAAATCTCGGGAGCTGTACAATTTCCGGAAAATAAATGGGCCCGTCCGTTCCTCGACATTGCTGAAATATCCAGCCATCGCGTCAGTATTTTCCGGTGGAGGCTGACTCATTTCCCGACCGGAGGGCTGCCATCCCCTTACATGCCCATGCATGTATGGTGAAGTTGTTAGGCGATTGCTGGCCGACTTGAGGTCCCATCATAGTACTCTTAAACCGCATTCATGACCCAATAGCTTAGGATTTATTTGTTGCCGTCACATTCCGTTTCCAAACTGGCTGATGATGATGCCGCGCCGTTTTCTGAAGGAAGCTGAAATTCTTCTGCAGCGAACTTCGCCGCCGCGGCTTGAATTTGCGGCGGCGATTGAAACGAAGCGCAGGAAATTTTGGGCGGTGAGTGGGGAAAATTGAGCTTGGCCGTGGATCCTCTGAGGCAGTACACGGCAAAGTCATATGCACGGGCAGCTTTTTCCGGGGTGTCGTAGGAGCCCAACCAAATTCTGCCACTGGAATTGGGAATTCGAATTTCCGACACCCATTTCCCCCATTTTCTCATCCGGATTCCCTTGAACTGCCGCGACTTCAGTGAGCAGCTTTTGGGACTGATGCTGCAGCTCGGGTTTTGCGAGGGTTTAGTCATTGCAAGATTTTACAGGGGAGTCGCACTGAGGAAGTGCCGGTAAAGTTTTATATCGTTCCAAGGGAGGAAGTAGTGTGATAGTGAGGGGATTTGAAGTCAGGAATCACAGAGATGGTGGTAGCAACTACACTTGAGCAAGTGAATGTCTGCGGGATAAGATTGTTTGCTGTAACTGCCAGCAGATTTATAGAGCCAGAAAAACGTGTGGAGTGGATGGAATCCTTTGTGGTGTGGTCTAAGAAATTTCCGCGCAGGGGATTTAGAATTAAAAGGATGGAACAGATTTTCGTCGGTGTGAATGTGTCTTGGACGAGTCAGAACTAACGTTTGGACTGGGCTAATCTGGAATATTCCAGAAATCCATTGGCTACTTCCGTTTGTCCGACTTTCCAACTGGAACTTAGTACATGTACCTGTATTATCCGCGTGGGTGATTAAATCGCAGTTGTCTATAATGTGATTTTTTGGAAGTTTTTTTGTGGATTTTCTCTGTCAAAATCTGGCAGCAATTTATTGGAATCTTAAATTTGATAGCTAGTTTCTGCACAATCAAAGCATTTCAAAGGTTTTCCAAGATGCTGAATTCAACCTCAATTTCTTCCACCAGATTCCGTCACTGAAATCTCCAAAAAAATCACATTATAAAAAACTCCGATTAAATCTATCCTATCCCGCACCATCAGCTGACGTTTGTCAGATGTCGGAGATGTTGGAGCAGTGGGCTATCAATATTTTTGGGAGTCCGTATTTATCCATGAAAACAAGGGAAGTATAAATTTTAGTATTTAAAATAAAAAATTAATAACACTAAATTTAAATAGTGCAATTATAAATTTTAAATATTTTATAAAAAAAAATAAACATTAATTTTTTACCAATTAAAAAAAAATTATATAAATAATCTTTAAATAATAAAAAGATAATTCTAACTCAAAATTATATAAGTAATCGTTAACGCTCTGTAACAGTCCTCTGTTTTTTGAATATAAGATGGCGTTTAAAAAGAAAATCAAAATATCTATTAATTAGCCTGTGCCAATTCGAATGATCTCGCCATTAAATGTTAGTTTTTGGCCACATGAGATTGCTGCCTCCAACAAAATCACCTTTTACAGTCTCTTCACAATCCACGGCAAGCCCAAAAAATTTATCACACGGTTGTTCACATAGAGTTTGTTACTCAGGCATTTGATATTGGTATTCACATCGCTCTATTTTCGGTACGGTGCATTTAAATCATTTTTCTGAATTGATTGTTTTGATAATATTAAAATTAACCAAAACTTCACATTTTATTATTGTGGCGCTTTATTTTATTTTTATTATTTTCATTATGTGTTTAGTATGTTAGACATGATGTTTATTAATGATTATGAGGGCGAAATATCTTTTTATGTGATTACTATGTTAGTTGATAATGTAAATTAATTGATTTTTATTAAGGTTTAATTTTATTAATTTAATAGGCCAATTAATTAATTTTTTTAAAGTTTATTTTTTAGAAGGTATAATTTATAATTCTAAAGTATTATGATAATTATATTATATAGGAAAATTATTATTTAATATTAACTTATGATATTATCTATAATACATATTTTTTCTATAAAGAAATATAAACTATAACTAATTATTAGCGTTTTTTATCATCAATTCAATTAGAATTGTGAATTGTAATTTTCACAAAAACTGTGGTCAATGTGGTGACAACAAATTATTGCAAAAACTAAGTATGCAAGTCACTTTCTCTAACTATAGTTGTGTCACATCAAAAATAATGAACCATGGTGTGGCAAGTGTGACAATGACTTACTAATAAATTATTACAACAAAAAAGGTAAACAAGTCATTTTCTCCAAGTAGAGTTGTGTCACATTCAAAACAGTAAACCATATTGTGGCAAGTGTGGCAATGACCTACTAATGAACCATTATTTATGTTGTGCACCATGAATGGTATAGCTCAAGCGACTTATCAAATCTCATAATTGATGGTTGTACTCCTAGATGGATTCCCCCTCCCTTTACTTGATCTCCTTCAATTCAACAAACTACTTTATTATTTAGGCTTCACCTTTTGAAGTTTCTTCATAAAAATGTGACAGAATTGATCAAACATCAAGACACGATTAGTGGGAGTGATCTACATACACTTCATCTACCATTGTAATGCTCTTTCGTGCATATTGATGTAAAACTTCTCAAATTGATAGCATTGGTGGTTCTTTATGCACTCCATATTGCATCATAGAGGAATATAGCATTGGTGGTTCTTCACACACTCCATATTATATCATAAAGGAAGCAATGTTGCATCTCATCCTATTCCCCTTGTTCATGAAACAATGGAAGCCATTGGGTAGACATACTTAGTGGAACCACCATTCCTATCTCATGACTCGGTATTAACAAAAATTCTAGAGGGTATAGTTGTTGTATGAAGGGGGATGTCCCTACCAACACACTCATTGAATTGGATAACATTCTATACATCTTTTGGCTACTTTTGGAAGTCGCACTCAAGCAATTCATGGACATCACTTTGACTAATAACAACATAAACACTTCCCACTATGTGTGATGACCATAATTGGAATTTGACTCGTGAAAAAAATTTGCGTGGGTAAGATGTGGGATAAACTGGGATCATTGTCATTTTGATTTTCCTTCTTAATGATAAACATCCACAATATTAGGGAACAAATAAGGAATATACTCGAATGCCTCTTATTCTTGACTCTATCCTTCTACAACTTCTACAACAACCAGGGGTTCAACAATATTAGTCAACATCTCTATGTTTATAGTTCAAGTATGCATGTAACCAACTTCATCACTACTCTACCACCTCAATTCTTCTAGACTTCCCTCTAAATACACTAACTCTCTTAACCTTTTCATAATTACACTTTCTTGATCATCATGACTACGGTCAACTATATCTCTTTTTTATGCCTGTTTCATATTGTGTATCATTGTACACTCTAGATGTATCTCAAGACTCTATCTTGTTATAAGAGACCATTGACTAGTGCAAAAATTTTGTATCTCTTCCCAACACCCAATGTCATTGACTTCTACATAATTTTGGTATTGTCTTTATTGTTCACTTTCAAGGCTCTCTACATCTACCAAATATGAATCTTAAGTGGCATGAATATTAAACTCCACCATCAAGTCTTCCCATGACTCCAACAACCCCCCATTACCACCCACCTAAGTGTTATGTTGAATCCATCATAGAAAAACTCAAAAGTGTGCATAATTCCACCATCAATAATATTATCAACATCATAATTTATTAATCAACCAACCATGACTATCTTCATTAAAGAATTATAAGGCTTTTGTCAAAAATACTACTAGTCAAATACAAATCGGAGGCATGACCTTCCACAATGTCATTCATCCAAAAATTCACTGCTTACATCTAGTCATGGTCATCTAACTTAGCCTTTAACAAATTTTGAGTAGTGTACTCAATTCCTAACCATAGAAACCAATGTTAAGGCCACTATTTGAGCCTTTGCAACTATTTCCATTTCTACAAATTCACTTAGAACTCGTTCCATAAAATCTCATGTCAGCATTCGAATAAGTACTTATCTTTGAATATTACATTCTCTTCATCCAAATATGCACTTTATTAACATGCAAACAAGTAAATATGTGCTTCGAACCAATCTTCAAGATTAGCCTTTGTTGACTTCCACCACATCTATGTGATTTTTCATTTATTATGATATCAACAATTGAATCATGTTTTTGGTATAGAACTGTGGTCCGTAGAATGTGTCCAACAAAGGCTCAAAGTAATCTAGTACATAAGCATATTCAAACATCCAATGGAAGGAGGTCTCACCCAAGGCATGTTTCATTGTAGTCAATTAGTAAGCGTGTAGAATCTTTAAGACTAGTGGAGGCTTAAATTCCATAGTGTAGTAATTAATCACATACATTAAAGCATAAGAAATAACTCATGCATAGATATAAAAATAATGTATACATCATGAATATACATGAGAACAAAAAAAGAGAGAGAGTAGAAAATCATGCAATCCCATTGTATTCATCTGAAAAATGACTATGTACCTATATTAGGCATTACACATTGCATGCAACTACATGGAAACAATCTCATCATTGAAGTATAGATCCATCAAAACAACATAATCTTAGATCCTAATAAGAGAAAATAAGTGAATCACTAATGAGCTACAATCCAATGAACCATTTGAAATAAATCCTCAATTCACATATATAGCAAAAATACTAGATGAGACTATAATTTGGCAGTTGTTGTACATCCTCATCCCACACTTACCCAAGCTAACCGGTCCATCGGGGTAAATATGTGACGAAGTGTTACTATGATATGACTCAACTCCCCAAGGTCAATTAAGGAAGTGGAATCAACAAACCCAAACCAAATTGTCCTTCCTCAGGAGCTACAGGACCCCTAGGGGCTAACCAACCACTCCAGTTGCCTAATACCTGAGCTAACTTTCTTTTTCACATACAAAACCCCTAGTCGCATGTACAAGCATGCATCCATGTGACTGTAGGCCTACATTTTCTCCCATAAACATGCAAGGGAGAGACTACAGTCTTTTTCAACTAGTTTTGTGCCTGCTACCGCGAGACTTGGGCCACTTTTTCAGGGCTAGTGTCCATACCACTGCGTAGAACTTGATGAGACTTTCCAAGACAATAAATGGCACTAAGAAAAATCCTCTAAAACAAAAATTGATCAAGGACTTGACGTAACAATCCTAACCATGCCAGACATTCCGTCAAACACATGATGAACATGAAATCTACAGGTCATAAATACACATCTCAACATAGGGGTCTCTTACTTATCTGAGAATCATTAAGAAGGTCTAATTCCCTCTCATATTAGTTGAAATAACATTTATTAGGTTATGTATTCGATAACCAATCAGATTTTCATCAAACATGTCAAGAGCCATAAACAATATACATCATATAACTAGCTAATAACCAACATAATCAGTACATATGCTCATAGATCACAATAGAAAATACTTCTTATTAACATATGAAAATGCCAGCCAAGTCAGGGACTTCCATGTACCACCTGACCATAGACTGGGTTGAATCAAATCTTTCTTTCATCCATTCACCCATGTCCCATATTCCAAGCATGAATGTGGGATATCATGGAATAAACAAAACAAAACCAAACCAAGGCTTCCAAAGGCTAAACCACCTCAACCTCAACCAGTGATTCCTTCTCACGGTCAGACATCACTAACCATCACCAGATCGGTCTCTACCCAAGTTTTCTAGGGCTCCAGAGTGTTTGTTCCAACCTGGCTTCCAAGAATAGTAACTCAACCCACAGTTGTTGCCGAACTGTAGAGCATTTGTCCAGCCAGGGCTTCCAGGACTAGTAACTCAATGCACCAAGGGATCTAGGGCGTTTTTCCAACCAAGGCTTCCACGACTAGTAACTCAACCCAAGTTGTTACAGGGCTTCCAAAGTGTTTGTAAAACCAAGGCTCTAAAAGCTAATAACTCAACCCACATCCATAAGTAACATGAGCACCAACCAGAAAACAAAGATAAACCCACAACACCATGGCTATCCAGGAAATGGCAAGGCTAGGCAAAACCACTGTCAATCTAGGAAATCCTCCATGCCAATGATAGATCATAACCAAGAAACCACATGCATATGCCATGCATGCCAAAAATAGCAAGGAAATCATACATGAAACTTGACACCTGCCAAGCAAACCAACTGTAGTTTCTGATCCCGTTGTCCCCTTGTACTTTCCTACTTTTCTTTTCCTTCTTTCTCCAAATCCAATATATGCCAAAGTGCTCGAAGAATACTCTAAGTGTCCGATAGTACGAGAGAATGAGAGAATAGAAGAGAGAGAGCCATAGGTGAACTGAAAAAAGCTAACATTGGCAGAAGCCATGAATTGATCCTCAAAAGCCTTTTTATCATTGAGGCCTCTATTTTCTTCGTTTTCCTTCATTTCCCTTCAATTTCGATCTCACATGCAACTTGTGACCTTTCACCTTATTTCTCCTATTTTCCATTATTTTCATAAATAAATGCCAGTTATGCCTCTTTCCTTTCCAAATCCTTTTCCATTTCCTTTGCCAATTTCCCTTAGCCATAATAAACCAAATGAACACCACACTAGGATGTTTTTCCCAACATTCATCTTGGAATATGTGTCCCATGACCTTGGTCTTATTTTTCCTTTATTACTTTATTACATGAACTTTTAACCCAGGGTTGTTATAGACCCCTCCCCCTTATGGGAACACCGTCCTCGGTGTTCAATGACACCTATAAACTAGCAATGCCACTGAAAACCAAACCATACTGCCCATGGAGCTTTATAACCCACTTCATTTCCATATTTACAATGACCTTTGTTGAAAACATGACAATCATACCGTGTATTGGAGCTTTACAATACATCTCATTATGGTATTTACAATAAAAAAACACATATACTTATGCACATCTGCTTCAGCCAACAAATAAACATACTATCTATGGAGCTTTATAAACACATCTCGATACAATATTTACAATAATATACACATATGTGCATTTGCTCAACCAACAAATAAAGGATATGATGCATGTATCAGCAATAAGGGAATCCAGAGGCTCACACCTCCACCCTCAAAGTAATACCAGGATTCACCTCCTTCCTAGGAAATCCAGAATCCATTGCCAAAGTCAAAGCTGCATCCAATGTCCAACGCTGCAATCCTCTGCCACTTTTCGTCTCAGTGAACAGTTACTAGCTCATTGTTCCATGGCGCACTCCCAATGTGCTTCTGATTCCATCTGGCAATGCTAATGACCAAAAGAAATCAATCCCCGACCTTACCTTCTCTGCTACATAGTGTTAGCCTCCTGCTGCAGCAGGTATTCATCTTTCATGATTGACATTTTTACATGCCAAATATGTCATACTTTGCAAGCTGCAGTGTTCCATATTTCCACAAGAAGCAATGAAAGTGTGCTGGTCCAAATGCCACTGCTGTATTCCATTTTTGATGAGTTTTTTCAGTTAAGGGAAGGCCAAACAGCTAAATCCTGGCCTCCCTAGGTTTCAATTTCCTGTTTTAGAATATAGAGAATGATATCTGTCCAAACAGTTTAATCTTGGCAGATTTTGTAGATAGGTAGAGAATCAAAGGGACCCAACTGTTTAATCTGGGCCCTGGCAGAAATAAGTGTAGATTTAGATAGGAAATGTTCAAAAGAAAATTGTAAATCTGGGTTTGCAAGCCTAAGTGCACCCAATTAAAAAGAAGAAAAAATGTTAGAAAAATAGTCTGGGTAGGTAGCTGTGTAGTTGCAGAATGATAAATTGTGATCAATTTTGTGGTACAAAGTGTTTTATCTTTTCAGATCACAGTGCAGGCAGTTTTCGTGCAAAGGAGCTCAAAGGCAGATATAACTAACTCCCCCTTCTTCTAAAAAACACTTATTAACTCCCCAAAGAGGTCAAGATCTGCTTGAGCCTCTTAGTCTCATCATACTCCATATCAGTTGCCTTGGTGAAGATCTGCTTCACTCAAGGATCTCAGTTCTTTACAAGTCCTTTTCCCCAAATTTAGCCTAAGGTCCCTGACCTTAGCGCTTGCTTATCACTTTCATATTAACTACTAACAATATTGTATAGCTCCCTATCAGTTTTCCCCTTTCCCCTATTAAAACTTTGTATATATAATTCCCCTATGTGAATAGTCCCTCCCTGGCAATATAGCCATATTTTTATAAGTCCGGGAAAAAGTGGTCCATCCGGGGCTGTTTTTAGCCCATCTGTGTCTTAGCAGGGATTAATCTGACACCTGGTCAGACTAATAACCTCTTCCCTAACCCTCAAAAACCCACTTTTTTGCCCCCAACCCAAAGTTTTGGCATCAAACATTAAACCCCGCCACATAAAACCCCCATAAACCCGCATAAACCATTGTTTAAACCCACCCGCGCGCTATATTTAAATGGGAATATTCCCGCGAATATCCCCGCCCACTAACCCGCCATCTCCTCACGCCTACCGCCAACCATTGGATCGCCCGCCCCATAGATCAACGGTGGGCGGGCCGCCCCATCCCCGAACCGCCCGAGCTTTAGCGTCCGGGAGATGGGCGGTATTGTCGCCGTACTCCCGCCACGCGTCAGCCCCTGGGCTGTGGCGGAGGCCCCCCTCACGAAACTGCTCTCCCCCATAGGTGGTGCGCCACAATACCGCTTACCGCCTCCTGCCCGGTGACGTCACCGCATACGTCACCCCCTGCACAGTCACTGCTTATGTCACCCCCTCTGCCCAGTCACTTGTCCAGTCATCTGCCTGCGTGGCCCCTTGCCACGTGTCATGCCACGTCACCATCCGTACATGATGACGTCATCCCGCCATGTCATCACTGACGTCACCCGCCGTACAACGTCACGTCATGCTGACGTCATCAGCACTTTTTTGGCGCGAAGGGCAAAAATCGCACTTCGGAGCCCCGGAATCAGATTCTGAGGCAGTTTTTGATGAGCGATTTGCGCCTGAACATTTTTTGGGCCTGAATGGGGAATCTTCAAGGAATCTTTTTATTCTGCGGCCCCCAGCAAGCCCGAAAGGCGCCGAATGACCCATTTTTCTTCGCGAAGCTTGCCGGAAGGAGCAGAAAACAGTTTTGAAAGAAACAGAGGCCGAACAACGGCCATTAATTTGTGAAAAAGACCCACAGCACGCCAGAACAGCATCAAGTTATTGCCAAAGAGTATCAGAGGAAGGAGGAGAGCCAAAGAGTATCAGCCGAAGATTTTTAAGGGCTCGAAGCACCTGAACATTGATGAGCCCCCCAGAAAGTCAAAAACAAGAAGAGTAGGCCCGTCCTAGCTCTCAAATCACAGTCAGAAGCATTCAATGCCGCCGAACAGCAAGGGTGCAAAGACCAATGCACAGTTATGAAAGATGAACAGCACACAGCCACCAGGACAGACATTAACTCATCTTGTTACAGCTGCCCCCAGCATAGCTCAAAGATATTTTCTGGCATTTATTTCTAGATAAGATTAGGTTAAAAGTAATCAGTTTTCTGTCAGACCTGTTAGGTCTGCTGTAAAAGATAAATTTTGGAAAAATCTTCCCTATATATGCCACCCTCTGTATTGTTTAAAGGGTCGGTTGGTTGATAGTCTTCAGTGGAGACTCGCACTGTATACCTGATATGTTTTCTGTAATCAAAGACTGCTGAAAGGCTTGGAGGAAAGACTGTCTGCTCTGTGTCTAATGGTTTTGAAGAAGTGAATTTGGAATTCTTGTGCTGCAACATGACTCAATAAGTTTTCCTACCTCTGTTTTTCCATTTGATATACCGTCTAAAATAGTAGAAAGAAAGAATAGTCTAGAATTGGTTTAAACACCCTCTATGCTCATTTTCTGCTATTTCTTTATGTTTTCATCTGGGTTAGTAATGAATATGAATTCCATATGGCTCATGTTTCCCCTAATCCCTTCATCTTTGACAGTTGTCTAGGAATTCTTAATTGCTCCTAGACAGAGCTCATTCACCTTCCCCCTTTTAAGCCGAGTGAGAGATTCTTTATTGCCTCTCATTCCTTATCCCTCATTCCATCCTTTTAAGCTTTAAGTGTTGTTTCATGAGCAGCTACCTTGCTCCTTATTTCTCTTGTGACCAAGAAAACGCACCAGCAGTCCCACTCCTTGACTCCACGCCCAATGGTTTGAAACTTACCAGACTATGTTTTGCCTCTCTACTTGAGACATCTTCCTTCCCACCAAAAACAAAACAAAAACCCCTGAACTCAATAACTAGCCTAAAATCATTTTAAAACAAAGCTAAACCTAAAAGAGAGAGCCCTCTCTGATTGCAGGTTGGCTAGAACCTGCAGTCCAAAGTTGGTCTGTGGTTACCTCGGCCGTATCCTTTTCCGGAGCTTAAGGACAACCTGAGTGATAACACATAGAACCTCAGGAAATCTGGTCACCCCCTTCCATGTAGTCACACACCTTCCAAGTTTCGTGAGCATCCCCTACTCTACTACACAATCCCTCAGGAGACCCCTCCCTTGGCAAGATTTCCTCGCATTGGAAGGTCCAAAAACCAAGGCATATCCCAGCCTTAAAACCATCATACCGGTCATAGCATGCTCATGGAAATCAATGCACACTATTGGGTACTAGTGTCCCATAATGGCCCTACTCCCGACGTGCTTTACCAGCATACTATTGTTTGTTCCCATTCCTTTCACTAACGATCCTAATTCTTGCAGTCAGTTTCAACCACCGAGTCCAGGAATTTCAATGCTTTCCTGTACCAAGCACATAATTACCATTAGATTCAAAACGAATTGAAATAAATCCAAATCATACCTCACTGGTGGCCCATTAATAAGGTACACTTGCACTTATGTTCAATTCCTGTCACAACAAGCCAAACCAGCTCTTGACCAAACCATCATGTATAAACATATCACATCTCATTAGCTCAAAATACATCTATCATAAATCAAAATCATGAATCACATGCAATCATCATAAACCAGAATCATAGATCACATGTAACCATCATAAATCATAATCATAGATCACATGCATAATAAAATTGAAATAAAATATTGATATTTATTCTTTAATTGGTCCTTTGCTTCTACCTTTGACCATTTTCCTTTCTGTACACACACCGGATTGGTTGCCACACCCAGCAAGCACCTAGTGCCTTCTCTCCTCTTCAATCACATATGCATACACACAGTATACATCACAACACATACACTTACACCTGGTGAACAACACAACATAATACATACACCTACACTTGGCATGCAACACAATACATATACGTACACAGAGTACAACACAACGAATACACGTCATGATACACCGGATACACAATCCATGTAACACAATAACAAAGTACCACACATGAAAAACATAACATGTACGACGTGTACACAATACCACATGTACATAGTGCCACCTACTGTAATGTCCCCAATTAAATTAATTTTTCTAAGATGAATTTCTATTTTGCAATTGGGTTTGGGAAATATTTTGGCTTGTAAACTTAGGAAAAGTGGGTGGAGGGAGTCCCCACTTAATTTTTGGAGAGATGGAGGCCACCAACATTAGAGAAAATGAAAGATTAAATTGATAGTGGAATATGGGGCCCACATAAGGTACACACTTGGGGAAGAAAGAATTTGAATTCCTTGAGGAAAATTGAATTGGTGAAGGGACCCACAAGGAATGCATGGCCAACAATTATAAAAGGAAGGAATGAGGGAGCAATAGGGGTCTTTTGTCTATTTGAAAATCAAATTTGCCTTAGTTGCTCAGCTGAGCCAATATTGTGTTGTTTAGCACAAGATCTTCCCAAGGAGAGAAGCTCAACCTTTCTTTAGTGGACTTTAAGTGCCACCCTAGGAAGGCTTTCCTTCATCACTAAGACTAGAAGAGGCATCAACTACAAATCCCATGCATTTTTGGAGTAGAGCACGCAGTCTGGGAGCCACCACTGCATAAAGGGAGGATTCACTGGTTGTTTGTGGAGCTAGGTTGTTGGGGAATTGACCGAAGAAGCTACACGAGTTTTCTTTGATCATTTTGATGAGCGTGGAGGGAAGCTACAACCAAGAGGACCAACCTACACGCAGCTCTCACTTTATCATACACAAGACTACATCATCTCCTCCATGACTGCGTAGTCATTGGAGTGAGACTCTTTTGGGGCAGCATCATTGGGGGGAGTTTGGAGCTGGGGTGCTGGGAAATCATTGGGAGGGAAATTTGAGGAGGATTGCTAGAGTTTGGAGAGAATAGATTGACAGGAGTAGCCACAGTAACAAAATTCGAATTTTGTGGAGGGCCAAGGTGTGAAGGGTCAAATTTTGAAAGTTGGAACTAAGGGAAACCCTTTTTGGGTTTTTCTGGGTTTTGTGCAAGGAGCACTCTCCTAATTTTATAGAATTTTTTGGGCACTCTAGAGTGGGAAAATCTGGGGGCGAAGTCAAGTAGCAATGTAGTTTTGGAGCAGCAGCACAATTTTATGGAGCTGTTGATTATTGCAGCCATTTGGCTTTCTCGTACTCATCACCTGGTGCTTATAGCTTGCCTTGTGCAAGCCCAGGTGCAATTTCTCCAACTAATTTGTACCACAACATATATTATTAATAAAATTTGGCCATTTTGGGGATTTGCAAAAATTTCTGGTTTGTGTATGCATTTCTAAAATTTTCTGTGTTATTTATTTGTGCATGTCTTTGTTATCATTGTAAAATTTCTACTAGGAATATGACAGTGGTATCAGAGCATGGTCTTGGCCAGTGGTGGAGTATCCAGCAAGATCATGGAAGATTTGGGCATGTACGCACTGTGATGGTTGAAATATAGACAAACCCATGGCTCAAGGGAGAGTGAGTATAATTGAGGGAAAAATGACCCTCACCCACTTTGATGGTTCAGCTAGGAGTTCTGTCATAAAATGGGTACAAGAATTGGACACATATTTCTAGTTAAACCCCATGAGGGAGGTAGATGTTATTAGACATGCCACTTTGCACTTGGATGAAGATGTTATGGAATGGTGGTACCGAGGGATGATCCCTTTGGGTCATGTACGTATCACATCCTACAAAGAGTTCACACATAGGCTCGTGGAGAGATTTGACCGAAAGGACACTAGACCCCCTCAAAAGGAGTGGATAGGACAAGGAAAGCTAGAGGATGAGACCAAGAGGCATTTCTAATGGTGGAGACCGGCCTTTAGATGTCAGAAGCTCAAGGAGGAGGTTGAGCAGGAGGACACACAGGATGGTGATGGGCACATTGATATACCCAGTGTGGCGCAAGAGTCACCATTGTTGGAGGCCTCTTTGGTAGCTCCAACTAACACCTTGATTGAGGGAGTAGAGAATACACTCGTAGGGCCATCTATTGATGAGATGCCAACAGTTGATGAGGTACCTAGTGCTATGACCCAGTTTCTAGATGATGGTCGCCCACAACAGGTTGATGAGGTGCTTGGAGGCATACTTGTCATTGAGGAGGTACCAGAAGAGACAGAGGGGTCCAGAGCAGTGACCGATTTTACAGAGGATAGCCGCCCTCCACAGTTTCATCAGTTCTAGGCTAGCCTTCTAGCATTGAGAGAGAAGGCCACGACAGTGCGAGAGGCCATTCTAGAGCAGAACGAGGAGTTGGAGGGCATGAGAGCGGTTTGTGTTGAGTTGGCGGCCAAACTGACTTGCATTGTGGAACGGTTGGGTTCCCTAATGGTTCAGTTGGAGTCCACATTGGAGTGATGGGGTAACCCTACTTAGACATTACAGGCTAGTAGCACTAGTAGGTTACAACTACACATTGGAGAGGGAGAGGCAGAGTCACCACGACATATTTTATGTGTTGACCAGGATGGTGAGATGAGGTGACATGAGCTGCGCAGGGTGCATCCTTAGCAGGATGGAGGGTTAGTTCCATGTACGAGAGTTTATGTTCTCGATCCTTCCCTTGGGGTTAGATGGCGAGAGATATTGATTTGGTATCTGGTGGAGCTGGCTAGGAGGTTAGATGCATCCATGGCCACAACTTAGCGAAGGTTGTGGATTGCCAAAGGAGATCGAATGCCAGACTATTGTTGGGATCTAGGTGGGATTCTCCATCACATCGTAGAGTCGATAGGTCATGGTAGTAGCTATGTGATGGACTCGGTGGTTGGGTGCACACACCTTTTCATATCCCCTTTAGAGTTCCTGAAAACACTAGTGACAGGATGGATTGGCAGAGGAGCAGGAAGATTTCATGAGTTTTCATGGCATGTTGGGTAGACATGGGATCATAGGATGGTTAGACTACTCTGGAAGGAGTTGGTAGGAGGAGGTGGCATTATCAGGCCACTGCACAGGGCATCATATGGAGACAATGCTTTCTCATTAATGTATTGGGCACTAGAGCTACTAAGGTTCGACATGGTAGCATTAGTCCCAATTGCATGTGAGGAGTTGAGCCACATAGGTGTACTTGGGCAGATGAGGAGGTGTAGATCACATCGTGGTGGGTGTACTAGAAGAGTGGCGGATGCATGGACACATATGGGATGGCCTATGGTACATGGTGGCATGGCACTGAGCGTTGATATCCAGTGGTGCATGAAGTTGTGCCACAAAGTTCAGGGCTATGTAGTGGAGTGTTGGGGTGTGTATTTGTGTGCAGTAGAGCATGATGATGCACAACAATTTATTGAGGTGCTTTTGCCAAAGAGATCTCCTGACGAGGGCATCGAGAAATCCATTGAGTTTGGCACACTCAAATTTGGAGAGCGAGTTGATCATAGGGTCGACCGTGAGCTTCCCTTTATCACTCACCAACATTGCACACTGATGTTGGGGACTTTGATACCGTTCCTTGATGCTCTCATTGCGAGAAACATAACCCAGGAAGCTCATTTGAGGCAGTTGGATGGGGCATGATGCATCCAAAGAGAGGCTTTCCAGCTGTGGCGTATGGGCAAGGCGCAGGTTGGTGGATGCAGGCTTGGGGGTAATCCAATCTTTTGTAGAGGTAACACTTGCACCGCACTTGAGCCCGCACTCAGGGAGAGGCATGACCCCCTTTGGGTGAGACATTCTGAGGTGTCTCAAGAGCATCCACAACATTTTGTGGGCCTTACATGCAGGCGGATGTTTAGAATCCAAGCGGTGTTGGGGAGCGCCTTCAGGAGGAAGGATGATAGATCCCACTGCGTGGTATGGTCGACGCAGGACAAGTTCGTATGCACCAGATTGGTTAGTGATGTAAGGAGGCCATATATCAATTGCACGTAGGGGCTTGAGATGCGGCACGGATTGGTGGCAGCAACTGTCAGGACTATGCTGTAGCCATTCTGGTTGTGGGATCCAAGGATCTAGCTGGTTGATTGGACACTTTGTTTCATGATGAGCGGGAGTAGGACAGAGGATGACCCAACTCCCACTTGGTTTGACATGCAAGGGAGTGTTGAGGCCTTTGTCGCATGAAAAGACTAGTTTTCCTTGTTGTTGCTACAAATGAGAGTGAGTGTTGGATGGGTAGGTCGTGACATCGTGGGGATTCTTGGGCCAGATGCATTGGGACTCCATAGTTATTTTTCCATTAGGTCCCAAGAGAGGGGGATATAGCTTGCGTATGATGGGAAAATTGTCATGATCAGAGTGGCGTAGCGACATCATGGTGGCACCCCTTTTGGACTAGCTTGGGATTTTGGCCTAGCAGGGCTTAGCAGTTCAACTACTCGTGGAGGTGAGTAGGTTTCTACAGGGAAAGGTCATCCATATCTTCCATTGGGTTTTAGTGATTTGTTGGTGGTATGGCGGACTTCACCAGTATGGTAGGGTGATCAGCAGGAGGAGATCAGGGGAAGCGCATGCAGGCGAGGATTCCATCCCACAAGGATTGGATTGCATCTTCAGGGGTCTACTCCTGAAGTGCACGAGAGAGATTGTTTGGTAGAGAAGTTTCACGAGGATATGATTAGGATTTTATACTACCATGATGCTCTACTTAGTGGTGGTATGCAGGGGACGTTTGGTGCCTATGCTGAGTTGGACAACAAGTGGAGCAAGGGATGCCTCATGCTAATCAGGATGGCTTGGGATCCTAGAAGGATGAGTTAGAGATTAGGGATGGCTGAGTGGTACATTTGGGACCTCGGTATTGTGTGCAGAGACAGTTGGGGTCAGATGATCGAGAGGGTGCTTGTCCAGGCATTGCTTGAGGACAAGCAATTTTTGGTGGGGAGGACTGTAATGTCCCCAATTAAATTAATTTTGATAAGAATAATTTCTATTTTGAAATTGGGTGTTGGGAAATATTTTGGCATGTAAACTTAGGAAAATTTGGTGGAGGGAGTCTCCACTTAATTTTTGAAGAGTTGAAGGCCACCAACATTAGAGAAAATGAAAGATTAAATTGATAGTGGAATACACGGCCCACATAAGGTACACACTTGGGGAAGAAAGAATTTGAATTCCTTGAGGAATATCAAATTGGTGGAGGGACCCACAAGGAATGCATGGCCAACAATTATAAAAGGAAGGAATGAGGGAGCAATAGGGGTCTTTTGTCTATTTGAAAATTGAATTTTCCTTAGCTGTCCAACTGAGCCAATATTGTGTTGTTTAGCACAAGATCTTCCCAAGGAGAGAAGCTCAAACTTTCTTTGGTGGACTTTGAGCGCCACCCTAGGAAGGATTCCTTCATCACTGAGATTGGAAGAGGCATCAACTACAGGTCCCACACATTTTTGGCGTAGAGGACGCAGTTTAGGAGCCACTAGTGCATAGAGGGAGGATTCACTGGTTGTTTGTGGAGCTGGGTTGTTGGGGAATTGACCGAAGAATATATAGGAGTGTTCTTTGATAATTTTCATGAGTTTGGAGGGAAGCTACAATGAATAGGACCAACCTACATGCAGCTCTCACTTTATCATACACAAGACTGCATCATCTCCTCCATGACTGTGTAGTCATTGGAGTGAGACTCTTTTGGGGTAGCATCATCGAGGGGAGTTTGGAGCTAGGGTGCTAGGAAATCATTGGGAGGGAAATTTGAGGAGGATTTCTAGAGTTTTGAGAGAAGAGATTGACAGGAGTAGCCACAGTAACATAATTCGAATTTGGTGGAGGGCCAAGGTGTGAAGGGTCAAATATCAAAAGTTGGAACTAAGGAAAACACCTTTTGGGTTTTTTTGGGTTTTGGGCAAGGAGAAATCTCCTAATTTTATAGAATTTTCTGGGCACTCTAGAGTGGGAAAATCAGGGGGTGAAGTCAGGTAGAAATGTAGTTTTGGAGCAACAACACAATTTTATGGAGGGGTTGATTATTGCAGCCATTTGGCTTTCTCGTACTCATCATTTGGTGCTTATAGCTTGCCTTGTGAAAGCCCAGGTGCAATTTTTCCAACTAATTTGTACCACAACAAACATTATTAATAAAATTTGGCCAGTTTGGGGATTTGCAGAAATTTCTGGTTTGTGTATACATTTATGAAATTTTCTGTGTTATTTATTTGTGCATGTGTTTGTTATCATTGTAAAATTTCTACTAGGAATATTACACCTACACAACATGTACACAACAACACCTGCACAACGTGTACATAACACCACTTGTACATAGCACCACATGCACGATGTGTACACATCACCAAATGTACACAACACCATATGCACAACATGTACACAACACAACCTGCACGCAACACCCCATGTACAACATGTACACAACACCACATGCACAAAAAATCACATGTACAATCATGCACACAACTCCACATGTACATAGCTCCACATATACAACATGCATGCAACGCTATATGCACACAACACCGCATATGCAACAGGCACAAAGCACCATATTTACACAACATTGCATATCCGACATGCGCACATCACTATCTGTACACAACACTGCATATCCAGCATGTGCACAACACCATCTATATACAACATTGCATAAACAACATGTACACAACACCACATATATACAACATCACAGGTACAACATGTTCAATATGTACAACATATACACAATAGTAGTACTGCACATCCAGAGACTACACTATCTCTACCAAGCAACCTTTCTTCTTGCGTCTTTCCACCATCCATGCTTTCCCTAGCATGCTGCAGATCACACTACTTTCATTTTGTTTTTGTACCCCTCAACATTACTTGCCATAACATAGACATAGTATAATCACATAATATCAATTCATATCCACATGATACTGACCTTGTAGATTTGTCAAGGCTAATATTCCCACTTGATTCCTCATAAACCAAGAACTTCTTCATGCCATTCACTTGCATAAGAAATCATTCCTCCATAAGAATGATCACTTACAACCCTATCATGCAATGACATACAAATAAACATTAGCATAAAACAATCATGATCCTATTAGACAATGACATACATACATACATACATATAAACATTAGCATAAAACAATCATGATCCTATCAGACAATGACATACATACATGTATACATATATAGACATCAACATAATCATGATCATAACATAATTACCAGATATCATAAGGTTAAGGTTAAGAGAACTCCCTTTATCTGTGTACAACATTTAGAACAACAGTTCCCAACATAGTCAATGCATCTGATGCCTCAAATCCATTTACTTTATCTTTCATGTTACCTTTCTCATGACTATCTTGCCACTGTCCATTTATCCCAAAGGACCCATCCAATCTAATCCACTGTCATACTCTTTTCTTCAGCTGCCCTTTACTCATGCACCGAGCTTCATTTGAGTCCTACATTACATGCTGGACTTCATTCAACTCTCCCTGAGCTCCACTAACTTTCCTCTTTTCCCAACCAATCCCCAAGGCCCTCAAAACATAAAAAGGAAAGAAGAAAAGAAAACGAGAAGAAAACCATGAAAAACCAATAACAATACGACACTACAAACAAAGTGGCATGGCCATGCATGAGAGTTAAACAAAACTGCAAATCAAGCGCAAGAAAATCACCAAAACGGTGAAAGCACAAGACTAGCAACAAACACCATGACTCAATCCCCATGGGTTCCCACTGCTTCCACGGATTATCTCAACCCAAGCCTTCTTCAAGATTTCATGGCAGTCTTCTTTGCCATGCAATCCCTGCATCATACTGCCATAAAAACATAATTGTCAATGTATAAATAAACATGACAATATACCAATTACCTTACCTTGATGTACTCAACATGCCGATCTGTAACTGAACAAGTACACTTCTCAAGGTTATAAATGGAAGCCAACTGTTATACCTGCCAAATACATGTTCATGAATCTAGCACATATCCATATAATCTTAGACAAAATCAAGGTTAAGAAGACTTCCTATATTCATGCAAGCACTCATTTATTTGGGATTGTGGTCTCCAAACATAGCCAGAGGAATTCTCACCTAATTCCCTTCTTTTACCTTTTACCTTGATGTAATCGAGTCTTACTATGTACTATCACATCACCCAACTGTTAGTTATATAAACACATCAACTATTACCTTATCACACTAATACCAAGCATGTTTCCCTGCAACTGTTCACACATGTCAACCACACATTCCAAGATCACAAAAACATGTTTATTAATTATATTTTACCAAGACTAACAGCCATGCCAAAATCAACAGTCAACTCACAGTCATTAATTTTAATACTACAACTAGCACTCACTTAGACTCAAGTACATATTAGTTGTCTCAACACATAATGTGTTAGTACAACCATCTTGAAATAAGATCATTCCTTCAGGCAAACTTATAGACACATACTCATATCATGCAATCGATCAAACATTCCAACAATAGATAGACGGCATAATAGACACCAAACACTCAGACACCAAATAGATGACACAATCAAATTCATACCTTAATGTATCTCAGGGGAGGCTATCACATCTACACAAGTCAGTGCATATTAGTACACCATAATTTCACAAATATATCGGGTTAAACTTGAGTATCATAACCATATCCATCTACACAGGAAAATCTATATTAACACGATACATATAACATCAAGATCTTAAGTACAATGGCCATAATCATCATGTGTACGATCGCAATGCATATAACAACAAATCAACTACCATGCATGACTAACCAATGCATGTTCATATGAATACACTGATCAAATAACATATATCATGCATGTAAACACAACAACAATAGAATAAATAACCATAATGCATATAACAACCATTAATCAACATACCTGCATGCCCAACATACAAATATGTATGACGATCTGCTCTTACCCTGAGGTTCAATGCTGCAACCTCGCTTTGATAATTTGCATCTCCTGTTTTATCTTAGCCAACACATTAGCATCATGATGACACAACTGCATACAATAACCTCATGCACGACAACCTTCACCATGAGAATGCATGCATAACAACATATATACACTGACATGCATAACAAATGCATATACAACCGACATGCATTCATGACAAACGCATCCCAACAACATCATCAACTTCTACATGTCAACAAAATTGTAACAATTACCACTACCATGCATACATAACAAGCACATATACAACCTACATGCATGCAAGATAAACACATTCCGCCCATTCAGTCCAAGTGTTGAACCGTGCTCTGATACCACTCTATAACACCCTCCTCCCACACTTACCCAAGTTAATTGGTCCAAAAGGGTAAATATGTGATGAATAGTTACTATGATATGACTTAACTACCCAAGTACAATTAAGGAAGTGGAATCAACAAACCCAAACCAACTGATCGTCTGGAGGAGCTATAGGACCCCCAAAGGCTAACCAACCACTCTAGATGCCCAACCTCTAAGCTAACTTTTTTTTTTTCACAAAAAAAACCCAGTCACATGCACAAGGCTGCATCCATGTGACTGTAGGCTTCCAATCGCTCCCATAAGCCTGCAAGGTATAGATTGCAATAATTTTCGGCTAGTTCTGTGCCTGCTATCGCGAGATTTGAGCCACTTTTTCAAGGGTAGTCTCCAGACCATTGCCCAGAATTTGATGAGACTTTCCAAGAAAATAAATGACACCAAGAATAATCCTCTAACACAAAACTTTATCAAGGAATTTACCTAACCAAGCCTAACCATGAGAGACATTCTGCCAAACACATGATGAACATGAAATCTACAGGTCATAAATACACATATGAACATTGGGGTCTCATACTTATTTGATAATCGTCAAGAAGGTCTAATTCCCTCTCATATTAGATGCAATAACATATATTAGGTCATGTATTCAATAACCAATCACATATTCATCAAACATGTCAAGAGCCATAAACAATATACATCATATAACCAACTAATAACTAGCATATAAACTAACAATAACCAACATATAAACCATGGAAACTCAACCATAATGTCACCATCATAATCAATACATATTCTCATAGATCATAATAGAAAATACCTCTTATTAACATATGAAAATGCCAACCAAGTTAGGGACTTCCACATACTACTCGACCAAAGACTGAGGTGAACCAAATCTTTCTTTCATCTAGTCACCCATGTGCCATATTCCAAGCATGAATGTGGCATCTCACGAAATAAACCAAAAAAAACCAAATCAGGGCTTCTAGAAGCCAAACCACCTCGACCCCCAACTAGTGATTCCACCTCATGGTTGGACATCACTAACCATCACCAGATCGGTCTCTACCCAAGTTGTCCAGGGATCTAGAGTGTTTGTTCCAACCTAGCTTCTAGGACTAGTAACTCAACCCACAACTGCTACCAGGCTCCAGAGAATTTTTCTAACGAGGGTTTCCAGGACTAGTAACTCAACCCACCAAGGGATCTAGAGTGTTTGTCCAACCAAGGCTTCCATGACTAGTAACTTAACCCAAGTTGTTACAGGGCTTCCATAGCATTTGTCCAACCAAGGCTCCAACAATTAATAACTCAACCCATAGCCATAAGGAACATGAACACCAACCAGAAAAAAAAGATAAACCCACAACACCATGGCTATCCAGGAAATGGCAAGGCTAGGCAAAACCAATGTCAATCTAGGCAATCCTCCATGCCAATGAAAAATCATAACCAAGAAACCACATGCATGTGCCATGCATGCCAAAACTAGAAATGAAATAATACGTGCAACTCGATACCCACAAAGAAATCTAGTTGTAGTTGTTGATCCCACTTTCCCCTTGCACTTTCTTGCTTTTCTTTGCCTTCTTTCTCCAAATCCAATATATGCCAAAGTGCTCCAAGAATACTCTAAATGTCCAAGAGTATGAGAGAATGAGAGAATAGAAGAGAGAGAGCCATAAGTGAACTGACAAAAGCCATGAACTGATCCTCATAAGCCTTTTTATCGTCGAGGCCTCTATTTTCTTCATTTTCCTTCATATTTCGTTCAATTTCCCTCTTACATGCAACCTGTGACCTTTCACCTTACTTTTCTCCTATTTTGCATTATTTTCATAAATAAATGCCAATTTCCCTTAGCCATAATAAACCAAATGAACACCCACACTAGGATGTTTTTCCCAACATTCAACTTGGAATACATGTCCCATGACCTTGGTCTTATTTTTCCTTTATTACTTTATTACATGAACTTTTAACCCGGGGTTGTTACACTTGCAATCCACTCATACAAAATAGAGCTTTGTGCCTTTAGGGAAAACACATAGAGGGACTTGGCTCTATGGGTGCTCCTCAATCTTCCATTTAAACATTCAATATTTTGTAGATTTAAGTCCTCCAAAAAAATATGGCTACAACAAATATCAACTAACTAGGAAACAAACTAAAAGTAAAGAAATAAAATCAATTTTTTATCTACAAACTTACCATGGGATCCAATTTATTAGCACCATATGGATTCATCATCACTACACATAAGATTATCATTATCTTCCTACCTTTCATGGTAATCAACAACAATATAATAACACTAGCATGAGAATTAAAAATAATAACTTTGGTGATATAAACAATTACTTGAAACTACTAGGAATGTCTATAAAGAATATATTGAAATAATCATTCTTAAGTATTATAGCACAGTCTAAGTGTTTTGCATACAGGTTTGAGTTGTGTAGTCTACACAGTGCAACTTCCTCAAGGAATTTTTAGGGCACTAAATCTATTTATACATTCAAAAATACAATTAAAATAAAGAAAAATTACAATCTCATAAAAAATTGCATCGCCGAATTTTGAGGAAAAAGGCCAAAACATAAAACAATTCGAATGCACTAAAACTTACAAATGGAATTGACTATTGAATCTACCATGGATATCTTCATTGTCATCCCATTGAGAACAATGTGTAACATATATGTCATAATAATGGGATGACAAAAACAAAATGAATATTTTCAACTATACAAAACAAGAAGCCACATCAAGACTCAAAAAAGCATGAACTTATAGAAATGTAACATCATCACTTTTTTCCAAATGTATGTCAGGACTCACTACCATCTTTAGAGGAGAGATAAGGGAGAATGTATAGAGAATAAACTTGTGGGGCATTCCCCAAGAATGATCTTAACATGGAGTCTTTGGATGGATTTTTGAAAATGAATGGAACTTGCTTGCAACTCCACCTAAGGAAAGAAGGCTATCGACAAAATAAAATAATTCTAATACTAAGATAAATATATATGGATACTTGGCAAGGTTATGTGCGAACTATATTAACTGCATGTTTCTACTCGATTGACAATCCACCCTTCATTAATATATGTATGCTTATTGACTTGCTCCATATACATATTTTTCAACATGTTAGACATGGATATAATTGTTAGAATTAATGGAAGAAATGTATTATTCTAATGCTTTCTTCTAGTCATTGTTTTTTTCCAATATAATGTTAATTTCCCTTAAGGCAACATTGTTATTTATTATGATAGTTACATTTCACCATTAATACTTTAAGTTCAACCCATATCACCATTTCATTATTCAGATCTACAATATTATACATCAACATGTGCAATAACATAGAAAGAAACAACATCACCATCATCATCAATGCAACGGAATATAAAATGAACATTAGAAGAATGCATGCACACATATAGAGACACTAGGATTGGTCCATGACCAAGGCAAAACCCACTATGGGGAAAACCCTTTCAAATATTCTTCTTCTTCTTAGATCATCATAAAAAGTTACAGCAGTGAGTACAATGAGCCCAATACATATGATCAGCAGCAAGTAATAATAAACCAGATCTACAGATCTACAGATTTGTCATAACAATAGAGAAACTAAGATCCACCGATTTGATGCAGAGAAACCCAAATCCACCGATTTGCAGTAGAGAAACCCAGATCCACAGATCACTGATGTCAAGATGCCAAAACCCCAGATCTGAATAGGGTCGCTCTCATCAGTATTGTCTATGAGCGACTGAAAACCTCAAAGTCGCACTCACGAAGACATTATCTGATCGACTGTAACAACAAAGTCGCTCCCAAGAGGTCTTTGTGCCTGCAATTATGGCCCTGAATAGAGAAGAACCAAATTTTCTCTCTTGTTGGGATGTTCGAGCAACCAACAAGTCAAATTCGCACCCTCGTAGTGCTATTCGAGTGACTGAACTGACAAAGTCACTCCCTGGGCTACCTAAAGCTAGCAACTAGGGAATGAAACCTTCTGTTCTGTCTCTAAACCCAAAGTCGCTCCCTTTGAATTGTCTCGCAGTGACCAGAGGGTCAAAGTCGCTCTCTTTCCCACTCTGTGCCTACGATTGAGGACGAAAAACCTCAGATATGTGCCAACAACCGAGATCTAAAATAGCCTAACTCAGAGCGAACCTTTCGCTTGTGATCACTTGTGATTTATAATTAAATATAATCATAAATTTGATTGGTGTAATTTATATAATTTAAATATTTTAAATATTTAAAAAAAAACTAAAATTACCTATATAACTTAGAATAAATGGTTATGAGGTGTATTGTTAAGTCTGCAATCATCTCAAGACTCAAACAACCTACCAAATAAAAGAATGCTAAATGTATTTATACATTTAAAATAACAAAAAATACAACAATATATGATTCATTAAATTCCAATTAAAAAAACAAAATATAAAAAAATTAATGAACACTTAATCAAATTAAAAAACAAGCTCCTAAACATTTTTTCACCATTTTCTATGCTCCGTAGAACAGTTTGGTTACTTTACCATTTTTCCTTCCCAAGAGAATAAGTAAAAATTCACAATAATTGGGAAGATAGAAATATAGGGAAATTCCAAAAGAATAAGTGAAAATTCACAATAATTGGGAAAATAGAAATATAGGGAGATTGATTGATATTAGTTGCATTCTCCTTTCATTCAATCCAAGCAGTTGGACCTTCCCCATTCCCCTTAATCAATTACCGTATCGAATATTATAACAACAAAAGTGATCGTAGGAATGATGCACCCTGATTCTGAATAGAAATGATCTCGTTACAAGAACCAGCTTTAGTAATGACATAATATTTTCTATCCTTATATTAACCCTAATGAAATGAAGTTTGAAAGAGTTAATCTATAACATAGTAAATGACTTAATAAGTCTTTTTTCATCTCACGGTTCACCTCATCAGATATTCATATAAGTTTTGCTTTGCGTTTTTTAGAGTTCTCCCAAGTAGATGGGTTGATTCATCATCCCATTATCCCAGTTTTATTTTTTAACCAAATTCATGACTTATGGTACTTGTACTTTGCTAGAAATAGCATTGACCCCTGACCCCAACTCTCATCTCTTATATCTACAATAATTATTCACATTCTTGTCTAGGGATAGTCTTTTTAAAAAGTGTTGATTGTCCACAACATTGCCCATGATTCTAGGGATGTTAGGTCCCTATACTACTAGTGTAACCCCTTATTGTTATTAGTATGACCCCTTATTATAATTTTGTGCCCATGTAGTCGCCATATTGTTATTATTGTGCCCCATAGAAGCCCACTATTGTTATTATTGTGCCCTTACATTATTATTGTTATGTCAGCTTTGATTATATTATGACCCATTAGACTCCTATATAGAGAGAGGAGGTCTTGTCATCTGTACATCCCAGAATTTTTCATTTGTGTAATGTAAAGGAGGTTTCCCCCTTGAAGAGGCTTATTTATAAGGCGTTGATCTATCTTTTCTATCTTTTTGTGAGCTGGTTTCATAATGTTTGGTATCAGAGCTTTGGATTCTAGGGTTTCACTGCTCCAAACAGGTCATCGTGGAAGTTTCGCTATAACTTTGTCGCTATGAAGTTTCAGAAGCTAAAAAAAACCCAATTGAGAATAAATTAGTCTGAACCTCGGGTCCGAATTTTAGATCTTGTCTTGCTAAATTTTCGGAGATATGATCTAAGGAATTTAGGGTTTTGGCAAACTCTAGAATTTCATCTCAAACAGGTCATCGTTGAATTTTCTCTATAATTTGTTTTCTACGAAGGTTCAGAGTCTAAAATAAAAAATAATTTGAGCCAAAATCATGGGGAAGCTCGGGCCTGAATTTCAGATCTTGTTTCGCTATATTTTCGGAGATACGGTCCAAGACATTTAGGGTTTCTGCAGGCTCCCGAATTACATCCCAAACAAGTGACCTGGGGAAAATCGTCATAACTGTCTCTCTGAGCATTAGATTTAAATTTCATAAGAAGTTACAGAAAGAGGACGGACTGTAGTTTTCTGTGTATATTTTTCAGATCTAAAGGTCAAAACAGTGGCACGTGGCACTTCATACAAGTTCACTCTTCTTAAAAGGTATATAACTAGGTCATATTGGGAGATTGTGCATAACGCTTTCTTGGAGAATCAAATTTCGATCAGACTGGTGGAATTGGAAAGAGGACGTAGAGGGATACTGCAGGTCGCGATTTTAGAACTGGAAGATCTGAAATTATAGAGTTACAATCTTTTCAAGATCGAGCTTCTAAAATCAAGAAAAGGCGATATGAGGAAGTTTGATGGCAAGGATCTGGTAAATTAGATACTACAGATGGAGCAATATTTTGATCTACATGAGGTGCAACTGTTACAAAAGGTACGTATTGCATCTTCATATTTAGAACCAAATCATTTTTTATGGTATAAAAGGCTTTTTTCTCGTAAACCACTTGTTACGTGCTCAATTTTCACAAAGGAAATGATAGCACATTATGAGGATACAAAGAGAAACACCTTCTTTAGCCAATTGATAAATCTCAAACAAAAGTGTTCAATGGCAGAGCACCTTAAGGACTTTCAAAAATTGAACATAAGGGAAAATGATATTCCATAGAAGCAGAGGATTGATGTCTCCATAGGGACTTTAAAGGATAACATTCAATATGAGGTTCATCTTTGGGAACCTGATTCATTGGAGAAGGCATTCAGGTTGGAAAGAAAAGTGGAAAGAAAAATTATGGCAACAAGTAATTATACCCCTCACAACTATAAAGATGGAAGTGTTGTTTCTCCTAGCCTTCCACAACCTACAAGGTTGACACCCCAACAATTGGAAGAAAAAAGAGCAAAAGGACTTTGTTACAATTGTGATAAAAAATACATTAAAGGCCATACGTGTGCTGAGAAGAAATTAATTTACATTGATTGTGAAGAGGAGGAAGAAAAGGATCAGGAAACATCAAAATAAGAGGATATACACTAGGAACCAACCCCAGAGAAACAAGAAATGAATCCGACCATATCTTGCAAAGCATTGGCAAGAATTAACACTCCTCAAACTCTCAAGATAGAAGGACATATCAAGAAGAAAAAGATTCAAGAAGTGAAAGATCACATCGAGAAAGAAGAAATGAATCCGACCATATCTTGTAATGCATTAGTCGGAATTACCACTCCTCAAACTATCAAGATAGAAGGACATATCAAGAAGAAAAATGTTCAGGAAGTGAAAGATCACATTGAGCATCAAGAAATGAATCCGACCATATCTTGTAATGCATTAGAAGAAATTACCACTTCTCAAACTCTCAAGATAGAAGGACATATCAAGAAGAAGAAGATTCAAGCAATGGAAGATCACATCGAGCATCAAGAATAAGTTCTCTAACTTTTAAAGGATAACACCACTTTGGTGCAGAATCAAATGAAACAATACGTAGATCAACATCACAGAGAAAGAAGTTTTGATGTCGGTGATTGTGTATTTTTACAACTACATCTCAAGCAAGCTATTTATGAGAAGGAAATGTTGGCAATACTACATGCATTTAAGAAATGGTGACCTTATGTTGGGTCCCCATAATACTAGTGATTACCCCATTACTATTGTAATTATACCCCTTATTTATATTGTTGTGCCCTTATTACCCCCATATTGTTTTTTATGTGCCCCATAGAATCCCTCTATTGTTATTTTTGTGGCTTTATATTATTATTGTTAGGTCGGCTGGATTATATTGTGACTCCTTAGACTCCTATATATAGAAAGGAGGTTTTGTCATTTGAATCATCCAAGAATTGTTCATTTATGTAATGTAAAGGAGGTTGACCCTCGAAGAGGCTGAATTCTAAGGCGTTGATCTATCTTTTCTATCTTTTCTTGAGTTGGTTTCATAACATTTGGTATCAGAGCTTTGGATTCTAGGGTTTCGCTGCTCCAAACAGGTCATCGTGGCATTTTCGCTATAACTTTTTTCTGTGACGTTTCAGAAGTCGCAAAAAAAACCCATTTGAGAAGAAATCGCGCTGAACCTTGGGTCTGAATTTCAGAGCTTTTCACGCGATATTTTCGGAGATATGATCTGAGGAAGTTGGTCTTTTTGCAGACTCCTGAATTACATCCAAAACAGGTGACCTGGGGAAAATTGTCATAACTTTCTCTCTGGGATCAGATTGAAATTTCATAAGAAGGTACAGAAAGAGGACGGACTGTAGTTTCTTGTATATCTTTTTCAGAACCAAATATCGAAAATTGTACACGTGGCACTTCATACAACTTCGCTCTTCTGGAAAGGTCTATAATCAGGTCATCTTGAGAGATTGTGCATAACTCTTCTTGGAGAATCCAATTTGGATCAGACTGGTGGCATTGGAAAGAGGACACAGAGAGCTACTACAGGTAACAAGTTCAAACTAGATGATTGGAAGGTACAGAGATACATCAGAGGCAATATCGAGCTCCTACAAAGTGAAAAAAGGTGTGTAGATTTTTTTAAATTTTTGCTTAAGCTTGGTTTGAAAATTTATTTTGAAGGAATTCAAAGGGCATAGTAGAGCATTATTATCGGTAACTGATGCCCCGAGGAAAGAAAATGCAAACACCTAGTAAGGAACCTGAAAGCTCTAGCATGACTCATGAAGAAGAGGAAGAAATGCTACATGATATATCAAAATTACAAGAACAAGTGCAACAAATGTCACGCTCACAAAAGTTAACAGATGCTAAGATAAATGGCGTGGAAGCTAAGATATATGGCGTGGAAGATAAGATGGACAATTTGAAGATAGATTTGAACACAAATTTGAAGACAGGCATGACAGATTTGAAGACAGATTTGACAAATTTTCTACAAGAAATACTTACTAATGGTGAAAAGGTAGTAAAGGAAACTCATGATGAGAACAAAAGAAATGTTAATCATGATTCCATAGACGCTAATGTTGGATCGAAGAATCACCATATTCCAAAAATCGATATGAGGAAGTTTGATGGCAAGGATCCCGCCACATGGATATTACAGATGGAGCAATTCTTCGATCTCAATAATGTGCAAAACGCACAAAAGGTACGTATGGCAACTGTATATTTGGAACCAAATCAGTTTGTATGGTATCAATGGCTTTGTTCTCGTAAACAATTTATCACTTGGGCAATTTTTACGGAAGAATTGATAGCACATTATGAGGATACAAAAAGCAACACTTTTTTTAGCCAATTGATAAGTCTCAAACAAAAGGGTTCAATAATGGAGCACATTGAGGAGTTCCAAAAATTGAACATAAGGGTAAAAGATATTCCAGAGGAGCATAGGATTGATGTGTTCATAGGGTCTTTAAAGGATAATATCCAACATGATGTTCGCCTTTGGGAACCTGATTCATTAGAGAAGGCATTCAGGTTAGCAAGAAAAATGGAAAGCAAAATTATGGCAACTAGGAAGCATACCACTCACAACTATAAAGATGGAAGTGTTGTTGCCCCTAGTCTTCCACAACCTACAAGGTTGACACCACAACAATTGGAAGAAAAAAGAGCAAAAGGGCTTTGTTACAATTGTGATAGCAAATACACAAAAGGTCATAAGTGTGCTGAGAAGAAATTATTCTACATAGATTGTGAAGAGGAAGAAGAAAAGGAGCAAGAAAGGTCAAAAGAAGAGGATATATTCCAGGAACAAAGCCTAGATGAAGAACAAATAAATCCGACCATATCTTGTAATGCATTGGTGGGAATTACCACTCCTCAAACCATCAAGATAGAAGGACAAATCAAGAAGAAAAAGGTAATAGTGTTGATTGATTCAGGAAGCACCCACAATTTTATTCATTGTAGGGTAGCAAAAGAATTGAATTGCTTCCTATATCCAGCACCAGAGTGTCAAGTGATGATTGCAAATGGAGGAACAATAAATTGCTCTGGAAAGTGCCATAATATCAAGCTATCCATGGGAGAATATGTATTGACTAGCCCAATGCTTTCCATTCCAATGGGAGGTGCTGATGTTGTACTAGGAGTCCAATGGCTACAATCCTTGGGTACAATAGCTTTTAATTTTCAAGAACTTTTCATGAAATTTTCTACGGAAGGAAAGGAAGTTGAATTAAGGGGTATTGCAGGGAAACCAGGAAAGATAATCAGCTCTAATGGCATGACAAAGCTTCTAAAAAAGGAGCAAAGAGGTGTAATTGCACAATTATGTTCGCTAGATGTTTCCACATTGGAATCATCTATTTCTCCAGATCTCCAAAAAGTCCTGGACAATCATTCCAAGGTATTTGAGACTCCCAAAGGTCTCCCACCTATGCGTGATCATGATCATGCTATTCATCTGATTCCAGGAAGTGTTCCTCCAAACATCAGGCCGTACAGATATCCCTATGTCCAAAAAAGTGAAATTGAACGTATGGTTGCAGAAATGCTAGAGGCTGGTATAATTCAACCGAGTCAAAGTTCTTTCTCAGCTCCAGTAGTATTGGTGCACAAGAAGGATGGATCATGGCGCATGTGTCCGGATTATAGGGAGCTCAACAAGCTCACTATTAAAGATAAGTTCCCCATTCCTGTCATTGATGAATTACTGGATGAATTGCATGGATCAATTTACTTCACCAAGTTGGATCTTCGTTCGGGATATCATCAAATCAGAATGAAGATTGAAGACATTCCGAAAACGGCATTTAGAACTCATGAGGGTCATTATGAATTTTTGGTCATGCCTTTTGGCCTTACCAATGCACCTTCAACATTTCAAGGTTTGATGAATTCAATTTTCAAACCATTCCTTAGAAAATTTGTGTTAGTATTTTTTGATGATATACTAATCTACAGCAAGTCTTGGAAGGATCATGTTGAACATGTTGACAGGGTGCTACAACTATTGGAGGAGAAACAATTATATGCAAAAAGATCCAAATGTTTCTTTGGAGTCCAGGAGGTGGAATATTTGGGTCATATTGTATCTCATGAAGGAGTTAAGGTAGACCCTAGCAAAATTAAAGCCATTAAGGAATGGAAAATCCCCACATCCATAAAGCATCTGCGAGGATTTCTTGGGTTGACAGGGTATTATCGCAAGTTTGTTAAGAATTATGGGAGAATAGCAGCACCTCTAACAACATTATTGAAGAAAGATTCATTTTCATGGACTCCGGAAGCAACAAAGGCCTTTGAACATCTTAAAGAGGCAATGTGCCAAGCACCGGTCTTAGCTACACCGGACTTCACAAAAACCTTTATTGTGGAATGTGATGCTTCAGGAAATGGAATTGGTGTTGTTCTAATGCAAGATGAAAGACCCATTGCTTTTGAAAGTCGTCCAATCAAGGGAAAGTTTTTAAGCAAAGCTATTTATGAGAAGGAAATGTTGGCAATACTCCATGCACTTAAGAAATGGCGACCCTACCTAATGGGAAGACACTTCAAGGTAAAAACGGATCATGATAGCCTTAAATACTTTTTAGAACAAAGATTATCCTCTGAAGAGCAACAAAAGTGGGTCACAAAGATGTTGGGTTATGACTTTGAAATCATCTACAAAAAAGGGAAGCAAAATGTGGTGGCAGATGCACTCTCAAGAAAGGATGAGGATGTGGAAGCATTGTTGTGTGCCATTTCTATTATCCAACCAGATTGGATAAACGAAGCAAGGGAGGAATGGAAGAATGACGAAGAAGTGTGGGCACTTATTCGAAAGCTACAACAAGATTCCAGTACTTCTGATACATTTAGCTGGCAAAATGATTCGTTATGGTACAAAGATCGCTTATACCTCTGTAAGAATTCCCAGCTAAAACAAAAGATTCTTATGGAATTGCACACTTCTCCCTTAGGAGGGCACTCAGGATTTTTAAAAACTTACCACAGGGTTAAGAAGGAATTTTTTTGGGATGGCCTTAAATCAGATATTCAAAAGTTTGTGGCGGAATGTTTGGTTTGCCAACAAAATAAAGTTGAAACAATTAAGACACCGGGTCTATTACAACCTTTATCCATTCCAAGCCAACGTTGGGAGGAGGTTTCAATGGATTTTATCACAGGTTTACCCAAGTCTGAGGGAAAGAGTGTCATCATGGTGGTAGTTGACAGACTTACCAAGTATGCACACTTTTGTGCATTATCACATCCATTTAAAGCCAGTACAGTTTCTACTGCATTTATGGAAACAGTTCAAAAGCTACATGGAAACCCAAAGATTATTGTAAGTGACAGAGATCCCATTTTCACTGGAAATTTTTGGACAGAATTATTTTCTTGTCTTGGTACTCAGTTAGCTCATAGCTCATCTTATCATCCTCAATCTGATGGGCAAACTGAGATAGTAAACAAATGTTTGGAAGGATATCTTCGTTGCTTTGTATCTGATAAACAGACACAATGGGTCAAATGGTTGCCTCTGGCTGAATGGTGGTATAACACTTCCTTCCATACAGCAACAAAAATGACCCCATTTATGGCACTTTATGGGTATCAACCACCATCCATCACATCATATTTAAGAGAAAATTCTAAGGTTCAGGCAGTGGAACATCACATCGAACATCAACAACAAGTCCTCCAACTCTTAAAGGATAACCTCGTGTTGGCACAAAATAGAATGAAACAACAGGCAGATCAACATCGCAGTGAAAGAAGTTTTGATGTAGGTGATTGGGTATTCCTACGGCTACAACCATATAAGCAAATGTCCCTAAAGCAAGCTAAGAAGGATAATAAATTATCACCAAAGTATTATGGTCCGTACAAGGTGTTGCAAAAGATTGGTACTATGGCATACAAATTGGAGCTTCCTGCAGCTTCTCGATTGCACCCAGTTTTCCATGTTTCATGTTTAAAGAAGGTTATAGGCGACAAGCTCCCAATTCAAACAATATTGCCAGAACTTGACGAGGAAGGAAAAATTATATTGGAACCGGAAGCAGTCACAGAAACAAGAACTCGACAGCTACGAAATCGATCAATTTCAGAGTATCTTATCAAGTGGAAGAACTTATCCGCTGAAGATTCCACATGGGAGGATGAGAATTTTATGCAGAAGTATCCAGAACTACTCAAGCGTTGAGGACAACACTTTTTTGAAGGAGAGGGGCATGTTGGGTCCCTATAATACTAGTGATTACCCCATTACTATTGTAGTTATACCCCTTATTTATATTGTTGTGCCCCTATTACCCCCATATTGTTATTTATGTGCCCCATAGAATCCCTCTATTGTTATTTTTGTGGCTTTATATTATTATTGTTAGGTCGGCTGGATTATATTGTGACTCCTTAGACTCCTATATATAGAAAGGAGGTTTTGTCATTTGAATCATCCAAGAATTGTTCATTTATGTAATGTAAAGGAGGTTTCCCCCTCGAAGAGGCTGAATTCTAAGGCGTTGATCTATCTTTTCTATCTTTTCTTGAGCTGGTTTCATAACATTGTGATAACAAATACATTAAAGGCCACACGTGTGCTGAGAAGAAATTAATTTACATTGATTGTGAAGAGGAGGAAGAAAAGGATCAGGAAACATCAAAATAAGAAGATATACACTAGGAACCAACCCCAGAGAAACAAGAAATGAATCCGACCATATCTTGCAAAGCATTGGCAAGAATTAACACTCTTCAAACTCTCAAGATAGAAGGACATATCAAGAAGAAAAAGATTCAAGAAGTGAAAGATCACATTGAGAAAGAAGAAATGAATCCGACCATATCTTGTAATGCATTAGTCGGAATTACCACTCCTCAAACTATCAAGATAGAAGGACATATCAAGAAGAAAAATGTTCAGGAAGTGAAAGATCACATCGAGCATCAAGAAATGAATCCGACCATATCTTGTAATGCATTATAAGAAATTACCACTCCTAAAACTCTCAAGATAGAAGGACATATCAAGAAGAAGAAGATTCAAGCAGTGAAATATCACATCGAGCATCAAGAATAAGTTCTCTAACTTTTAAAGGATAACACCACTTTGGTGCAGAATCAAATGAAACAATAGGCAGATCAACATCACAGAGAAAGAAGTTTTGATGTAGGTGATTGTGTATTTTTACAACTACATCTCAAGAAAGCTATTTATGAGAAGGAAATGTTGGCAATACTACATGCACTTAAGAAATGGTGACCTTACCTAATGGGAAGACACTTCAAGGTAAACATGGATCATGATAACAAATACATTAAAGGCACCACATGTGCTGAGAAGAAATTAATTTACATTGATTGTGAAGAGGAGGAAGAAAAGGATCAGGAAACATCAAAATAAGAGGATATACACTAGGAACCAACCCCAGAGAAACAAGAAATGAATCCGACCATATCTTGCAAAGCATTGGCAAGAATTAACACTCCTCAAACTCTCAAGATAGAAGGACATATCAAGAAGAAAAAGATTCAAGAAGTGAAAGATCACATTGAGAAAGAAGAAATGAATCCGACCATATCTTGTAATGCATTAGTCGGAATTACCACTCCTCAAACTATCAAGATAGAAGGACATATCAAGAAGAAAAATGTTCAGGAAGTGAAAGATCACATCGAGCATCAAGAAATGAATCCGACCATATCTTGTAATGCATTAGAAGAAATTACCACTCCTCAAACTCTCAAGATAGAATGACATATCAAGAAGAAGAAGATTCAAGCAGTGAAAGATCACATCGAGCATCAAGAATAAGTTCTCTAACTTTTAAAGGATAACACCACTTTGGTGCAGAATCAAATGAAACAATAGGCAGATCAACATCACAGAGAAAGAAGTCATATAGGAGAAGGCATTCAGGTTGGAAAGAAAAGTGGAAAGAAAAATTATGGCAACAAGTAATTATACCCCTCACAACTATAAAGATGGAAGTGTTGTTTCTCCTAGCCTTCCACAACCTACAAGGTTGACACCCCAACAATTGGAAGAAAAAAGAGAAAAAAGGACTTTGTTACAATTGTGATAACAAATACATTAAAGGCCACACGTGTGCTGAGAAGAAATTAATTTACATTGATTGTGAAGAGGAGGAAGAAAAGGATCAGGAAACATCAAAATAAGAGGATATACACTAGGAACCAACCCCAGAGAAACAAGAAATGAATCCGACCATATCTTGCAAAGCATTGGCAAGAATTAACACTCCTCAAACTCTCAAGATAGGACATATCAAGAAGAAAAAGATTCAAGAAGTGAAAGATCACATCGAGAAAGAAGAAATGAATCTGACCATATCTTGTAATGCATTAGTCGGAATTACCACTCCTCAAACTATCAAGATAGAAGGACATATCAAGAAGAAAAATGTTCAGGAAGTGAAAGGTCACATTGAGCATCAAGAAATGAATCCGACCATATCTTGTAATGCATTAGAAGAAATTACCACTCCTCAAACTCTCAAGATAGAAGGACATATCAAGAAGAAGAAGATTCAAGCAATGGAAGATCACATCGAGCATCAAGAATAAGTTCTCTAACTTTTAAAGGATAACACCACTTTGGTGCAGAATCAAATGAAACAATAGGCAGATCAACATCACAGAGAAAGAAGTTTTGATGTAGGTGATTGTGTATTTTTACAACTACATCTCAAGCAAGCTATTTATGAGAAGGAAATGTTGGCAATACTACATGCACTTAAGAAATGGTGACCTTACCTAATGGGAAGACACTTCAAGGTAAACATGGATCATGATAGTCTTAAATTCTTTTTAGAACAAAGATTATCTTTAGAAGAACAAAAAAAATGGGTCACAAATATGTTGGGTTATAACTTTGAAATCAGCTACAAAAAAGGGAAGAAAAATGTTGTTGCATATGCACTCTCAAGAAAGGATGAGGATGTGGAAGCATTGTTTTGTGCTATTTCTATTATCCAACCAGATTGGATAAACGAAGCAAGGGATGAATGGAAGAAGGACGAAGAAGTGTGGCCACTCATTCAAAAGTTGTAGAAGATCCCAGTTCAAACAATATTTCCAGAACTTGACGAGGAAGGAAAAATCATATTGGAACCTGGAGCAGTCACAAAAACAAGAACCCGACATCTACGAAATGGATCAATTTTAGAGTATCTCATCAAGTGGAAGAACTTACCCATTGAAGATTCCACATGGGAAGACAATAATTTTATACAAAAGCATCAGGAACTACTCAAGCATTGAGGACAACACTTTTTGAAGGAGAGGGGCATATTAGGTCCCTATACTACTAGTGTAACCCCTTATTTTTATTAGTACAACCACCTTATTATATTGTTGTGCCCATGTATTCCCAATATTGTTATTATTGTGCCCCATAGAAGCCCACTATTGTTATTATTGTGCCTTACATTATTATTGTTATGTTGGCTCTGATTATATTATGACCCGTTAGACTTCTATATATAGAAAGGAGGTCTTGTAATTTGTACATCCAAGAATTTTTCATTTGTGTAATGTGAAGGAGGTTGCCCCCTTGAAGAGGCTTATTTCTAAGGCGTTGATCTATCTTTTCTATCTTTTTGTGAGTTGGTTTCATAACAAGGGACCATTGTTTTACTTTTCTTTTAGTACGGTATCTTGCCTCTACCTCCAAGGAGTATCTTCTCTCACTGTTTGGCCATGAAATAAGGATGGGCAATTTTCAATCAATATAAGGTAATAGCAAATTATAGATAAAACAAACATGGCTATAAAATGAAAATGTTGGTTTTTTTACTTTGTAAATGGTTATGTTTAAATCACTAAATGAGAGTGAATAAGTTAAAAGGAAAAAGTTGTCGATGTTTTTCTTATTTTTAAAATAAAATATAATTTGACATAAAATTATTAGGCATGTTTATTGAAAACTCTCAAATAAATCCTATGAAAGGCCTTCCATGCAACTGAGACCCTCTAGTCGCTCCCATAGTAAGGCATCCATGCGACTGTAACCTTTTTCAGGCAGTTTTGTGCTAGCGACCCCGAATTCTGATCCACTTTTTTAGGGATAGGACTTAGGCCTATGCGCATAACTTCATGAAACTTTCAGATATGAAAAATATCAATGAAATAAGGCTACAAATGCAACCACTTGAATAAGGACTTGACCTAACCCTTAACAGACATGACATGAATTCCGTCAAACACGTCATGAACATGTAATCTACAAGCTATAAATGCATATATGAACATAAGGGTGTGATATTTATCTCAAAATTACCAAGAAGGTCTAGTGCCTTCTCATAATAGCTGCAATATCATCTATTAGGTCATACATTCATTAACATTTCATTTATGAAACAAAACAAGATGAGAGCCATAACTCAAGTCTAACATAAACCATGCTTATAACTAACATTTAACCAACAGAATAAAAATGATAGAACAACCATTAAAACCACATACTAACAAGTATATTTACACATAAAACACAAGAGGGAAGAGCTCTTTTTAACATATGCAAAATCCAACCAAGTCAAGGACTTCCACGTACCACCCCACCATAGATTGGGTTGAACCAAATCTTTCTTTCAGCCAATCACCTGCATGCCATATTCCAAGCATGAATATGGGACTCACAACAAAACCAATCAAGGCTTCCTCAAGCTTTACCGTGTATCCCACCAAGGGATTCCTAGGCCCAAACAATAAACATACACTACATGCTTTACCACAATCCCGCCATATACTGGTCAAGGGATCACTAGGCCCTAAACAAGCATGGATTCCTCTGGATATATCCACCTAAACCAATAGGAATTTGTCTGTCTCCACCCTGTAGGCTTTATCGTGTATCCCTCCATTACAGATCACGGGATTCCTAGGCCCAACGAGGAATTTTTCCATCTCCACCCTCTAGGCTTTACCATGCATCCCACCATTACTAGTCAAGGGATTCCTAGGTCCAACAAGGGTATCACAATGTTATGAAACCAGTTCACAAAAAGATAGAAAATATATATCAATGCCTTAGAAATAAGCCTCTTCGAGGTGGCAACCTCCTTTACATTACACAAATGAACAATTCTTAGATGATACAAATGACAAGACCCCCTTTCTGTATATAGGAGTCTAAGGGGTCATAATATAATCAGGGCTGACATAACAATAATAATTCAAGGGCACAATAATAACAATAGTGGGATTCTATGGGGCACAATAATAAAAATATGGGGACTACATGGGCACAACAATATAATAAGGGGGTTGCACTAATAACAATAAGGGGTTACACTAGTAGTATAGGGACCTAACATGCCCCTCTCCTTCAAAAAGTGTTGTCCTCAACGCTTGAGTAGTTATGGATGCTTTTGTATAAAATTCTTGTCCTCCCATATGGAATCTTCAGCGGGTAGGTTCTTCCACTTGATGAGATACTCTGAAATTGATTGATTTCGTAGCTTTCGGGTTCTTGTTTCTATGACTGCTCCAGGTTCCAATATGATTTTTACTTCCTCGCCAAGTTCTGCCAATATTGTTTGAACTGGGATCTTATCATTAGTAAGCTCGCCATTTCTCATGTGCATGTAGTCTTGCCAACATTTACTTCTCATAAATGGCTTTGTGAAACACTTTCCTTTGTTTGGATGACTTTCGAAAGCAATGGGTCTTTCTTCTTGCATTAAAATATCACCAATTCCATTTCCCGATGCATCATATTCCACAATAAAGGTTTTTGTGAAGTCTGGCGTAGCTAAGATCGGTGCTTGGCACATTGCCTCTTTAAGATGTTTAAAGGCCTTCGTTGCTTTTGGAGTCCATGAAAATGCATCTTTCTTCAATAATATTGTTTTCAAAATGTCTTCAGTCTACATTCTTATTTGATGATATCATGAACGAAGACCCAACCTGGTGAAGTAAATTAATCCATGCAATTCATCCAATAATTCATCAATGACATGAATGGGAAATTTATCTTTAATAGTGAGTTTTTCGAGCTCTCTATAATGCAGACACATGCGCCATGGCCCATCCTTCTTGTGCATCAATACTAATGAAGCAGAGAAAGAACTTTGACTAGGTTGAATTATACCAGCCTCTAGGATTTCTGCAACCATACGTTCAATTTCACTCTTTTCGGCATAGGGATATCTATAAGGCCTAATGTTTGGAGGAATACTTCCTGGAATTAAATGAATAGAATTATCATGATCATGAATACCTGGGAGGCCTTTGGGAGTATCAAATACCTTGGAATGATTTTCCAGTACTTTTTGGAGATCTAGAGAAATATATGATTTCGATGTGGGAACCTCTGGCAAACATAATTGTGCAATTACACCTCATTTTTCTTTCTTTAGAAGCTTTGTCATTCCGTTAGAGCTGATTATCTTTCTCGATTTCCCTGTGATACCCCTTAATTCAAATTCCTTTCCTTCCAAATAAAATTTCATGAAAAGTTCTTGAAAATTAAAAGCTATTGTACCCAAGGATTGTAGCCATTGGACTCCTAGTACAACATCAGCACCACCCATTGGAATGGAAAGCATTGGGCTATTCAATACATATTCTCCCATGGATAGCTTGATATTATGGCACTTTCCAGAGAAATTTATGGTTCCTCCACTTGCAACCATCACTTGACACTTTGGTGCTAGGTATAGGAAGCAATTCAATTCCTTGGCTATCTTACAATGAATAAAATTATGGGTACTGCCCGAATCAATCAAAACTATTACCTTTTTCTTCTTGATATTTCCTTCTATCTTGAGAGTTTGAGGAGTGGTAATTCTTGTCAATGCTTTACAAGATATTATTGGATTCATTTCTTCTTTCTTTGGGGTTGGTTCTTGGTGTATATCCTCTTCTTTTGACTTTTATTCATCCTTTTATTCATCCTCTTCACAATCTATGTAAAATAATTTCTTCTCAGCACACTTATGACCTTTAGTGTACTTGCTATCACAAATGTAACAAAGCCCTTTTTCGCTCTTTTTTTTTTCCAATTGTTGTGGTGTAAAACTTGTAGGTTGTGGAAGGCTAGGAGCAAAAACACTTCCATATTTATAGTTCTGCGTGGTAGGATTCCTTATTTCCATAATTCTGCTTTCAATTTTTCTTGCCAACCTGAATGCCTTCTCCAATGAATTAGGTTCCCAAAGATGAACCTCATGTTGAATGTTATCCTTTAAAGTCCCTATGAAGACATCAATCCTTTGCTTCTCTGGAATATCATTTACCCTTATATTCATTTTTTGGAAGTCCTCAATGTGCTCTACCATTGAACCCTTTTGTTTGAGATTTATCATTTGGCTAAAAAAGGTGTTACTCTTTGTATCCTCATAATGTGTTATCATTTCTTCCATGAAAATTGACCAAGTGACAAATGGTTTACGAGAACAAAGCCCTTTATACCATAAAAATTGATTCGTTCTAAATATAAAGATGCAATACGTACCTTTTGTAACAGTTGTACACCATGTAGATCAAAATATTGCTCCATATGTAGTATCCAATTTACCGTATCCTTGCCATCAAACTTCCTCATATAGCTTTTTCTTGATTTTGGGAGCTTGATCTTGAATCTGCGATAGCTCTGTAATTTCAGATCTCCAAGTTTTGAAATTGTGTCCTGTGGTAGCCCTCAGAGTCCTCTTTCTAACCTCGTAAGTCTGATCAAGATTAGATTCTCCAAGGAAGAGTTATGTCAAATCTCCCACGATGTCCTGATTATAGACTAGTTCAATAGAGCGAACTTGTACAAAGTGCCACATGTCACTATTTATACCTTAGGACCTGAAACCGATACACAGAAAAGTACCATCTTTCTTCTTTTTGTAACTTCTTATGAAATTTCAATTTGATGCTCAGAGAGAAAGTTATGATGATTTTCCCAAAGTCACCTGTTTGGGATGTAATTCTAGAGCCTGTAGAAACCCTAAATTTCATGGACCGTATCTCCGAAAATATAGCGAAGACAAATCTGAAATTCGGGCCTAAGCTTCACCAAGATTTCGGCGCAAATGGGTTTTAATTTCAGAATCTAAAACTTCGTAGAAAAAAAATTATAGCGAAAAGGTCACGATGACCTGTTTGAGATGGAATTCTGGAGCTTGCAAAAACCATAACTTCCTCAGATCATATCTCCGAAAATATAGCGATATAAGATCTGAAATTTGGACCCGAGGTTTAGCCAGATCTCGATTCCAATGGGTTTTTTTTTAGCTTCTTAAACGTTGCATAAAAAAGGTTATAGCGAAAATTCCATGATGACCTGTTTGGAGCAACGAAACCCTAAAATCCAAAGCCCTGATACCAAATGTTATGAAACTAGCTCACAAAAATATAGAAAAGATAGATCAACGACTTAGAAATAAGCCTCTTTGAGGGGGTAACCTCTTTTTCATTACAAAAATGAGCAATTCTTGGAAGATACAAATGACAAGACCTCCTTTCTATATATAGGAGTCTAAGGGGTCATAATATAATCAAAGCCGACATAACAATAATAATGTAAGGGCACACCAATAACAATAGTGGGCTTCTATGGGGAACACTAATAAAAATCTGGGGACTACATGGGCACAACAATATAATAAGGGGGTTTCACTAATAACAATAAGGGGTTACACTAGTAGTATAGGGACCTAACACACAACCAAGCTTTACCGTGTATCCTGCCATTATCGGTCAAGGGAATCCTAGGCCTTGCTATTTTTCCTGAGACCACTCCACTCAATTTCGAAACCATCCAACAATCCATCTCAACCAAGTAAAAGAAAAGCCATCACACCATGGTTATCTAGAAATGGAAAGGCAAGGTTGAAAACTATTGTCACACCTGGAAAAATCCATGCCAATGACAACAAGAGAACCAAATACACACATTCATGTACCATGCATGCCAAAACTAGAAAGGAAATCATACATGCAACTCAATACTTGCAAGTAATCTCATTGTAGCTAATTGATCCAACTCTTCCTTGCTTGATTTTTACTTCCCCTTTGATTTCTTGTCCTTCCTTTGCCTTCCTTCCTCCAATGTTAGAGTGCTCCAAGAATACTCTGTGTGTGTGAGAGTATGAGAGAATAGAGAGAATAGGGAGAGAGCTCCAAAATTGCACTGACAAAAGGTTGTGAATTGATCCTCAAAAGCCTTTTTATTAATGAAGCCTCTATTTTCTTCAATTTCCATTATTTTTCTTTCATTTTCCTCATCACATGAAACCTGTGACCTTTCACCTTCATTTTTTCCTAATTTCCATTATTTTCATAAATAAAATGTCAAATGTCAGTTTCCTTTCCAAAACCTTTATCATTGCCTTTTCCAATTTCCTTAGCCATAATAAAAATGAACACCCACTAGGATGTTTTTCCAAACATTCAGCTTGGAATAAGTGTCCCATAACCTTGGTCTTATTTTTACTTTATTACATGGATTTTTAACCTAGTGCTGTTACAACTTCAGAACTTTGTTGTAGGTCTTTATTATGCCTTTTTTAGTGGATAATATCTAGAAAATTCTCATCTCTCAAGATGAATATTAAGGAAACATTCCTCCTCTATTATTTTTTCAATTTACTAGGTTGAAATATTTTAGGATTATGGTGTTATGACTCTATGTCTTATGGCCATTATGGGATTATGTAATCTATGGTAGTGGTATTTGACATATAGGTTGGCATTACTAGCCAACCTTTATAGTTTCCTAGTGACTTCCTTGTTTGTTAACGACACCTCCTTCTTCGCAACCAAGTCAAAGAAAGAAATAATAGAGCCTGAAGGCTCATCCCTCTCTCACTCCACTCATTGTGCCAATTTTGGAACACATTCGAGCTACTATTAATAGGTTTATTGTCTACTCTTATGGGCATTTTCGTTTAACTTTCACTATGGATTTTTTTAGTGTGGTTTGTATTTTTCTATAGCGGGGCTTTCCCTTGGGTGTGGGTCAGACAATTCCTTGTCATTATATGATAATGCTTTCAAGGGTAGGAGCCTTAGCCCCTTGTCCAAGCCATAAAACCTTTTTCTCCCTCCCTCAATTTTCTTTAGGAGGTTTGACACTGTGCCAATTGCTTTCATTTTTTCTATGGCCTCTCATTCTCAGTTTGATTCACAAGATATGTTGCATCAACATGCATGAGATTGTCGCTGTGTGGCTTATTACTAGAAGTGTGGACGAACTAGGGCCCAAATGAGAGTAGAAAGTTTGAAAATTAGGTTTCAGGAACTATCCCTGTAGCCCTTTCAAGATGATCTGACTTAGGTGGAATGAGAATTGGTAGATGAGTGGCACACCCTCATTGAATCTGAAGTTATAGTTGAGGTTGCGGAAATCTTACCTGATGCTAGTCACACCAATGGAGGATACAACCAATATATGTACATATGTACATTGTGGAGATCTACTGTGATGCAGGTGCATTAGGTCAAGATTGAGATGAAGAAATGGAGCATAGCTTAACAATGTGGTGGACTGGACACATGTTAATGCTAGCAAATAATTTTGTTGTTTTTTTTAGAGTTCTGAATATTTAATGTAGGTGTAATATTGGAGTATTCTTGCATAAGTCGAAGAGTCTAGAATTTGGGAGTTATTTCTCATTGTAATAATTAACTCACATGGTTGTATTTTCGACTTCCCTCATTTGAGAGAGAAGAGGAAAAAAACCATTTATTGAAGTTGTGAATAAAAGGGACATCGAATGAGAGGAGGCACAACTCTTCTTCTACCTCTGAGTATGTATGCTTCAAGTGAACGATAAGAAATTTTTGCATCTGTTTATATTCATAAATCTGTGCTTTTCTCTTCTCTGGTTTCTAATTGAACTGTTTGTGCATTTAATTAAGTTTTAGAATTTGTTGTGACCATTTAGGAATTGTTATATGCTTATCAAAATTTGACTTTGAGATGTGTTTATCTATGCGTATTCCATTTACCGTAACTTTCAAATTATTTTGCAGCGCCTCTATTTTTTGCAGGCAGTGACGCATTCTTTCGAATGGAAGTCAAGCCATTAACTTGAGTGAGGGAGAATCCTTGACGGGGAGAGGTTGGAGGAGAACATTCCTTGAGCTGGGAGACAAGTTAGATCATGGATAATCAAGTTTGTAGAGGATGAGTCACTTCACCTTCCCTAAATTTTGAAAACAGAGACTTTTTTTAGTGCTAAGAAATCATTTCGTAGTGCCTACATGTTTTTAAAAGAACGCTACAAAATCATTTCATAGTGCCTACATGTTTTCTATTGAGCACTCCACAAAATGAATTTATGGGGTGCATTTTTGCGTCTAAGGCTCCTTTTTGTCCTTTCCATTCTTATCAATTTGTCATATCAAAGCCACGTATGACATTGGGTTGTTGTATACAACATAGGGAGATGGCTATGTGAGCAAGAAGAGAACAAGGTTGAGGAGGGAGACCTGTAGCTAATGCAGAACTGTGGGAAGAGACACAGAGGTTGCAAGCTAATTTATAGGTCATGGAGGCAAGTAGGCAGCAAGACCTTGAGGCTGAAGATGGCAGTAGATCAGAGGACGAAGCTGGAGCATAAATAGCAGCACATGTGCATGAAGCTCCGAAAGATAAATTATTGAGGTCGGTGTTAAGCTCAAGTTCAAGACCAAAACCTAAATTGCCTACCATTGATAGCAGCCCGATAATCGAGAATTTGATGGATTGGATCAGTGAATCAAATAAGTATTTTGAGCATGAGGAGATTGAAGAAGACAAGAGAGTAAAATTTGTTGTAACCAAGTTGAAAGGTCACATTTCATTATGGTGGGACAATGTGGAGGCAGAAAGGAAAAAACAGGGGAAACCATTGATAAAGATTTGGGATAAGATGGTAGTGAATATGAAGGGAATTTTTTTGTCAAAAGACTATCATCTATCCCTCTATATGCAGGTGCATAACCTCAAGCAAAGGCTATTGATAGTAAGAGGGTATACTGAGGGGTTTTACAAAGTGAATTTGAGGGTAGGTTATGTAGAAGACACTCCAGAGAAAACAACAAGGTACATCCATGGTTTAAAGATGGAGATTCAAGATGAAATCAACATGCTTTCTCCCAGGATGATGGAAGAAGCATATCAGTTTTCCTTGAAGGCAGAAGAGAACATAACAAGGAAGAAGAATTCAGGAAGAGGTTGTGATTTAGCTAGAGGAAGAGGACAGACAACTGGAAGGGGGGAAGCTTCAACTCAAAATAAAGATGCAAGTAACCCAGGACAATAAGGACAACAAGAGAAAGAAGGTGAATCCAGAGGAGGAAGACCTTACCGAAGAGGTAGAGATAGAGGAAGAGGAAAAGAGACTATCTAATAGTATTAAAAATGTGGGAAGTTGGCTCACAGATCTTTTGAGTGTCCTGAGAATAAGAAATTAGGACAAAGATATGCATATGTAGCTCAACTAGAAGTAGTAGAACCATAGGCACCTATGGAAAAAAAATGCACCAGAGATGGGGAGAATATTTAATGATGAAAAAATTCTTGTTAAAACCATCCAAGTAGATTGTTGAACCCTCGGAAAGAAGAGCCTTGTTTAGGACTATTTGCAAGGCCAGAGGAAAGTGTTGAAAAGTAGTGATTGACAATGGAAGCACTGACAATCTAGTTTCCATAGAAATGTTGGAAAAAATTGGATTGAAAAGGTTGAAGCACCCAACACCATATAAAGTGTCATGGTTGCAGAAAGGTCACCAATTGTTGGTGAGTGAGCAGAGCGAAGTGGAGTTCCGGATAGGCATACATAAGGATAAGATAGTTTGTGACATCATGCCAATGGATGTCTACCACATCATTTTGGGTCGAACTTGGAAATTTGATAGGAAAGTGATGCATGATAGAGAGAACAACACTTACAAGTTTGAAAAGGATGGTATCAAGCATACTCTTGTACCATTAAAGGAGGAGAGTACAACCTGGGCAAGTAGCTCAAAAGCACTGTTGTTAGGAAGAAAATAATTTCTGCAAGAAATGGAGAAAGAAGAGGTTAGCTATTCATTGGTTTTCAAACCAAAGGTAATACATCTACACACTAAAATTGAAGATTTACCTATTGAGGTTCAAATTATGTTGCATGAATTTAGTGATATTGTGGTAGATGGTTTTCTAAGTTAATTTCCACCTAAGAGAAGTATCATCCATCACATAGACTTTATACCAAGAGAAAGCCTTCTGAATAAAGTTGCTTACCGAATGAGACCCAAGGAGAATAAGGAAACACGTTCAAGGACTATTGGATAAGGGATTGATAAGGGAGAGCTTGATTCCATGTGTTGTCCCTGCGGTACTTAGTCCAAAGAAGGATGGAGAATGGAGAATGTGCATAGATTCAAGAGCAATCAACAAAATCAAAATTAGATACAGATTCCCATTGCCACAGATGGATGACATAATGGAATGTTTGAGTGGGGAAACCTACTTTTGAAATCTTGATTTAAAGAGTGGTTACCATCATATCTAGATCGAAGAAGGGAACAAGTGGAAGACAACTTTCAAGACCAATAGCGGGCTATATGGACATTCGATCATGCCATTTGGACTGACAAATGCAACAAGTACTTTCATGTGGTTGATGAATGAGGTCTTGAAGGAGTTTGTCAGTAAGTTTGTAATTATTTGTTTGAATGATATTTTGATTTGCAACCAAATAAAAGAAGAATGCCTTGGGTATGTAAGATATGTTCTAGAAAGGTTGTTGTAAGAGAAACTGTTGATTAAGCTAAAGAAATGTGCTTTCACGAGGTCTGAGCTGGTATATTTAGGCTTTATCATTTCAAAGGATGGACTAAAAATGGATCTGGAGAAAATAGAGACAATTGTAAGTTGGCCTTCACTCAAGAACATTTTCGAATTTAGGAGCTTTCATGGCTTAGCTAGCTTCTATCGGAAGATCATCAAGAACTTCAGTGGTATTTGTGCACCCATCGTTGAAACGATCAAGAAAGATAAACATCCATTTTGTTGGATAATAGTAGCAGAGAAAAGTTTCCAACTATTGAAGAACAAGATCACCAAGAAACTAGTGTTGACAATTCCTGATTTCAATAAGCTTTTCCAAATCAGATGTGATGCCAGCGGAACAACCATTGGAGCAATATTGAGTCAAGAAGGTAAACCAATTGCATATTTCAGCAAGAAGTTGAATGATTCAAAACAAAAATACTCCTCTTATGAAGAGGACTTTTATGTGTTGGTTCAAGCTTTGAAGCATTGGAGACACTATTTGATGCCTAAGGAGCTTGTTCTGTTATCTGACAATTCTACATTACAGTATATAATGGAACAACATAAGTTTAACCATAAGCATGCCAAGTGGGTGGAAATCCTACAAATTTTCACCTTTTTTTTTCTGAAACATATGAGTGGACAAGAAAACAGGGTAGTTGAGGCTTTGACCAGGAGGAGTTTGATCATGCAGGAGTGCCATGTACATATTTTGGGCTTTGATTATTTGAAGGACTTGTATGAGGATGATGTTGATTTTTGAGAGGCCTTTGAAGCATGCAAGAACCTTGTGAGCAGAGATAACATCCCATGGAGTGAGTTTATGTTGCAGGATGGTTTGTTATTCAATAAAAACCAATTATGTATTCCTCGTCGCTCAATGAGAGAGAATATGATGCAAGAAAAACACAATGGAGGATTGATTGGGCATTTTGGTTGGGAAAAGACACTTGGTAAACTAGAACATTTTTATTTTTGTCCAAAGATGAGGGTAGATGTGAAGAAATATGTGAGCAAATGCAGAGTGTCTTGTCATGTAAAAGGGAAGAGTCAGAATGTTGGATTATATACTCCTTTTCTCATTCCCAACAGACCATGGGAATGGGTGAGTATGGACTTTGTTTTGGGTTTACCAAGGACGCAATGAATTAAGGACTCCATACTTGTAGTTGTGGACATATTTACAAAGATCGTTCCTTTTATCCCGTGTTACAAGACTAATGATGCTATATATTTGGATCATTTGTTTTTCAATGATATTGTCCGATTACATGGCTTGCCAAAGAGTATAATCTCTAACATGGACACCAAGTTCACATGGAATTTTTGGAGGACCTTGTGGAAGAAGCTTAGAACAAAATTGAACTTCAACTCAACCTATCATCCACAATCTAATGGGAAAACTAAAGTTGTGAATAGGAGTATTGGAAACATAATGTGAAGCCTTGTGTGTGAACACCCCAAGCAGTGGGATCATGTGTTAGCACAAGTTGATTTTGCATATAATGATTCACCAAATAGGAGCACGGGGAAGAGTTTGTTTCAGATTTTGTATGGAATGCATCCTAGAGGATTTTGTGAACTAAGAGATTTGAGCAACCTTGAGCAGAGAAGTGTTGATGGGGAGGATTTTGCAGCAACAATGAGTGACTTACATGAGGAGATAAAACAAAATCTACAGGACAACAACTACAAGTACAAACAAAGAGAAGATTTAAGAAGAAGAGAGGTAAACTTTAAGGTAGGGGACATGGTCTTAGCCCACCTGAGAAAGGAGAGATTCCCAAAAAGGGAATAATAAAACTCAAGATGAAGAAAATAGGACTTTGTAGGATACTCAAGAAGTTTTCCGCAAATTCTTATGAATTGGAGTTACCTATGGGCATAGGTATCTCGCCCATGTTCAATGTGGCTGATTTGTATCCCTATCAAGTTGGTGATGAAGGTGCATCTACAACAAATGAGATCGGTGGAGAAGTCAGTGAACAAAGTTGGGTGAAGAAGATGCCTATGATAGTCGAGGGTCCGAAGGCTGAAAGAATTATAGACACCAGCGTTGCAAAGAACCCCATGGGAAAAGAGTATCTGGATTTTTTGGTGAAGTGCAAGGATCGTCTAATGGAGGATTCTACATGGATGAGTGTTGCAGCTCTACAAAAGGTAGGTTACTCTATAGAGGACCTTACATTAGAGAAATTTTGAGGTCTAAAATGGGCCTTCTAAGGAATATTATAAAATAATAGTGGAAATAATAAAATAAGATTAGATTACATCATCGAATTTTAAAGGGAAAAAAGAAAAAACTATTTTTTTCAACTCGTATTTTCAACTTATATCCCTACAGTTTTACTCAAATTTTGAGTGGGAGCACTTCTTGGATGTGGAATTTGATTCCTCATCCAAGGAGTATCCATGCTGTATATTTTTGATAGACCCTGCTACACGAAAAATGAGATATACATGAAAAAATGTGATTGTAATCACACTTTTTCATGTATTTATCATTTTTCGTGTAGCAAGGTCCATCGAAAGTATGCAACATGGATACTCCTTCAATGACGAATTAAATTATGCATCGAATGAGTGCTCCCACTCGAAATTTGAGTAAACCGTAGGGAGATAAGTTGAAAATACGAGTTGAAAATTTTGTTTTGTTTTGTTTTTTTTTTTTTTTTAAGTACAAAAATGGTGAATCATCCCCCCATGGTTGACATCATCTTCTTGAATCCTATTGTTTCTTATAAAGTTTGTTTTGGTTATACATTTTTGTTTTGAGGCCCATTTTAGACATCAAAATTTCTCTAATGTGAGCAAGAGGTCATGAATTTTTCTACTTGGGGAGTCTGATGCAAGTGCATTAGATTGAGCTCAAGATGAAGAAATGGAGAAGAGCTTAACAATGTGGTGGACTAGCCACATGTTTATGCTAGCAAATAATTTTGTTGTTTTTGTTAGAGTTCTGAATATTTAATATAGGTGTAAGATTGGAGTATTCTTGCATAAGTCGAAGAGTCTAGAAATTTGGGAGTTATTTCTCATTGTAATAATTAACTCACATGGTTGTATTTTTTACTTCCCTCATTTAGGAGAGAAGATGAAGCAGACCATTTGTTGAAGTTGTGAATAAAAGGGACATCGAATGAGAGGAGGCGCAACTCTTCTCCTGCCTTCGAGTATGTATGATTGAAGTAAATGATAAGAAAGTTTTGCATCTGTGCATATTCATAAATGTGTGTTTTTATCTTCTCTAGTTTCTAATAGAACTGTGTGTGCATTTAATTAAGTTTCAAAATTTATTGTGACCATTTCGGAATTGTTATATGCCTATCAAAATTTGACTTTGAGCTGTGGTTATCTGTGTGTGTTCCATTTATTGTAACCTTCAAATTATTTTGCAACGCCTCTGTTTTTGGAGGCAATGACTCATTCCTTGGATTGGAACTCGGGTCATTAAGTTGAGTGAGGGAGAATCCTTGACGAGGAGAGGTCGAAGGAGAACATTTTTTGAGTTCGGAGACGAGTTAGACCGCAAAGAATCAAGTTTGCAGAGGGTGGGTCGCTTCACCTTCCCTAAAATTTGAAAACAATTCTTTTTTAGCGCTACAAAATCATTTCATAGCACCTACAGGTTTTTTTCCTATCCATTGCTATCATAGTAGCACCTTGAATTCCTCCTTGGGAGGGTCCCCTTGAAAGAAATGCAACTGCAAAAAACATGCAACTATCTTGGATCACATGCAAAGGAAACTAACAAGCATTTACCAAAGGATTGGACACACTTAAAGACACACAGGCCTCCCTCCAGAACTAGGTTGTTCTTCTAGCAACAATAAAGAACCCATCCAAGTAGAACCTACTGACTCAATCACTTCTACTGATGATTTTTTGTGTTAGTTTGTTAGTCCTTATGCATCATTTTTGTATGTATCAATTTATTATAGGTCCTGTAAGCCAGTGACTATTTTTAGACTTCTAGATATAATTGACATGGTTAGATTTTGGACTAAAACTCTTTTGAAAATGTTTGAATTTATGTATTTGATGGGGATTTTCCAATGGTGAATCATATAAATACTAAATTATAACCATTCATTAGGAGACAATACAAATTTTAACTTCACAAAAAAAACACGGTTATAAAACATCATTAATAACCTTGCAGTTTGGTTGTGTTGAAGGTAATTCACTTGATGTGTGAAGCGGGACATGGTTAAGGAGTTTCACAAAGCTACCAATGACCAAGATAATGGACTTTGTAATTGTGGAGTCTGTGTACATATTATGATGTATCCATTATAAAATTCTGAAATTTGAAGCTAGGACTGATAACATGTAAGTTTCAATTTGGTTTTGGATTTACCACAAAATTTGGACTCAATTATCTAGGGAGCACATGACAGGGGATGAGCCTTCCTTCCCCTACAATATACAAGTTACACTCGATGGATAGCTTTTGCTCGCATGATGAGTTGTGTTAGAGATTTGAGTAGAGGGAGGTCGGGGTTGTTACTCATGATGTCGTTAAGAACGTTGCATGCATGTGCAACCAATAATTAGATAAGATTGTGCGAATTATCAACAATTTTTAAGTTCAGAAGTGTAATATGAATATGAATTTGGGTTTGGATAGCTTAGTCAATTAGAGAAAGGAATAGATATGATTTTAAAGCTTCATATATATGCCTTGCTCTAATTGACTAATTGAGTCTAGTAGAGATTAATTTACTTTTGAAGGAGAACCAACTATCTTGGATCAGTAACATGGTTAAATTCCAGGTGTCGGTTAGTGTTGTGTACTCATACATCACATAGGGTCAATTGCTTGATCCAAGAACCAATTGGACCTTCCAAAAGACGTGGATTTCAGACATTCCAGAGAAGCTAAAGTGTTTTTTATGGTTGGTGGTCCACAACAAGATTCTTACATGGAAAAACCTCCTCAAAAGAGGCTTTCAGGGACTTGGCAAATGCAAGTTGTGTCGAAAGGACTCAAAGATTTGACTCATCTTTTTCTCAGATACCCATTTACGGATGTGGTATGGATGGGGGTTTTCCACATGCTTAATCTTAGCACATCATGGGACAATTCCTCTATTGAGGTCTTCCTTACATAAGGTTTCAAGAGTATACAACATTCAAAGCCCTGACATTCTATGTTATTCGGGGTATTTGGAGAGCGACACATGTGGTGATCTTTGATAATTTTGTGCGATATGTGAGGGGCACTTGTATTAAGGCTATGCCTTTCTTTAAGGAGAGAGGCCATATTAAGGATAAAATATCAAAGAGAAGATTATGTCAAAAGGATATTTGGGCTAATTCTCCTATTGGTTTCTTCGATGGGGCCTCATCTTTCGAGCTATGTGGAAGCGGGATGGTAATAATTACGAGGCTTGGAGATCACTATTCCTTTGGTTGGTTCAGTGGCCTAGAGATTACTATTCCTTCGGTTGGCTTAATGACAAAGGATCCAACATGAGAGCGGAGCTCCTTGCTCTGTGGGGTATCCTATTCTGTGCCCATTGGCTGGACATGTCAAAGATTGTTGTCTATGGTGACTCCAAAGTGATCGTTGAATGGACAAACCATAGATATGATTTAGAGATTCCAAGACTAGCAAACTAGATGGACATGGCGAGGTCATTGATCAAATATTTTAATAGATTATTTGTTTCACATATTTTCAAGGAACAAAATCATTTGGCCGATCACTTGTCAAGAGATGGATGCAATGTGATGTCGGGCATGATCTGCTACTTTGTTTTTCAAAATAGTGAGTTCGAGAGGGAGGGGTATATCAAAATTGGATGTATAGTCTTCAAAATTATGACACATTTTCCTTGATGTTTGTCATGTCTAGGATACTCAAAGTTTAGACATTTCTTTAGGATGAAATTTTTTCTTATTTTCTAATGAAAATAAGATTGTATTTTTTTTCTTGAAAAAAAACACATAAATATAATTTTACACTTTTCTTTTTTAATTGATTTTATTAAAATTTGGTTGAATTTTTTAAAATTATAAATTTAAATTTTGTAATTTGCAAATTTTGAACGGTTTAAAAATTATTGAGAATATTCACCTAGCATTTTGAGCTGATTTCTATATCCATTCCGGAATTTTTTTTTTTCCCTAAAATCAACTCATACAACATTCTTTGTGGTTGAAAGGCAGCATTTTAAAATAATTATCCATCTTAATGAATGCAAGTGAGGTGTCCCTGACGAATCGGTAGTATTTGATTTATGAGTGAGGCCTGCGCTTTTAATAGAATCCTTGTTGGGACGCCGTAGCTCAGGGATATATAAGGCTCGAAGCCCTTTGAAATACCATGTGGGGGTGGGAAAATTAGTGTAATGGGGTAGAAATGTTTATGAGAAGACTCTAATCTGTCAAAGGATGGTTGGGTTTGATTATGCCGTAAGGAAGCCATATCTTATCTATCGAATGTTATATTTTAACTTTATTTTTCATATTATTATTAGAAATTAGGTAAAATTATAAATTTAATTTGTGGAATCTGTATAAGAAAGATGTAATTTGATTTATTAAAGGTTATAATTTAACATTTTTATATTTTAGTTGTTTTGATTTTGTTGAGTATATATATATTTTTAATTTATTAAAAAGGTAAAAAATAAATATAATTATAAATTTATTTGTGTAATTTATATAATTTAAATATTTAAAAATTAGATAAAATTGCATATAAGATGTATAATAGATAATCCTGAGGTGCATTGTTAAAACTGCCATCATTTCAAGGCTCAAACAATTTAATAAATAAAAAAATCGCTGAATATATTTATATAATTAAAATAACAAATATATTATTAAACTTGTAATTATCCAAAAACTCAAATAACTTGGTAAATAAAAAATGCTAAATATATTTATATAATTAAAATAGTAAAAATTCACAATAATTGGGAAGGCAAAAGAATAAGTAAAAATTTAAAATAATTGGAAAAATAGAAATGTAGGGAAATTGATTGATATTAGTTGCATTCCCGTTTATATCAATCCAAGCAGTTGGACCTTCCCCATTCCCCTTAATCATTAGCGTATCGAATATTATAACAGCGAAAGTGATCGCAGGGATGATGCACCTTCATTTTGAATAGTAATGATCTCGTTATAAGAACTAGGGAATACTGTTTCCCCCAACTCTCGTCCCTTATATCTCGAATACTTATTATCATTCTTGTCTACGGATAGACTTTTTAAAAAGCGCTGATTGTCCACATAATTGCGTATGACTCTAGGGAATACTGTTTCCCTTTTCTTATAGTACTATAACTTGCCCCTACCTCCTAGGAGTATCTTCCCTCAATGTTTGGCCATGAAATAAGGATGGGAAATTTTCAATCAATATAAGGTAATAAAAAATCATAGACAAAGCAAACACGGCTATAAAAAGAAAATGTTGCTTTTTAATTTTGTAATGGTTATGTTTAAAATTTAAATCATGAGGGTGAATAAGTTAGAAAGTTAAAAGATAAAAATGGTTAATGTTTTTCTTAAAAAATTAATAAAATTATTAAGCATATTCATTAAAGACTTTCAAATAAATCCTATCAAGAATGCAAACAAAATTTATAATAATTTTTAAAAGTTAAAGAACAACATGGTCTCAAACCAACCTCATTTGTGATATAAAATGTCTTGTTACATGTCCTTCAAAGAATCTTAAACAACTCGTTAAGAGTTTACAGCTAAACCACACTTCCACTCCAGGAAAAATGGCCAAAATTAAAGGAAAAATAATATAGTGCACTTGATACTGATGTGGTTTAGAATTAAGGAAAGCAGAGGTAGAATGGGGCTTATAATATATAAAGGCTAGTAAGGTATATAGTAAATAGAAGGCAAAAGAAAGCAATTTTAGATCATGATTTGCACTTGAAGGCAACATTGAGTTGGTAAATGAACGCAATTTCAGATCATGCTTTGCCCTCTAAGTCAACAATAAGTCATATTCACTCTGGTTATGTTTTCGCTCCCCGTTATAAGATTTTTTCTTAGATTTAAGATATAATTTATGTATAATGTTTTTATATTGTATTGTAAATTTTTAATATAAAGATGTATATAAAATTATGATTTAAATTTAATTATGATAAAATATTTCTTTTAATATATATTTAATTTTTTTAATTTATAATACAAATATTAATATTTTTAAATATATAATTTTTTTTTGTTGTGTTTCAATTTTTTTTATTATTATAAATATAAGTATACATTTGTTTACCATTTCATATATATATATATATTTTCTAGATTTAAATCTAAACTTCATTATTAAATTTCCTTTTAGAAATTTCACAATGAAATAGCAAAATTAAAAATAAATACCGCACCTCACCTCATGGATACCGTACTTCCGGAAATCTCTCACGGTAATAATTTTCCCCGTGTAAATTTCAAATTTAAGAAAAAAACAAACATTTTCCCCGTGTAAATTTCAAATTTAAGAAAAAAACAAACGTTTAACTGATAAATGGAAGACAAATTCCAAGCTGATCATCTTGCTTAAACGTTTGCCGTGTATATATGTGAATATTTCCTTCGACTTCGCTTGTGAAGCGGGCGACCATTTTTGAATTACAATTGGTTAAAAATATATGTCAATTAATTTTATATAAATCAAAATCTAAGGGTGGTCGTCATTTTAGATTTAATTATATAAAATCTAAGGGTGGTCGTCATTTCAAAATGTTAAATCCAAATATACAATACCACACATCAAAATTCCCAGACAAATTTATTTTGGCCAAAAATATCCGGAAAACTCACAAAAAAATCTCACTAATTTCCGAAAGGGGTTATAATCTCGTCAATCACATAAACATATCAACTAATAATATAATTTAATTGAATTCACATGGTAGAATTTCAGCAGCAGGGAAGAAAGATTTGAAAATCCCCCAGTCCCAGTCAAAGATTAGAAAATCCCAAGTCCCAGTCTTCCGACTGCTGGAGGAGAATCCCAAACTCCTCCATTAACACATCCACCGGAGGAATATCCTCTACGTTTAGCAACCCGTCACTGTTTGTACCCTCAAGTGGAACGGAATCCCCAAATATCGTAGTCCGTTCCGAAATAAACGGTTGGCCGTCAATGTCACATCCGGCTTCCAAACTGCGCGACGATGATGCCGCGCCGTTTTCCGAAGGAAGCTGAAATTCTTCCGCAGCGAACTTGGCCGCCGCGGCTTGAATTTGCGGCGGTGATTGAAACGAAGCGCAGGAAATTTTGGGCGGTGAGTGGGGAAAATTGAGCTTGGCTGTGGATCCTCTGATGCAGTAGACGGCAAAGTCATATGCACGGGCAGCTTTTTCCGGGGAGTCGTAGGAGCCCAACCAAATTCTGCCACTGGAATTGGGAATTCGAATTTCCGACACCCATTTCCCCCATTTTCTCATCCGGATTCCCCTGAAGTGCGGCGACTTCAGTGAGCAGCTTTTAGGATTGCTGCGGCAGCTCTGGTTTTGCGAGGGTTTAGTCATTGCAAGATTTTGCAGGGAGTCGCACTGAGGACGTGCCGGTAAAGTTTGAAGTCTGTCAAGGGAGGAAGTAGTGAGGGGATTTGAAGTCAGGAATCACAGAGATGGTGGTAGCTACTGCTCTTGAGCAAGTGAATGTCTGCGGCACGAGATTGTTTGCTGTAACTGCCAGCAGATTTATAGAGCCGGAAAAACGTGTGGAGTGCATGGAATCCTTTGTGGTGTGGTCTAAGAAATTTCCGCGCAGGGGATTTAGAATTAAAAAGATGGAACAGATTTTCGTCGGTGTGAATGTGTCTTGGACGAGTCAGAACTAGAACAGTTGGACTAGGCTAATCTGGAATATTCCAGAAATCCATTGGTTACTTCCGTTCATCGGACTTTCCAACGGGAACTTAGTTGGCGTTCAAATTTGTATGTTTCGTTGCGCCTGACTTTCCACACGCGACTGCAACTCGATAAAGGTAATGATGATTGTCCTCCATCATATTGTCCCGCGGATCTTAATTCCACCTTTATTACATATTTAATGGGCTTTGATATGTGGGGTGGATAGCGAAATATAATGCGGGTTGTTTTTTTTTTTCCAATTACGACAGTGCGTGTTATATATTACTATCACCCCCACATGTCAAGACGCATTAAATATGTAATAGAGGTGGAAATAAGATCCACCCATATTATCATTCATCAAATAGTCACCAACAGAAAAAACACTTTACCGTATCTGTCAAATCACCACTAGCACAACAGGATATGACGTCATTTTACGGACATGTACCCGTCCGACTCGCGTGGCTGATCATATCTATGCTGTCCCGCACCATGCCCCAGTGACGGAGTAGTGGCTTATCAATATTTTTAGAGTTATTTATATATTAATCAACGGGGTCACTATATACTCGTTAAATTTAATTTAAGCAAATCCAAAAGCCGTAGTTTAACCATATTGTCTTTTCTCTCGAAATCATGTTAAGGTGGGTAAGATTTAAAATCTAGTAGAAATTTTTGTAAATTCAAGGTATAGTTGTCAAATTTCAAGGTTTTGGATATTCTTTAGATTTTTGATGGTGTTGAATCTATTTCCACCATAAAAACATAATTTAAACATGTAAAACAATTCCTTTGCATCAATAGACACTTTCAATACAAAATCCTATAAGTAACATACACTGTCCTTGTACATTAATGAATCAATAACTCTATAAATATTAGTTAGCATTTTGTTGCTATTCTGTGCACAACAAATCCAGATTTGAGAAATTTTAATATTTAAAAAACAATTAATAAAAGTAAATTTAAATATTGTAATTTGCGAATTTTAAATATTTTACAGTTTTTTTTAAACATCAAATTTCTTTACTAATTAAAAATATTTTAAATAACAAAAGATAATTCCGACTCAAAATTATATAAGTAATCCTTAATAATAAAAAGATAATTCTAACTCAGAAGTATATAATTAATCCTTAACGCTATGTAACCCTCCTCCGCCTTTTTTAATATAAAATGGTGTGTTTTTTCTCTGGAAAAAAAGTAATCTAAAAAAATCTATTAATTAGCCTGTGCTAATTCGAATGATCTGGCCATTAACTATTTTGGCCACATGAGAATGGTGCTTCCAACAAAATCACCTTTTACAGTATCTTCACAATCCACGGCAAGCCCAAATTTTTTTATCACACGGTTGTTCACATAGGGTTTGTTATTCATGCATCTCATATCGCTCTATTTTCGGTACGGTGTATTTAAGCCATTTTTCTGAAATATGTAAGAAGAATTTCGAAAGCTGACAACCAGAGCCAAGGCACTGACTTTTGAACCTGCAATTCCCGTCAACGCATTTGATTAGAAAAGATATCACCAAAAAGGAGAAGAAAATCTACAAAGGAAATAAAATCATTATTATGAAGAGAATCTACCCGGACTAGTGAAGAGCTCCTCAAAAATCCCTTCGGTAGCGCACATATCCATAGTAGAGAGCTGTAGGGCAAGCGAAGACACTCAGTTAATGGAGAAGCCACACCAAAACCTTTCTGCATACAAATTCACAGTAGACAAGGGTAAGAGTTTACTCATAGGTGAAACCCCCAACCGATGGCTGGAGCCGAACCAGCAACTGAAAAATGCAACAGGTAAAACCAATTACGCATCTAACTAGTGCATAGAGTCACGGACAACAACCACCACTGTCCGATGAGTAGAATCGAGGAGATCCATTGATGTGGCACATTCAACCATGCAGTAAGGAGCCAACGATCCACCGCAGAGAAGACTCCAGAGGGAGCAACTTCGTATCCCTAGGTAGGCGGCCATCCCCCATTTAAGTCCACCATAAATGGATGGTACCAGCTCGTAGCCGACCTTAACTCAGTCAGATGGAATATAGATGCAGTTGACATTAAACTCAGGAAACCTTATAAAGGGTATAGGGTGAAGAGAAAACATCTTCGTCAGACTTATACTCAACACAGAGCTTTTATAAATTTCCTTGTACCTTGACCATGGTTGTATGTACAATGATTGACTCGTTATAAAATTCCAAATGCGTAAAGTTTTTCTGAGTTAGAACTATATTCAAATAATTTATTAATTATGAATTTTTATCATGATCTGCTAATTATATTGTATGTTAAATCTTTTTTTACATGGGTTCATCACATATGGTATCAAAGCGCTCAAGTTGCCAAGCTGAGACCTCTGGAACAAAGAAATAACAAATTTTGTAATATGCACGTAGGAAGCAGGGAGTAGTCAGTATGAGGAGAACAGGGAATCTACCACCAAGATCCGTAATGGGGACAGGACCCACATCATTTCAGGAAGGCAATCCTGAAGTGTGGGTACAGTTGGGCGATGAGCCGCGGAATACCGACATAGATATCATGGTGACAGTACAAGAATTAAAGGATGAAATGGCCCAATTACAGGCAGATAACGAAAGACTAATGCAGGAACAAGAAAAAATTATGAAGATTCTATCCGATAGATAGAATAATCGGCCACTAGTCCCTAGCCCTGAACACAGAAATATAACAGGGGAACAAGAGTTCCGGATAGAAGATGTGGAAACTGAGGGTGGTGAGGAAAATCGTGAAGAAGAATTAGATAATGTGTCCAATCATAGGACACAGAAGAGGCAAAAAGTGGAACTTCAGGGGGAGTTTCGAAAAATAAAGCCTCCTCTCTTTGATGGCGAGCAGGAAGAAGCGGTAGAAGCATGGCTCATAAATATGAATAAATATTTCCAGCTGTACGAATATGACCATAATCTGAAGGCTCGCTTGGCTATTTTCCAGCTACAAGGAAAGGCCACACTATGGTGGGAGGAAGTAAAGACAGTTTGAGGAGTGAATGAACAAAGTATAACCTGGGAAAAATTCTAGAGATATTTTAAAGAAAAATATCTAACAAAGAGATTTTATGATGAAAAATCAAAAGAATTTCATGATCTCGAGCTAGGCCAAATGTCTATGGATGAATTCATAACAAAGTTCACATTGTTACTTCAGTATGTTCCTTACATATGCAAAGAAAAATAAAAGGTGAAATGATTCATCAACAACCTACCCCTGTTCATGAAAGAACGATTGGAATTTGACAACCCAAAAACCATGGACGAAGTTATTCGTAAGGCACGGATCTGCTATCAGTAAAACAAACCAAAAGGAGACATGAGAAAGAAATGGATTGATAAAAAGGGAAGTAAATTTGTCCCCAGTCATAAAGGGAATAAGGGCCCAGGCAATAAGTATTATACAAGGGACAAACTAACTAGAATTTTAATAAAAATCAGCCCAGATTTAAAGTACCAGGTGAAGCTAGAACTAATGAGAAAACTGGTAGAATTGAAGTAGAGTTAACTACAAGGCCCCCTATACAGTGTTGGGGATATGGAGGCCCATATTATGTCAAAAACTGCCCACACCATAAGGGAGCTGACCAGATTTCACAAATACAAGAAGCTTCTACAATAGCAGAAATAATAGGAGCTTCCCTAAAATTAATGTCGCTCTGGAAGATCATCAGGCGGAATTTCAGCCAATGATGGTTGAATTTGAAGGTAAAATTTTTGACCAAACTGTATCTATTTTGATTGATCCTGAGGCTACTTTGAGTTATATTAGCCCCAAGATTGTGGAACAATGTAAACTGCAAGCAGTAAAGTTTAAAAATCCATGGTTAGTGCAACTAGCCACAGGAGCCAAAAGGAGAGTTTTGGCCAAAGTCAATAATTTCCCTCTAGAACTAGCTAACCATTCCATCATGGCAGATTTGAATGTGTTACCCTTAGGATCATATGACATCCTTATAGGCATGGACTGGCTAGAAAAACATTGGTCCCTTATTAACTGCAAGACCAAAACCATTAATTTTCGGGATGAGAAGGGAGAAAGACAAGAAATGCAAGGTATTCAGAAGCCTCTGCAAATAAGACCTATAACAACTTCCCAATTAGCAAAATGCATTAGAAAAGGCTACTAGATTTATGCCATACAAGTAGGTTATGCTGAATCTAAGGAGAAATCTACTGCTTTAGAAAATATACCAGTGATACAAAGTTTTCCAGATGTTTTCCCTAAAGAAATTCCAGGTCTACCCCCAAAAAGAGACATAGATTTTACCATTGAGCTAATTCTGGGAGCTGCTCCAATCTCCCGAGCCCCTTTATCGTATGAGTATACCTGAACTATCGGAATTGAAAATGCAACTACAGAGCTTCTAGATAAGAATTATATATGACCCAATGTATCCCCTTGGGGAGCTCCAGTATTATTCGTTAAGAAAAAATATGGAACATTGTGAATGTGCATGGATTACCGTCAATTAAACAAACTGAATATTAAGAATAAATACCCCTTACCCCGTATAGATGAGTTATTTGATCAGGTAAAGGGGGCAACCGTTTTCTCCAAGATTGACCTCCGATCAAGCTATCATCAGATCTAGATAAAGGAGGAGGATATAGCGAAAACAACATTCAGAACTTGATATGGACATTATGAGTTCGTAGTGCTGCCCTTTGGGCTAACTAATGCCCCAGCGACCTTCATGTGTCTCATGAACAACATATTTCATCAATACTTAGACAAATTTGTGCTAATATTCATTGATGACATACTGATCTACTCACGGAGCATGGAAGAACATAAGGAGCATCTCTGTATTGTTCTTCAAGTCCTAAGAGAACACCAGTTGTATGCCAAATACAACAAATGTGATTTCTTTAAGGAACAAATCCAGTACTTGGGACATATTATCACCAAGGATGGAATCGTAGTAGATCCAGAGAAAATAAAAACTATCATGGAGTGGTCGGTACCAAAATATGTAGCGACATAAGATCATTCATGGGCCTAGATGGATATTATAGGCGATTTGTGGAAGGTTTTTCTAGGGTGGCATACCCTATTACCTCTCTACAAAAGAAAGGAAAAGCCTTTAGATGGACCCCTAACTGTCAAAAGAGCTTTGACTAGCTTAAACATCTACTCACCACTGCCCCTATCTTGAGTATTGTTGATCCTAACAAAGAATATGTAGTTTGTGCAGATGCTAGCAAGGAAGGTGTAGGTGGCGTATTAATGCAAGAAGGTAGGGTCATAACCTATGAGTCAAGAAAGCTTAAGGAATACGAGCAAAAATATTCTTCATATGACTTAGAATTAATAGTAGTAATTCACGCCTTGAAGATGTGGTGACACTATTTATTGGGCAAGAAATTTTTGTTATTGACAGATCATCATAGTCTGACAAGCTATTTCAAACAACCCACTTTAAATGCTAGGCAAGCCCGTTGGGCTGACTTCCTAAGTGAATTTGATTTTGAGATTAAACACTTGAAGGGAAAGGAAAAATGGGTTGTGGATGCTCTAAGTCGGAAGGTAAATTGCTTATATGAAATTTCTTTTAGTGAATCACGCACAACCTTCTATGAGAAGATTCGTGAAACAACCATGCAAGATCTAGTATATAAACATTTATGGCAACAAGCAAAAATTGTAAACAACCATGAAAAACAATTGGGATATGAGGTTAATCCTAATGAATTACTGATTTATAGAAAAAGGCTATATGTGCCTAACCAAAAACTGCTTAAAAATTTAATCTTAGATGAATATCATAAAATTCCTTATGCAGGGCACCCAGGATACCAGAAAATGATTTCTGCCCTTAGAAAAGAATTTTTCTGGCCTGGTATGAAGAAAGAAGTAGCAGAATATTTAGGACATTGTCTGGAATGCCAGCAGGTAAAGGTGGAGCACCAGCACCCAACATGGTTGCTCCACCCACTGCCTATCCCTGAATGGAAGTGGGAGACCATATCTATTGATTTCATTACCGGACTGCCTAAATCAAAAAAGTTAAATGACTCTATCATGGTGGTAGTAGATAAATTGAGCAAATTTGCTCATTTCATACTAGTTCAATCAACTTATAAAGCAGTACAAATTGCTAACATTTTTATGCAAAACATTTTTAAATTACATGGTCTACCCAAAATGATCATCTCTGACCGGGATGTGAAACTTACGTTAGCCTTTTGGAAGGCCCTTTTTGATGGATTGGGCACACAACTACACTTCGGTACTGCATATCATCCTCAAACAAATGGACAAACAAAAAGAGTAAATCAAGTAGTCGAAGACATGTTGTGAACTTATGTAATGCAACAACCATCTAAGTGGGAGGATTACTTGCACTTAGTAGAATTTACCTACAACAATGGGTACCATACATCCTTACAGATGAGTCATTTTGAAGTGTTATACTGACGTAAGTGCTGGACACCTTTGAGTTGGAGTGGTCCATAAGAAAAACTAATGCTGGGACCAGATATGCTGGAGGAGATGGAGAAGATGGTAAAATGTGTACGAAGAAATCTAAAAGCTGCTCAGGACCGACAAAAGAACTTTTCTGATTGGAAAGGGAGCCTTCGAGAATTTCAAGTGGGAGAACATGTTTACATTCGAGTACGAGTCAAGAAAAGCACCTTGTAGTGGACCAGATGTGATAAACTAGCATCCTGATTCTGCGAGCCTTTCCAGATTTTAGCTCGAATAAGATCAGTGGCGTACCATCTTGCTTTACCCAGCCATATTTGTGTGCACAATGAATTTCACGTTTCTTCACTTAAGAAATACATTTATGATGCTAATCACATAATAAAATGTTAGGACATTCAGGTGAGTTAGAAAGGTTGAAACTTTCAAATTAACCTTATATATATATATATATATATATATATATATGCTTTTACAACCGAATGTGTTTTTATTTCATTCTGTGATTGAAGTTTATTTTTACAATTGACATTCAGGTCAATCCGGAAGGAGAGTTCTTGGTAAAACCAATGGGTATACACGATCGAAGAGAAGTAATGCTACAGAGACGAGTTATCACCCAAGTTAAAATTTAGTGGTAGCACTTTGGGCCTGAAGAGGCCACCTGGGAAGATGAAAGGACCATGAGGGAGGTTTATCCATAATTATTTCCCATAGAGGAACATCGGGACGATGTTCAATCTTGGGGGGGGGAGATGTGATGTCCCCCATAGATGTGAATATTTATTTACTGCATTTTAAACAAACTAAAACTAATTTAAGTTTATATAAATATAAATTTTGTTTTAATTGTTAAAAGAAAGTGGAATGCCAGAACTTTAGCAAGTAATGATTTGATTTAATTAAATGAGAATGTATTTTTCAAAAGTGTGACAGTTGTATTTCTTAAGAAACAGTTAGGTTGGGCGGTTATCCAACCCTAACTACTCCTATGGAAGATTTATCCTAGAAGATCAAGAGGATGAGGGCATCTGTGATCTGGGGAGAAGAAGGAGTGAGCTGAGGAACACTTACAAAAGAAAGAATTAATTGTGCTGGAAGGACAAACAAGGATGAGGTAGTTAATTCTGGTCATGACCAGATATCTACTGTTGTTCAAGACTGAAGTTCTTGATGAGAAACACAGGAAAGGGTATCTCGGGGGGAGACTAAGGGCGTTGTAGCGCGAGTCTCATGGTTGGGAGGCAAGATAAGATTAAAAGGTTATATTCAGTTCAACTAGCCAGATAAGTACAATCTGGAAACCCTGAATTAACTGTTAGCAGAGTATTCTGTTATTAATGTTAGACTGGGCATGTTTTTCTTTTAATCTAGAAAGTAAATGTTATTATCTACAGATTTTCAATAATTATGTGCATGATTACTTTAGTTAGAAATAGGTGAAGACTTCAACTGATAATAAATAGTAAAGAGTAATTCTATTATAAATAGAATAAAGCTCAGAACTAAGTAAATAATCCACGACTATTAAACAAGTAAAAGAGCAAGTTACAGCTAGTAACATCACAAACCTCAACAACGATTCGAGCAATAAGAAAACTTATAAAATAGGTTCTGTGCATAAACTCAAGTAGTATAACTTTTTTTACATTATCCACATAAGAAGTAGGTAATTATGGTCTCGGCCTATCCGATTCCAAAAAACCCAATAATGAAATTTGGAGAAAAAACTCAGCCCATAATTAGATCAAGAAAAGCCCAATTTGGGAAATCGATAACCGGTTCATGAATTTTATCATTGTTGTAGGAAAAGTACATGGTAATAGCCAGAACCCACAACTATGCGACTACACAGCTATGGCTACGAAAAAACTTAAATCTTAGTCTATCATATCAAGAGAACAAGTAAAAAGACAAAGACCAAATACCACCAACACAGTAAGGAAATGTATATATTTACAGCTTAAAATACCTGAGAAAACTCTGTGGAACCACCGTGAGGTTCTATCAAAAACCCAGTAGATACAGTAACAAAAAGTTGGTAGTCTTTTCCCAAGAAAGGGATGAAGTTAAACATTTTATATAGTAAAATTCAGAGAAGCCAGAGACCCTTAGGTCTTTTAAACAAAATTTACAATATTTAGAGAAACAGAGACCCATAGGTCAAATTTTAACAAGAAATATAGTCTCAGAGAAGTTAGAGACCCTGAGGTCTTCTTAAACAAAATACACAATATTCCGAGAAGCTAAAGACCCTTAGGTCAAACCTAAACGAGTAATATAGTACTCAGAGACACCAGAGACCCTTGGGTTGAAACTAAAAAAATATATAGGACCAAAAGATTGGCAGAAACGCATTCATCTCTTTCAGGTTAAGAATCCTGTTTGCATACCCGATGAAATATGTAAGAAGGATTTGGAAAGTTGACAGTCGGAGCCAAGCCACCGAGTGTTGAACCTGCAATTCTTGTCAACGCATTCAATTAGAAAAGCTATCACCAAAAAGGAGAAGAAAATCTACAAAAGAAATAAAATCATTACTACAAAGAGAATCTCCCTGGACTGGCAAAGAGCTCCTCAGGAATCCATTCTGCAACATGCATATCGATAGCAGAGAGCTGTAGGGCAAGCAAAGACACTCAGTTAATGGAGAAGCCACACCAGAACCTTTCCACATACAAATAAACAATAGACAAGGGCAAGCGTTTACTCATAGGCGAAACCCCCAACATAGGGCTCGAGCCGAACCAGCAAACAGAAAATGCAACAGGTAAAACCAATTACGCATCCAGCTAGTGCATAGAGTTACGGACAGCAACCACCATCGTCCGATGAGTAGAATTGAGGAGAGCCATTGATTTGGCACATTTAACCATGCAGCAAGGATCCAGTTGTCCATTGCAAAGAGGACTTCAGAGGGAGCAACTTCTATCCCTAGGCATTCAACCATCCCCCATTTAAGTCCACCATAAATGGATGGTACCAGCTCATAGCAGACCTTAACTTAGTTAGATGGAATATAAATGCAATTGATAGTAAACTTAGGAAACCTTATAAAGGGTATAGGGTGAAGAGCAAATATCTCCGTCAGACTTATAATCAACACAAAACTTTTATAAATTCCCTTGTACGATGACCACGGTTGTATGTACAATGATTGACTTGTTATAAAATTTTGCATGAAAGTTTTTGTGAGTTACAACTATATTCAAATAATTTATTAATTATGAATTTTATAATGATCTGCTATGTTAAATCTTTTTTTACATGGATTCATGACTATATATATATATATATATATAACCAATATAAATTTCACTTTAGGAGATTTGATCCCTCCTATCCATTAATAGATCCAGTGTTAAGATGAATCTATGCTAATTAGTTTTTTGTTTACAGTTTATTAGATTTAATCAATCAATGTCAATAAATAAAATTATGTGAAATTTCAAAACAATAAAAATAATTTAAATTTTCTGTGTGTAAATGAAATTGTTTTTTTTTTAACCTTTTTATATAAAATAAACCTTTTTATATAAAATAAAATAAAATTTAATTTGTGTAGTGTAGTGTAGATATTTTTAAGAATAATAAGTTTAAGTCATTTAATGTGCAAAGTTCAAGTCACTCTAGGATTTTTACGATGTTGAATTAATTTATGCATTCAATAGTGCATTTTAAATAACAGGAAATCACAACCTTGCAGGAAATTATATTCCCAAATTCTCCCCAAAAAATTGTTTCGTCTATTAATTAGATTGTTCTTTTTAAGTCATCAACTATAAAAAAGAGAATCATTTACTTGTATTGCCCTTTATTATATGTAATCAATGTTAGTAAATAAAATTGTATGAAAATTTCAAGAAAATAAAAATAAAAATAAAATATTTTTATTATATTGATAGATGTGCTTATTTTGGAACAGTGCTTTTAGAATTTTAAGTAATTATCAACAATTATTAGGTAGATAGTAGGGATTTATTTTTGATAAAATATTCTAGAATTTTCATATTAGTATACACAAATCAATGGTTAAAATTTATCTTCAAAGCAGTTATGGTCTTTTTACCTTTTTAATTAAATTTTTTAATTAAAAAAATGTCATATGAATAAGTGTTATATGGAGTGACTTATGATTTTTTTGGCTACGTAGTATTTGATAACTATGTCGTTGTAACAAAGCTTCTTGACAAATTTTAAAATATGTTTATTATATTGATAGATGTGTTTATTTTGGAACACTGTTTTTAGAATTTTCATAAAATATTCTAGAATTTTCGTAGTAGTATACACAAATCAATGGTTAAAATTTATCTTCAAAGTAGTTATGGTTTTTTTACCTTTTTAATTAAATTGGTTAATTAAAAAATGCCATATGAATAAATGTCATATGGAGCGAATTATGATTTTTTGGCTATGTAGTATTGATAACCTATTTTGTTGTAACAAAACTTCTTGAGAGATTTTAAAATATTTTTATTATATTGGTAGATGTGTTTATTTTGGAACACTGCTTTTAGAATTTTAATTAACTATCAACAATTATTAGGTAGATGGTAGGGATTTAATTTTCATAAAATATTCTAGAATTTTCATAGTAGTATACACAAATCAATGGTTAAAATTGATCTTCAAAGTAGTTATGGCCTTTTTCCCTGTTTAGTTAAATTGGTTAATTAAAAAAATGTCACATGAATAAGTGTCATATGGAGTGAATTATGATTTTTGGGTTTGTAGTATTGATAACCTCTGTTGTTGTAACAAAGCTTCTTGATAGATTTTAAAATATTTTTATTATATTGATAGATATGTTTATTTTGGAACACTGAATTTAGAATTTTAATGAACTATCAAGAATTATTAGGTAGATGGTAGGAATTTAATTTTTATAAAATATTCTAGAATTTTCATAGTAGTATACACGAATCAATAGTTAAAATTTATCTTCAAAGTAGTTATGGTACTTTTACCTTTTTAATTAAATTGGTTAATTAAAAAAATGTCATATGAATAAATGTCAAATGGAGTGAATTATGATTTTTTGGCTATTTAGTATTGATAACCTATGTTGTTGTAACAAAGCTTCTTGACAAAATTTAAAATATTTTTATTATATTGATAGATGTGTTTATTTTCGAAATGCTTTTAGAATTTTAATTAACTATCAACAATTATTAGGTAGATGGTAGGGATTTAATTTTCATAAAATATTCTAGAATTTTCATAGTAGTATACACAAATCAATGGTTAAAATTTATCTTCAAAGTAGTTATGGTCTTTTTACTTTTTTAATTAAATTGGTTAATTAAAAAAATGTCATATGAATAAGTGTCATATGGAGTGAATTATGATTTTTTGGCTATGCAGTATTGATAACCTATGTTGTTGTAACAAAGCTTCTTAACATATTTTAAAATATTTTTATTATATTGATAGATGTGTTTATTTTGGAACACGGCTTTTAGAATTTTAATAACTATCAACAATTGTTAGGTAGATGGCAGGGATTTAATTTTTATAAGATATCATAGAATTTTCATAGTAGTATACACAAATCAATGGTTAAAATTTATCTTCAAAGTAGTTATGGTCTTTTTAACTTTTTAATTAAATTGGTTAATTAAAGAAATGTTATATGAATAAGTGTCATATGGAGTGAATTATGATTTTTTGGCTATGTAGTATCGATAACCTATGTTGTTGTAACAATGCTTCTTGACAGATTTTAAAATATTTTTATTATATTGATAGATGTGTTTATTTTGGAACACTACTTTAGAATTTTAATTAACTATCAACAATTATTAGATAGATGGTAGGCATTTAATTTTCATAAAATATGCTAGAATTTCCATAGTAGTATACACAAATCAATGGTTAAAATGTATCTTCAAAGTAGTTATGGTCTTTTTACCTTTTTAATTAAATTGGCTAATTAAAAAAATGTCATATGAATAAGTGTCATATGGAGTGAATTATGATTTTTTTGGCTATGTAGTATTGATAACCCACATTGTTGTAACAAAGCTTTTTGACAAATTTTAAAATATTTTTATTATATTGATAGATGTGTTTATTTCGGAACACTGCTTTTAGAATTTTAATTAACTATCAACAATTATTAGGGAGATGGTAGGGATTTAATTTTCATAAAATATTCTAGAATTTTCATAGTAGTATAAACAAATCAATGGTTAAAACTTATCTTCAAAGTAGTTATGGTCTTTTTATCTTTTTAATTAAATTGGTTAATTAAAAAAATGCCATATGAATAAGTGTCATAACAAAGGTTTTTGACAAATTTTTTTTTTTTTTTTTTTTTTTTATATTGATAAGTGTGTTTATTTTGGAATACTTCTTTTAGAATTTTAATTAACTATCAACAATTATTATATAGATGGCAAGGATTTAATTTTCATAAAATATTCTAAAATTTTCATAGTAATATGACAAATCAATGGTTAAAATTTATCTTCAAAGTAGTTATGGTCTTTTGATCTTTTTACTTAAATTGGTTAATTAAAAAAATGGCATATGAATAAGTGTCATATGGAGTGAATTATGATTTTTTGGCCATGTAGTATTGATAACCTATGTTGGTGTAACAAAGCTTCTTGACATATTAAGACACTTCATTATACTAAATAATGAAAAAATTAGTTTTTAAATTTTTAGTTAATAAATCTAATTATTGGTCCATAGTATTAAGAATCTTGTAACATGTCTTTTTTAAATGTGTATATGTTTAATTTATATATTATTTTTTGTTTATAATTAATAATATTAATATTTAAAATAGAGTTAGTTTTTAGTTAGTTTTTATAAAAAATTATGTGTATCAACTTGAAGGAAGTTTTTTTATACTTATTATCATGAAGTTAGTGCTTTTGATGCTTATTATGTATTGATACCTATTGGCTTTTAAGAGCGATTTAGATTATATGGCTATGATGGTTTAAATTATAAGGAGAATAACAATAGTTATAGGTTAAATGGTCATGGAGTAAGATTTAAAGTTATTTTTTATTGTCTTTCTCTTTATGGACTATCAATAAGTAATTCTACAAGGTGTGGTTTTTTTTGAATAATAGTGATGAGTTAACTTACATTTCTATAACAACCATTGATAGTTATCCCCACTCCCAGTTTGACAACTGAATTAGGATGGGTTTTCCCACCATTTAAAAAACCAATATAGATCCATCTTAACCGGGCCATCTACCAAGATCCTACAGGGATCAATTATGATGGGTTTTCCCACCATTTAAAAAACCATTATAGATCCATCTTAACCAAACCATCTACCAAGATCCTACAGGGATCAATTATGATGGGTTTTCCTACCATTTAAAAAACCAATATAGATCCATCTTAACCACACCATTTGAAAAACAAATATGGATTCATCTTAACCACACCATCTACCAAGATCCTAGTGGGATCAATTATGATGGGTTTTCCCACCATTTAAAAAACCAATATAGATCCATCTTAACCAAGTCATCTACCAAGATCCTATAGGGATCAAATCTTATTATATGCAAACCTCTTTTCAGAGTGAAAAACAAGGAAAAAGATTTACACGCCAAGAGATTTAATCATTTTTAGGGCTTGATAAATATGTGATTAAGATACACCTATAATGGTTTTCTGTTTTTCTCTATAGACCATGTATAATTTTTCATTGTTTAAATTGTTTTTTTGAATAATTTATTATTATTATTATTATTTTATATTAAAAATTGAATGAATTACACATTTTCCTCTTACTAAGATTTACTTACTTTTTCCTTTTGAACATTTAAATAATTATTAAAATAAACATTAACACACATATTCAAACAATTTATTTTAAGATTTATATTGAAATATTTATAGAAATAAATAAATTTGAATATTTATATTGAAATATTTATAAGAAAAATAGATTTATATTTATGTTAATAATTTGATATTAAAAATGAAATATCGATAAATTAAGAGAATACAATTATTAGTGAATATAATTATTAATGTTTTATAATGTTTTTAATTAAAACTCACCAAATATGTACAATCATTTATGTTTTTATTATATGTGATAATGTTTTCTCATACTTCAAAATAATTTTTTAAGATATAGGTATCTAACTCCAAATTGAACACAAATAAAAATACACATCCCTCATTCTCCTTCTGAATTATAAAATAAACTTCTCTGCTAAAAAATGTAATTTAAATCTTATACATTTCAAATTATTTTTTCTCATCAATTTTAAATCACTTAAACTATTAATAATATAAATATTAGTAAAAACACATTTTAAACCATTACAAAAACAATAATCCTATTAAAACTTATATCACAGAATTTATATCACGGCATTTATAAACATAAAATAGTTAACATGTACTTTTAAAAATTAAAATAAAATAGAAAAACCCTAAAAAAAGATTCCAAGGATACCAGGTCATACTGAACTGTTGTTGGTACATACTCTTTATCTTACAGCTGGTAGATGAAAGAATCTCTAGGTTGTATGCTTTTCGAATGATCTGGCCATTAACTATTTTGGCCACATGAGAATGGTGCTTCCAACAAAATCACCTTTTACAGTATCTTCACAATCCACGGCAAGCCCAAATTTTTTTATCACACGGTTGTTCACATAGGGTTTGTTATTCATGCATCTCATATCGCTCTATTTTCAGTACGCTGTATTTAAACCATTTTTCTGAAAGTTGATTATTTTGATAATATTAAAACTAACCAAAACTTCAAATTTTATTACTGAGGGTATTTTTTTTTTCAGGTTTATGGTTGAAGCTCCTTTTTAACATCGAACATGAAGGTTTTTCAAAATTTATTATTATTTAAATAATTTAACTAATTAAAAACATATTGAAAATATCCCATTGTCCTCTAAAAAGGAAAGCCCATAAAAGTTAAAGTCAAATACTGATTTATAATGTGAACACAACATAAAGTTAGCTACTAATTTACTATGTAAACACGTCTTTAGGCAGTAGGAAGTTGTAGGTATATACATTACCCTTACATTCAAGGCTTAGGAAACTACTACGTCTATCTCCACCATGCTTATACTTCTATCTCCACCCTGCTTACCCCAACCAGATTGCCTTTTATCCACACATTTTGTGATTCTCATTCATTATTTACAGTATCATGTATTTGTATTTATCCACGACTTATTATATACATAACATGATAGACGACTTATTGTATACATAACATGATAGGCAAAAATATGTAGACTCTTAGAATAATGTAGAAATGGAAGTGTTTAGTAATGTGATAAGTTTGTTGAGTTGTGTTATTAGATGTATGTGAGTTACGAGATGTTCTAAAAGTCATTGATTTCTAGTGTAAGTGAGTTGTATCTAAGTCATAGACTCTATCCTTAGAGTTGTTATGTTGATTGAGTCTAGTGATCCCATCGTTATATAATGGGACACATTGTGATGTATGTGCATGAAGTCAGTGTGCAGGCTTAGACCTGAATTAATAATATGTTCCGTTTTGTCAAATTTATGTTTTCTAATTTGGTATCAGAGCCAAAGGGGGAGATCTAGAGAGATTCAGATCTAAGAGCCAGGAGGCCAAGATCTGTGACTGTTGTAAGGTTGTTTGGTAAATTTGAAGTTGTTTGGTGTTTGGTGTTGGTAAAAAGAAATTTGTTGTTTTCATATGCCCAGAATCTGTGGAGGAGAGATCAATGTTATTACAGAAAGTGCGATCTGGATTGTTTTCATCTTGATGCAGTGTTTTACTAGCTGAAATTTATGAGTGGATCTGCGTGCTTGCTATTGGTGGCCGAAGGTGTGGATGTTGTGAGTGTTTGCGCATGAGCCTAGTTTAATGAGAGTACCACCGGATTGCATAATTTGCCAAGGAGGATTTATTTATTTATTTTCAGAAGGTGCCAAGTAGGTGTGCCAAGCAACGGAATTGGCGGCCTGCGTGGATCGAAGGTGTCTGCATATAGCCGAGGAGAAACGGTCGTAGAGGCTGTGCACAGGTCCTGACTGGTGGTGCTGGTAAGAAGAGGTCCTGGCCGGTGGTGAGAAGGAGGTCGTGGCTATGGAGTGTAAGCGTGGATCTATGCAGCAAAAGCGTGGATCTGTAAGCATAGATTTTCAGAAGCTGTTCATTTGTGATTTCTATTTCACTGTTGGGAGCCTAGTCAAGGAGGCGTGAATTCTCGCAACTGGTGGCTCAGTGGATCTACAGTCAGAGGAGCCCAGGACTCAGTGTGTATGAAGACTGCTGCTACAAGTGAACAGTGTTCTAAATTGGTAAGGTGCCTACCGTGGAAGTTTGCGCTGAGAAGCAGCGAAGGAGATCTGTGATCTTTGTTAGGAGATTTGTTGTAGGGTCATAGTTAAAGTGTGGAGATGTGAACAAATCTGCTAAGGGAAGAGAAAAGCCAATGATTCATTGAGATACGCTGTAAACCGAAAGGAGGAGTGCCACGCTTTGTTGGCAGACCAAACCGTAGTGCCCAATTTATTACTGTTTTTGGCTTAAAAGTTTCATTTGGAAAGTTGGTTTACTCATACGCAACAAAGGGAGTAGTGGGCACTGTTGAAATCATTACAGAGAGGAGTTAGCGTGTGTATTGAGTAAACGTTGGGATGTGGGACTCAAAACGTTGAGCAGCAACAACGTTGTAACAAGGATTGTGCTCTGAGAAGAGGTATGGGCAAAGGGAGTATTGTTGGAAGCCTGTTGTCAACCATTATAGGCATTGTGATGGGAGTGGACTCGTGTCCATTTTCCATGAAATCTGTGATGCAGACAGGAAGAATGAGGTAAATTACAATACAAAAAGGTGAAGCTTGGTGGAGCAAAATTATTTGGGTATTGTAGATGTGGTAAAATTTATGTGTATGATCTCGCAATATCGTGTAAATCAGAGTTGTGGAAGTGTGGTGAAAAAGTGTAAATTTGTAGGAGCTTGTTATGTTGAGGAAATAATTGATTGGTGAGTTTCCCATAAATTTGCAGCTGATTGTGGGCAAAGAAAATGTAAAAGTGTTCCAAAGAGAACTGAAGTGATTGAGACGAAGTAATCAAAGGGAAGAAGTTGCAAAAAAATTTGGAATGTTTCCAATAGAAGAACCTATACATGAGGATCAAAATACAGAATTGGGCCAAATCAATGAAGAATTTGAAGAAACTGATGCAATATTGAAACGATTAATGCCAGTTTTGCCATCTTTCTCAGGTAAAAATTTTGAACTCTGGGCAATTAAAATGGAGGGTCTGCTTGGTTCAGTAGATTTATGGGAATTTGTTCAAGAAACTTCTATAAATTCTCAAGATAAGAGTAGAGGTGCAGTAGCATTGTTTCTTATTATATCAGCACTAGACGATAATATCTTGTCTAGTATTTTGCATGAATATGGTGAAATACATAATGCAAAAATATTTTGGGATATTCTTGAAATGAAGTACAATATGCAATGGGGTGAGAAAGCTTACAAAGATGAAGACAGAGCTTTAGTAGCAGATCTACAAAAAAATCTGAGATTGCTGAGAGAAAAGTTTTGGAGGACTTAGCAGCAGCAGATGAGTTGAAGAAAGTGAATAGCCTCTTTGAAGTAGAGGTGGTGAATTCAACAACTATGGTTACTAATGTTAAAGAGGAATTTGCAAAATTTGATGATGGATGTTTGTTTTATGAAAATGAATTGCAGGTTATATTTGAAAAGAATTTGATTGATAAACTATTGTTTGTTGTTGATAATCAAGTGGAAGAATATGAAGAGGAAGTTGTAACTGCAATTAAAGGGACAAGAAATTTTGATGCCAAAACTGATTATGATGTCGAGATAAAGTTTATTGAAGAATGGGTTGAGAAACCTTTTGAACAAATTGATGCAGGTCTCAAAGCAGCAGCCGGAATAGTGAAGGCTCTTGAAAATGAGCACAATGGTAAATCAATGAATGATTCATATGATATGGAAATGGAACCAGTGGAGGACACATTTGAAGAAGTTCCTGGTATTTTAATATATTGGAGCCCAGAGGAAATAAAACATTATTATGGATTGATGAGGCAACAACCAAGTAAACAGGAAACTAGTGATGATGAAAATGAACTTGTTGAGAAAGGAGTTGAGATGGATTGGTTTCATCCTACTTGGAATAAGAAGCAATATCCATACTTCATGATCTGGAGTAAGAAGAAGACTAAACAGGTTGAAAGTGTCAGAGTTTGGAGCAGCAAGTCCAAGAAGAAATTTCATCAATATGTTGATGCAAAGAAAGTTAAAATGAAGTCATATTTGTAAGCCTAGTTGAGACTGAGACCAACAAGCATTGTTATGCATTGTTGAAAATCCATTTCTCCATTAAGGGGGGATGTTAGAATAATGTAGAAATGGAAGTGTCTAGTAATGTGATAGGTTTGTTGAGTTGTCTTATTAGATGTATGTGAGTTACGAGATGTTCTAGAAGTCATTGATTTCTAGTGTAAGTGAGTTGTATATGAGTCATAGACTCTACCTTCCATGTTGTTATGTTGATTGAGTCTAGTGATCCCATCGTTATATAATGGGACACATTGTGATGTATGTGCATGAAGTTAGTGTGTAGGCTTAGGCTTGAATTAATAATATGTTCCATTGTGTCAACTTTGTATTTTCTAATACATACATCAAATTAATTCCTTATTAAGATATTAATTAAAATATCAACATTTTTATTGTTACATTGAACTAAAAATTAAAGAAGAATGAAAGAGAAAGTTGACTTCCAAACTCTCTAAACACTTTTTTTTTTTTTTTTTTGAGATATCTCATTATCCTTTTTGTTAGTGATTTGGAATTAATAATTTGTTTGTAAGTATTTTTTTTTTTGGTGATATGCCTTATTTTTCCTGTGTGGTGATTTGGAATTAATACTTTTTTGTAATTGTTTCAATTAATTATATTAAGCAGAATGAAAATCATGTTTATTAATGAAAATGATGACCAATTAAGAAGAATGACCATCATGTTTATTAATGAAAATGATGACCAATTATTTTTTATAGGTTTAGTATGTTAGTTATCATGTAAATTAAATTTTATTTTATTTTATTTATTTATTTTTTAAGTTTGGTTTTTTTAAAGATATAATTTATAATTTTAAAGTATTATGATAATTATATCAAATATTGGAAATTATTATTTAATATTAACTTATCACAATATCTATAATACATAATTTTTCTATAAAGAAATATAAACTATAACTAATTATTAGCGTTTTTCATCACCAATTCAATTAGAAACTGCAAATTGCAATTCTCACAAAAAAATGGGTTAATGTAGTGACAACAAACTATTACAAAAACTAAGTATGTAAGTCACTTTCTCTAACCATAGTTGTGTCACACCAAAAATAATGAACCATGGTGTGGCAAGTGTAACAATGACCTACTAATAAGCTATTACAAAAAACAAAGTAAACAATCCATTTTCTCCAACCAAAGTTGTGTCACATTAAAAACGGTGAACCATGTTGTGGCAAGTGTGGAAATGGCCTACTAGTGAACCATTATTTATGTTGTACACCATGAATGGTAGCTCAAGTGACTTATCAAATCTCATAATTGATGGTTGTATTCCTAGATGGATTCCCCCACCCTTTACTTGATCTCCTTCAATTCAACAAACTACTTTATTATTTAGGCTTCACCTTTTGAAACCTCTTCACAAAATCATGAAAGAATTGATCAAACATCAAGACAATATTAGTGGGAGTGCTCTACACACACTTCATGTACCATTGTAATGCTCTTTCATGGATATTGATCTAAAACTTCACAAATGGATAACATTGGTGGTTCTTTACGCACTCCATATTGCATCACAGAGGAACATAGCATTGGTGGTTCTTTACACACTCCATATTGTATCATAAAGGAAGCAATGTCGCATCACATCCCGTTCCCCTTGGTCATGAAATAGGGGAATCCATTGGGAAGACTTACTTAGTGGAACCGCCATTCCTATCTCATGATTAGGTATTAAAAAAACTTCTATAGGATATGGTTGTTGTATGAAGGAGGATGTCCCTACCAACACACTCATTAAATTGGATAACATTCTATACATCTTTTGGATACTTTTGGAAGTCACACTCAAGCTATTCATGGACATCACTTTGACTACTAATGACATAAACACTTCCCACTATGCGTGATCACAATAATTGGAATTTGGATCGTGAAAAATATTTGCATGGGTAAGATGTGGGATAGACTGGTGTCATTGTCATTCTTATTTTCCTTCTTAATGATAAACATTCACAATATTAGGGAACTAATATAAGGCATATACTCAAATGCATCTTATTATTGACTCTATGCTTCTACAACTTCTACAACAACTAGGGGTTCAACAATATTAGTCAGCATCTCTATGTTTATAGTTCAAGCATGCATGTAACGAACTTCATCACTACTCTACCACATCAATTCTTCTATACTTCCCTCCAAATACACCAAATCTCTTATCCTTTTCATAATTACACTTTCTTGATCATCATGACTAGGGTCAGCAAAATCTCTTTTTTATGCCTCTTTCATATTGTGTATCATTGTACACTCTAGAAGTATCTCAAGACTCTATCTTGATATAAGAGACCATTGACTAATGCAAAAAATTTGTATCTCTTCCCAACACCCAATGTCATTGACTTCTACATGATTTTGGTATTGCCTTTGTTGTTCACTTTCAAGGCTCTTTACATCTACCAAATATGAATCTTAAGTGGAATGAATATTCAACTCCACCATCAAGTCCTCCCATGACTCCAACACCCCTCACTACCACCCACGTAAGATTTATGTTGAATCTATCATAGAAAAACTCAAAATCATGCGCCATTCCACCATGAATATAATTTATCCACATCATCATTTATTAATCAACCACCCATGACTACCTTCATTAAAGAATTATAAGGATTTTGTCAAAAGTAATACTAGTCAAATACAAATTCCAAGGCATAACCTTCCACAATGTCATTCATCCAAAAATTCACTACTTACATCAAGTCATGGTCATTTAAATTAATCTTTAACAAATTTTAAGTATATCCACAGTAGAAACCATATTTCTGTCAATGTTTCAAATCCCAACAGGGATCCATCATCAAGACCAATCTAAATGATGATAGAAGAAGAGCTTGTGAAAGGATAAATAGTTAAAAAAATAATTTTTATTGAAAATCGGCTAATAACTTTATTTTAATTTTAATTTATCATTTTTATTATTAATAATTAATATTCTAAATAGTCAATAAAATCTATATATAAGAATAATTTAATTATTATTATTATTATTATTATTATTATTTATAATAATACTAATAATAATCATAAATAATAAATAATATGTTGGCATTATGGCACAGGTGTTGTCCTTGATGGCAACTCACTCAAAGGGCAGATTACAGTTCAGGCTCTCAGAATGGAAGAAAATGAGGTATACGCAGGTTCATCTTAACAAAGTCGCGTATACACGTGGGTGTACCGATCAGAAGGTGCGTATACGGATGCACGCACTTTCATGCAAAGAAAAGAACGTACATGTGGGAAATCTTATGGTTGGCCCATGGTATTTAGTCCGACATATTTGAACCTATGGTTTTGGTCCGTGGTATTGCATTCTAAGTGTTAAACCCAGGTATTGGGTCCCTAGTATTGGATCTCTATGGTTTTGGACCATGGTTTGTGTAAGGCCTAGACTATAAAAAGGGAAGGAGATCATTTGGCAAGTGCATTTGAGTTATGTGTTGAATATCTTGAGAGGAGCAAGATCTGGATACTAGTGATTGGTTAATGGTGCATAGTTGAATTTGAATCAAGGAGGAACATGATCGCAAGGAGATGGATAAGTCTTATTGATGGGTCAAAAACTCAAGGATTGAATAGTAGTATCATTGTGTGATTTTGATCTATTTTATTTGGCGCATGATTAGATCTATAAATCTGGGTATAACTGATGTCTGATTAAGTAAAAGGATAAATTATCTTTTATAGATCTGTACGCAGGTTCGACACAACAGAGGCGCGTATACACGCAGGTTAAGCAAGTGAATATTGTGTATACGCTGGTTGGCTTTGGTATATCTGCGTATGTATGCAGGTTTTTATTGGTGAAGTAGCGTACGTCTCTTGAAATATGTTTTAGCTGCTTCTGTTTATTGCTGCAGTATTCTGGGTTCAGAATTGGTGTCTGGTTACTGGTACTGTTTTCTGGTTACAACATTCTGAGAAGTTATTGGTTGATTCAGTATTTGTACAAAGGAGATTGGTTGTTGCAAATCTACTTGATGTTTGATTGATATTCATGGATCCACTCTAAAAATTTATGAAACGTGGTCCCTGAAAGTAAAGAGAAGGTTGAAGCCTTCTGTAGGTCAGCACCTACGTACTAGTACCTCAACTAGTACAAGAGCTAAGGGGGTTGTAGCTCCCTTCCAGGAGAAGCTGGAGAACGAGAGAAGGTTGTAGCCTTCTGCAGGTTGAAGCCTGCGTACTGGTATTAGTCTACACCAGTACAGAAACATTGTAAAAAGAAGTTTCTAATTGAAAGAAGATAGAGACATATTGCAGTAGGTGGTTTTCACCCACATTGGGTTTCCACCTTATATCTTGTGTTCTTTTGTGTGACTGTCTGCTCTACTTTTTTGTTCCTGCTTACTGTTATATGGTTCTGACACACAAATTAATGATCAACATCTGAAGAATAAATTAAATTATAAGTTTGGAAGTTATACGCGAGTTTCATTAGTCAGAGTTGCGTATACACGCTGTTTTAATTCACTGAAGTAGCGTATACAAATCTTTGTATAAATTGAAAAAGAATTTGACTTAATAATACTGATTCACCCCCCCTCTCAGTGTTATTTTCAGCATAATAATAATAATAATAATAATTAATAAAATCTATAAATAAGAATAATTTAATTATGATTATTATTATTATTATAAATAATAAAACTAATAATAATCATAAATTATTTATAATCATACTAATACTAATAATAATCATAAATGATAAATAATAATAATAATAATAATAACATTATTCTTATTTATAGATTTTATTTACTATTTAGAATATTAATTATTAATAATAAAAATGATAAATAAAAATTAATATTAAAATTAAAATAAAGTTATTAGCCGAATTTCAATAAAAAATATTTCTTTAACTATTTATCCTTTCACAAGCTCTTCTTCTATCATCATTCAGATTGGTCTTGATGATGGATCCCTGTTGGGATTAGAAACATTTACAGAAATATGGTTTCTACTATGGATACTCCAAGACTAAGCTCAAAAGAAATGAACCATAGATGCCTAAAATCCAAATTTTAAGTAGCCTACTCAATTCCTAACCATAGAAACTGTTGGGGAAATTGTATGTGTTATAATTCCAACATTAAATCATCAATTCGGGAATCATAAGCTTCGAGGCACAAGCGCGTGTAACACAGGATAAATACATATTTCCTATTCCTAATTTGAAACTAAATTAAATATAGAATTCCTAAATTATGAAATCTGAAATCTATTCCTAAATTAAATACAAAATTCCTATTCCTAATTTGAAACTAATCCACTAATAAAAACATGCTCAAGCAATACCAATCATTGTTCAAGCAATTCAAACCATTGTTCAAATGAAATTAACTCTAATCAACATTTAAGAAATATTAATCATAACCCAAGCGACACAAATTACCATTCAAACGATTTTAATCTAAATGGAAATCTCAATCTAAATAATAAGATCTATCTAATGAATCTTGAATCAATCAAGACTAACTCAAAATAACATCAAGATTTTTCTAAATCTCAATCCAACAGAATTCACTTTTACTCAAACGATGTTAAACTAAGGAAATAATTCGTACAAGATTGCAACTGATCTAATTCCCAGGATCACACAAATCAATAAGCATTCAAACTTTAACCTTTCAATCTTCCCAACATCACTCAGCAATAAGAATTTAAATAATCAAGATTAAATTGACATGCTTCAGATCTAAGAGACTACAAAATAAGAAACTATCCTATCCTTAAACTTCTTTAATCAAATTCAAGAAAATACTGAAACATGAATGCATTAACCAACAATTCTATCAATAACTAATTACAATTATAATGCATCTCAAAAATAAACTACAACTCCAAATAATGATTTAATGGTATCATTGCATTGCTTTCAAATATTTGACTGCCCAAACACAACGTTATAGGAAATTGCATTAAATGAGTAAGGTACATAATTGTTGATATATAAATTTTAATTTAGAATTGAAAACAAAGTTATTGATCCCTTTGTTTATCTAATTGAAAAGAATGTTTAAACTCCGAATCGAAAGCCTGTAACAAAAGGTTTATTCATGTGATAAAATTGTTGATCAAGACAATTCGTTTAGCTTGCAATGAGTTGGAGGTGAAGTATCTATTTAGCTTCAAAGAAAACAAAGTACAACTTAGGTACAAAATGGAACTTCTAAGATTTAATTAACAAACAATTTCAAAACAAAATCCTTTATGCCTAGATCCTAATTAATCATGCTGCCTATAACCTATGAAATTTATAAGACTTGCTTCTAGGCAGTGATGGGCCCTTTCCACTCCCCGAGAAAGTCTAAATTAATGTAATACTTCTTTAAAAATAAAAAAACACATAAACACTTATAGAAAATTGAGTGCAAAATCATAATTCAGTGTTACGGTTCAACAAAACATGAATTCCAACGACAGATACATCAAAGTCTCCATTGTCACTTGAGTGTAAATCTTCTTACAATAGAAATTACATAACAATCCCCCCTTTCTTGCTACTTCCACTACTACTCTAGCGTACATGCAGAGAGCATTGGGCTTTATATAGTGCAACTGATGAAAACAAGGCACAACCAACTAACTAGAAAAAGTAAATACAATATCAAGGCTAGAGTAAGCCGTATGCAATCTTCTGGAGAGTCTTCAAATGGATGATGGTTGGGTTCATCCTCATCATTGCATGGAGGGAAGAACCGTTTCCCTGTTAAGCACAAATAAACTTGTCAAATTGTGGTTCTCCACGTGCCTATGGCAGAAAATAGTCAAATCCCGCATTCAACACTGTTTTTGTACTTAAGATTCCCCTGATCATAATTTCCTGATAATGCCGATTTTTTCCAAACAATTTCTGGGTTACTTGAATGAGATTACAATGAAAAATCGCATGTCGGAATCTTAATATTCTTCCCCATTTGATCACAAAGTTCATATTTTCACGTACACAAATTTATTCCATACTCAACTTGTAGCAACTAGTTTAATTACCTTGTGAAGAATTTCGGCAATGGAATCCCGCAACAAATGAACTTAGCAAAAATCGTCATTATTAAATCATGAAAAAATAATATCTAATCATAGAAACTCTAAGAAAACTAATGATAATCAACCACAAGTTGTAAGCTGTGATTTGGCGGCAAGTTGAGGAATTATGGTATGAAACATGAGTGTAAACGTATAGGAATTTAGGGTATGAATAGTGGTATTTGTACGGTGGAAAAATGGGCATATTTGAGGCCCAACATCCCCCCCATGCATGTGGGTTTTCATGTCCTCATGCAAACAAATCCCTTGCTCTTTGACAAATTCTTGACATTGCTTTGCAAATGTTGGTTCTTGTGGGACAACATTGCTTGAATATTTGGAGGTGCTGGTTCTTATGGAGAAGCACTCTTGCATATTTGGAAGTGTTGGTTCTTGTGGATAATCACTCTTCACACTTAATATATCACACTAATTTAATAAGCAATACAAATTGAGGGCAAGAAAGGGATGGATGAAGGAGAAATGATGGATGAAATGAGGTGGTGATGAAGATGGTAGGTATGTGAATAGGTGCTTGCATACTTTGTCATCGTAAGACCAATGCTTATAAGTGGTTTCTTTCATCATTTCATGGCAGCAATGAATTCATCCTCTAAATAGAATTCTTGTTATCATAGGAGGAGAAGGCACTATAGAGAGTGCCTTTATTAATATACCATAAGGATTTTCTTTTAACATGGTCTTGTAATCAGAGTATAAGTCTTTTTATTATGAATGGCAAATGGAAGGAAAATAGAAGGATAATGATTTATGAAAGATGAAATGCATGGAATGAGAAGTGGTTAATCATTAAGTTTCCTAAACCTTCTAATGAATTAGAGAATCTTAAGCCAAATTTACCTCAAGTTTTACCTTTGTTGTTGATGTGCTCGGTGTTGCAAGATGAAATGCAAGATGAACTGGATGGAGCTGATGTGACTGATAATCTGATTTGTTGAAGAAGATTGAAGTTTGAAATGAAGGGATGAAGGATGAACTGAAGGTCCCCTTCTCCCCCATGCCCAAGGAGTTGTATGTCCCCAAACAACTGAGGAAAGGTGACTGTTGCTGCAAATGATGGCCAGGCTGCTATAAATAAATATACTGCTGCAAATGAAAATGGAAATGCTAATACAAAAATCCAAACTGCTGCAAATGAAAATGGAAATGCTAATACAAAAATCCAAACTGCTGCAAATCTGTGTTGAGATCACAAAACCATATAGTCTTCAACCGCTACACACCCATGTGCAATCTTGCATATGTGAATAAATGGTGTCGATGTTGAACATAAGAAAGAATAATTGGATTACCGACCATTGAGGATGTTGTTAACCAATGCAAGATATCCCACCTTTGATGTCAATGGGAATCAAGGCACTAGGTACATTCTACTAGCCATGAATGGATTTGTCGAAGTCGAATGGACTGCAGAATTCATCCACCAAGAAACATTGATGTATTTCCTTAGTAGATGACAAGGATACCTGCCATTAAGGCATGCAGGCTCCCAGGTACCTTATCTAACCCTAACCTTGGTCCCAGATAATTTGCTGATGTCGATGGGACAAGGCTTGTTGGTATGTGGACCTTAAGGGATCCCACATCAACCAACTCGAGTACAAACATAATGACTTGAAAGATACATGATTTGAAGAACTCATACAAATTTACAAGCTTTATTGGGAACCTTGCCTGCCAGTTACCTAGTTTTCAAGCAAATTCCCTTCCTAGTTGCACCAGACAATCTGGTTTTCATAAAAGGACTTATTTTTCTCTTTACTGTTTTCATTTATTTATTTACAATACTAACTTTCCTACTATACTCGAGAAAATATGTCCTCCTTCAAGTGAAAAATAACTTCCAATGAAGCCATGCGTGTATCAGGTACAAGGATATATTCATGCTTAGATTTAACATATAAAATTTATCATATACATGAGCATGAAAAATCAGTATCTTTGAAAGATGTGATACAAAGATTACTTGAAGATGAGAGTGGTACTTTGACTGGATTGTGATCTGGAACCAATGCTCGATGTAATCCTGATGGTATTGTCCCATTTCTTCATTTGGACCACTCTGAAAGTCCTCCTCGGTCATGCCAAACAAACTTGGATAATTGGTCTCTGGAATGCATACAAGACTTGCTACTGGGAATGGTGAAAGTTCCTCAATCTCAGGGTCCGTTGGATGATACCCATCATATTTTGTACATGATTTCTCGATCTCCTTGGTAGATAGGTAAGAGGAATCAAGGGAGACTTCCAAATCCTTTTATGGCTGTGGAGAGATAGATAATTTTTTGAATGTGGTCAGGATGAACTCTTCCTGAGAGGCATATATCCCAACTACTGCTAGGATTTGAGAAAGTATTTCGAGGGACATTCTTCAAGCTCTCAATCGTTATTTGAATTTCTCCTGCTGGTTGATGATCCTTGTCTCGCAACATGGATTAGTACAAAGGGGTTCTTACAACACCCCAAAAATGTTTTATCTTTAAAGAGCTTGAAATTTTAAAGTAAATGAATTAAAACTACTAATTGTAATAAAACGTACCAATCTTGAACTCCTCACTTACTTGGAAAAGAGCGACCCCAAACCAAAGCGAATGCATGTCTCTTCACTCATGTCTTACCGTCATCTCCTCCCTCTATTTTCCCTGTAACTAAGATCACACCAAAAACTTGTGAAAGAAACTATGCTATAATCCCTTTAACACCTCCCCGACAACAACACAAAAAATGTTGGGGAACTTATGTGTTATAATTCCAATATTAAATCATCAATCTGGGACTCGTAAGCTACGAGGCACAAGCGTAAGTAACACAGGATCAAAGTGTCTAATCCAAACTAACATCATGAAATCTGAAATCTATTCCTAAATTAAGTACATAATTCCTATTCCCAATTTGAAACTAATCCATTGATAAAAAAAAGTTCAAGCAATACCAATCACTTTTCAAGCAATTCTAATCATTGCTCAAATGAAATTAACTTTAATCAACATTTAAGAAATATTAATAATAACCCAACCGACACAAATTACCATTCAAACGATTTTAATCTAAATGGAAATCTCAATCTAAATAATAAGATCTATATAATGAATCTTGAATCAAACGATTTTAATCTAAATGGAATTCTCAATCTAAATAATAAGATCTATATAATGAATCTTGAATCAATCGAGACTAACTCAAAATAACATCAAGCTTATGCTAAATCTCAATCCAACATAATTCACTTTTACTCAAACGATGTTATACTAAAGCAATAATTCGAACAAGATTGCAACTGATCTAATTCTCGGAATCACACAAATCAATAAGCATTCAAACTTTAACCTTTTAATCTTCCCAACATCACTCTGCAATAAGAATTTAAATAGTCAAGATTAAATTGGAATGCTTTAGATCTAAGGGACTACAAAATAAGAAACTATCCTATCCTTAAACTTCTTTAATCAAATTCAAGAAAATACTCAAACATGAATGCATTAACTAATTACAATTATAATGCATCTCAAAACTAAACTACAACTCCAAACAATGATTTAATGGTCTCGTTGCATTGCTTTCAAATACTTGACTGCCAAGACACAATGTTACAGGAAATTGCATTAAATCAGTAAGGTACAAAATTGTTGATATATCAATTTTAATTTAGATTTGAAAACAAAGTTATTGATCTCTTTGTTTATCCAATTGAAAAGCATGTTTAAACTCTGAATCGTAAGCCTGTAACAAAAGGTTTATTCATGTGATAAAATTGTTGATCAAGACAATTCGTTTAGCTTGCAATGAGTTGGAGGTGAAGTATCTATTTATCTTCAAAGAAAACATAGTACAACTTAGGTACAGAATGGAAATTCTAAGATTTAATTAACAAACGCTTTCAAAACAAAATCCTTTACGCCTAGATCCTAATTAATCATGTTGCCTATAACCTATGAAATTTAAAAAACTTTCTTCCAGGCGGTGGTGGGCCCTTTCCACTCCCAGAGAAAGTTTAAATTAATGCAATACTTATTTAAAAATAAAAAACACATCAACACTTACAGAAAATTGAGTGCAGAATTAGAATTTTGTGTTACGATTTAGAAAAACATGAATTCCAACGGAAGATACATCAAAGTCTCCATTGTCACTTGAGTGCAAACCTTCTTACAAGAAAAATTACATAAAATCCCCCATTTCTTGCTATTGCCACTACTACTCTAGCATACATGCAAAGAGCATCGGGCTTTATATAGTGCAGCTGATGAAAACAAGGCACAACCAATTGACTAGAAAAAGTAAATACAATATCAAGGCTAAAGCAAGTCGTATTTAATCTTCTGGAGAGCATTCAAATAGATGATGGTTGGTTTCATCCTCATCATTGCATGGAGGGAAGAATCATTTCCCTGTTAAGCACAAATAAACTTATCAATTCGTGGTTCTCCACGTGGCTATGGCTGAAAATAGTCAAATCTCGAATTCGACACTATTTATGTACTTAAGATTCCCCTGAACATAACTTCCTGATAATGCCAAATCTTTCCAAATGATTTCTAAGTTACTTGAATGCGAGTATTTTGAAAAAAACTCGTGTTTCAAAATCTCAAGATTCTTCTCCATTTGATCAGAAATTTCATATTTTCATCTACAGGAATTTATTCCGTACTCAACATGTAGCAACTAGTTTAATTTTCTTGTGAAGAATTTCGGCAATGGAATCCTATGGAAAATGAAATTAGCAAAAATCGTCATTAGTAAATCATGAAAAAATCATATTTAATCATAGAAAGGGTAAGAAAATTAATGATAATCAACCACAAGGTGTAAGATGTGATTTAACGGAAAGTTGAGGAATTATGGTATGAAATGAGTGTAAACGTATAGGAATTTAGGGTATGAATAGTGGTATTTGTACGGTGGAAAAATGGGCATATTTGAGGCCCAACAGAAACCAACATTAAGGCCATTATTTGATCCTTTCCAACCATTTTCATTTGTACAAATTCACTTCTAGAATACATTCCATAAAATCTCATGTAAGCATTTAAACAAGTACTTACCTTTGAATCTTACATTCTCTTCATCAAAATATGCACTTTCTTTACATGCAAACAAATAAATATGTGCTTAAAACCAATCTTCAAGATTAGCCTTTGTTTACTTCCACCACATCTTTATGATTCTTCATTTATTATGATATCAACAATTGAATCATGGTTTTGGTAGAGAATTGTGGTCCATAGAATGTGTCCAACAAAGGCTCAAAGTAATCGAGTATATAAGCATATTCAAACATCCAAAGGAAGGAGGTCTCACCCAAGGCATGGTTGATTGTAGTCAATTACAAAGTGTGTAGAATTTTTAAGACTAGTGGAAGCTTAAATACCATAGTGTAGCAATTAATCACATACATCAAAGCATAAAAAATAGTTCATCCATAAATATAAAAATAATGTATACATCATGAAGATACATGAGAACAAAAAACAAATGAGCAAAAACCTCATGCAATCCCATTGTATTGATATGAAAATTGACTATGTGCCTATCTTAGGCATTACACCTTGCATTCAACTACAACGAAACAATCTTATCATTGGAGTATAGATCCATTAAAACAACATAATATTAGATCCTAATAAGAGAAAATCAACGAATCGCTAATAAGCTACAAACCAATGAATCATTTACAATAAATCCTCAATTCATATAAAAACTATATGGGACTATAATTTGGCAGTTGTAATCCCCTCGTACAAAATAGACCTTTGTGCCTTTAGGGAAAAATCATAGAGGGACATGGCTTTATGGTGCTCCTCGATCTTCCATTTACACATTCAAGATTTTGTAGATTTAAGTCCTCCAAAAAACACGGTCACAACAAATATCAACTAACTAGGAAACAAACTAAAAGTAATGAAATAAAATGAATTTTTTGTCTAGAAACTTACCATGGGATCCAAACTACTAGCACCATATGGATTCATCATCATTACACATAAGGTTATCATTATCTTCCTACCTTTCACAGTGAGTAGCAACAATAGATTAACACTAGCATGAGAAATAAAATGAATAACATTGGTGATATAAACAATAACTTGAAACTACTAGGCATGTCTATAAATAATATATTAAAATAATCATTTGCACGAAAAATTTCAAGGATAAAAATTTCTCTTAAAATATAGAAACCTTTGTGAATCTTACTAGTCCCTAATATGCAATTTGTAAAATATTTGATGATATCCTTGTAAAAGTTTTCAAATTTCTAGTGATTTTATAGATAGTCTCTATAAAATTTTGGCAGTCTTTGAGGAAAAATAATTTTATATTATAAAATTTGGGCAAATAATTTTTAGGAAAAATAAAAATTGGCGAATAATTTTTGGGGAAAATTCATGGAAAATAGCCCACTTGTGAATATTATCCCCTAAACTTTTCCTTGGTCATTTGTTAATTATTATAACACAGTCTAAGTGTTTTACATATTGGTCTTTTTTTGGGGTATATTTTCAAGTTAATTTTTCTCGAATTTCAACAAGTATTTTTTTGGAATTACAAGTTTAAGTTGTGTATTTTACACAATGAAACTTCCTCAAGGAATTTTTAGGGCACTAAATCTATTTGTATGTTCAAAAATACAATTAAAATAATGAAAAATTACAATCTCACAAAAAATTGTATCACCGAATTTTGAGGAAAAAGGCCAAAACATAAAACAAGTAGAATGTACCAAAAATTACAAATGGAATTAACTATTGAATCTACCATGGATCTCTTCATTGTCATTCCATTGAGAAAAATGTGTAACATATATGTCATAATAATTGGATGACAAAAATAAAATGAAGATTGCAACCATATAAAACAAGAAGCTACACCAAGACTCAAAAGAGCATGAACTTATAGAAATGTAACATCATCACTTTTTTCCAAATGTATGTCAAGATTCACTACCATCCTTAGAGGAGAGATAAGGGAGAATTTATAGAGAATAAACTTGTGGGGAATTCCCCAAGAATAATCTTAACATGGAGTCCCTTGACAGATTTTTGAAAATGAATGGAACTTTCTTGCAACTCCACCTAAGGAAAGTAGATCATCAAAAAAATAAAATAATTCTAATACTAAAATAAATATATATGGATACCTGAAAAGGTTATGTGCGGGCTATATTAATTGCATGTTTCTACCCGATTGACAAGCCACCCTTCATTAATATATGTATACTTTTTGACTTGCTCCACATACATATTTGTCAACATATTAGACATGGATATAGTTGTTAGAATTAATGGGAGAAATGTATTATTCTAATGCATTCTTCTAGTCATTGTTTTTTTCCAATGTAATGTGAGTTGTAACGTGTAGGTGTCATTATCACAATAGTTGTAATAAACTTTCCCATTTCTGTAAATATGGGACCCTATTGTGTTCATAGACGTAATAGATCTAATCAATCTCTCCACAAGAGAGTTTGTCTCCTTTGTGATGCTCTTAAGTGTTTTTCTATTTTTGTATTAGAGCAAGTCTCTAGGCTAGACTCCCTTGCAGGAGAGTCCAAAGAAATGAGATCTTATTGATAGCATCAATAAACCATTGATTAGTGTAGGAGAATAAAATAAATTGTTTCATGAGATTTATGTGTTCATGTGTTTGCAATAGAGTCACTTCTCCATCAAACTATTGTGTTCTCTTTGTAAGTTGATTTATTTATCCATAAGCTTCCATTTATATTCCACTGGATAGTGCATCGAAACAAATCTACAAAGATATAATGAAAATAAAAAATCTACACTATGAGGATCAATTGTTCCTTATATTAATTGATTCATTGATCATTGTGTTATGCTTATGCATGCAACATGTGAAATATGGAAAATAAAAATATAATCACTCACAACCATAATAACATAAGTTATGACCTAGGAAACCCTTATGCAAGAAAACTCAGCTGGAAAGTGAGGTCGCTTTTCTCTCTCTTTATTTAAACGGAAATGGATGTAAATACAAAGAAGTGATACCTATGTCCCTCTCTTTCCACTCTCAAATATTTTACTCATCTATGGAAAAAAATGCACTCAAATAGAATGGAAACCCTTTTCCTCTTATTGTCCTAGTTATAACATAGCTTGATAGCCAACTAGGGGTTAAATATGACCCATTCAACCCTCAATATGAGTTACAACTAAACCATTCTAGATTATTTTTCATACTCCCCACATGACTAGACTCTTTGCCATTAGTAACGGGTCTTGGCGTGGCATCCTCTCAAATTATGGTGGTCAATTTTGATAAGTTAACTTATAATGGTGTAACTTTCTCCTATGATCTCCAACTATGATTCTTGCTCAATTGGAAAGGTATTAGTATGTTGGTTATGGAATATAGGTTGATAGTAAGGTCAAGATCATAAAACGTGGTCATTTAAGGCCTCAAAATTGCCCTTGAAATTTCACAATCTAGGACCACTAGTAAAAATGGTCCTATGAGTTAATACCTCCAATCCTTCCACTCTAAAAGAATCTAGATGGAGAAACAATAATAAATAATCCAATATGGATCATACCTTCCCATTTTTAGATAGGTCCCAAAAATATTTTATTGAATGAGGTGACGAAATTTTTCCTCCTCCTTCTCCCTAGAGTACCATTTAGCCTTGCTTGGAAGCTATCCTTTCAACCTAATCTGCCAAAGGTCATGTGATGGGCCTCCAAATTAGACACAAACTAAGGTTCGTCTAATCTTTCCTAGGCACATAAAGGCTATATTAAATATATCCTTCTACACTTAGTACTTTTTTTTAGATTTAATGTTCTTAGAAAGGTTTAGAGATAATTGCATATTATGTGCATAATATTATTTATTTTTGCAGAATATTGAGAGAATATGAAGCAAATTCTAGATGAGATAATATAGGGACTTTCTCCCTACTATAGGATGGACCAAGATTGGATAATAAATGAACAAATTATCAAGAAATTATTGACAAATTCTGGAGCTCCACTTATTAAGAAAATCTAAGAATGTGTTCCTTGTCATTTAAGAAAGATTCCTAGTGTTGGGAACCATATCCACTTTTTGGGGGATTTCGTTGGGGAAATTTTCCTCCTTTCAAGGATAATTATTCCTCACCACATTGTATAGGTACCAGTTCAAATTTTCCTTTAGGGGCATGTATTTCTTAATCTCCTTATGGAGGAAACTTGTCATTTAGTAGCTCCACTTTCATTTCTAGCAGGGATATACTTGGATTGATTCAAATAATGAAGTTTGGTGCTATTTTTAGCTTCTAAACCTTAGTTTCCTTCATAGGAATCTTAGTATCCTTGGGCTTGGCCACCCTAGGAGCCTAAGAGACCTCTTGTACAATTTATTTATCTTCTTTGAATGCTTTCACTTGCATCTCTTATTTCTGCATTCACTATTCATCCTTCTTTTGTTGTTGGTTATATTGGTCAAATGATTGAAGTGCGTTGTTTTGTTAGTTATTTACAAATTCACAAGCATGATGCATCCTTAGAACGACTTTGAAAATTCATCGTCAACATTAATCTACTTGGATTGGTTCACTAGTTCACAAATCTAGAATTTCTGGAAATCCCTTGTAGCAAAATAGTAGTAATTTTCTGCAATTTTTTAGAATGTGTTAATGAGCTTCACTTGACTTGATTCCATTTGGATTGTGTCATAAAAAAATTCAAGTTAATAAAAAAATGTACCCCATAACATCTTCACTTGATTAGGTTAGGCATTTTATAGGTTAACTAGCTAAGTAATTCTTGAATTTTCTGTTTTTAGAGTAGTAAATTTCTACTATTTTTTAGCACATGTTAACAATGGTATTTTTGAGTGATTCCAATTGGAATGGTCCTAGGACGTACTAATTTATAACAAAATTTATCCCATCTCATTTGCATTTGATTTCTTTGGGAATTCGACAAGTTAGCTTGAGGAGTAATAGTCCTGTAACAATCTTGTTACTCTTGTAGCAGTCCTGTAGCACTCTTATAACATTCTTGTAGTAGCCTTATAGCAAATGTAAACTTGACCAGATTTTATCCAAAGGTTTGGTTTTTTTCTGTTAGGATTGAATCATGATGCCTAGGCTCTGAATCTGTGTTTGAGTAAGACCAAAGACCTCTTAAGCTTTGCCTCTTCTCGATTACATTTCACCTTTGCAGTTTGGATTAGTGGATAGACTCATGACTTAAATATCATAATGATGATTTTCATGATTACTTTATGAAGCACCTTGTGAAGTGTATTGAAGAAATATACCTTGAATGTAGTGATTGAAGAATCATTTTATGATTAGGTTTTGTTTCATGCATCTTAAGCTAGGGTTTCCACTTCCAACATTGTTATATCCATTACATAGACTAAGTTTCCTTTTGATGTACCATTTATGCTTTGTAGATAGGTTAATGTTTACATTTTTGCCAGTAGGATTATAATTTACGTTCGTGAAAAGTAGAATAGTCTTTCCTTTCTACAAAAATTAATTAGGATTTCCTCTCTGCAAAAGTAATTAGGTTTCCTTTATGCAAAAGTAAGTAGGTTTCCTTTTCTACAATTAGGATTAGTTGTGGTTTTTCTTTCTACAAACATAGAGTACTATAGTCTCTTGCACCAACTTAGGTAGAAGTACACCATCTACTACACATACAGTGTTGCAACCTCTTAATTTTGTACGACACTGCATCAGATCAATGAAATAAATACACACAACATGTTGCACATATAGTGTCGACACCTCTTAAGTTTGTAGAAACCCAGGGTTGATAATTTGAGTTGGTAGCCTTGGGAGTTGTAGCATTTTTGTTGTAATATTGGGTATCATCATCATGTTACCCTTTTTTTGTAGTTCTATACCTCTTTTTAAAAAATATATACTCTTCCTACTCTGCTTGAGCTTCTAGTACCAATTCCTATTCGGAAGGTAAGACATGTTCCTTTTCTTGACCCAACATAGAAGGCTCATAGATTTTCATTTTTTTAGCATTCACCACTAAGTATGTGCATGTATGGGGATATACTAAGCGTATATGAATAATATCCCATCTTCCCAAGTATCTCAAAGGGACCTTATCACATATATTTGATTTTCTTACCATGACCTTATAGCCTCTCCTTATCCAACTATAACCATACTATGTCTCCTGCCTTAAATGACTTCTCTACTTTGTGTTGATCATGCTTGCCCGTGTATTTTTCCTACGACTTCTATAGCATCTCATATTCCTGCAAATGGATTTTCCTGATCTTCTAAACAAATTTGTATACCCTTAAGGCATCCCTAATGATATCCTCCCTCTCCCCACCTTTCTTCCCATATGCAATATCCAAAAGTGAAGGTGAAAAAATATCCAAAACAAGTTTTAAATGGGGACATACCAATAGAAGTGTGGGTTTCTCTATTATGAGATTGTTGCATATATACTATATTTTCATCCTATGTCTTAAGATGCTTATGATTAAAACCCTCAAAATTTGCACCAAAGTCTTATTGACTACCTACGTTTGCCCCTTTATCTATGGATGGAATATTGTAGACCTATTCAACTTTGTGTCCATCTTATCCTACAATGTAGTCCAAAATGCATTCATAAATCTTATGTCCCTATCTAAAATGATGCTTCTTGGTATCCCAAAGTGCACCCATACCTATCTAAATAAAAAGTTCGATGCTTCTTTCCCACCGATGGTATTTTTACAAGGAATCATAATATACATCTTGCTAAACCTATTAACTATCATAAATAGATAGTCATGTCCATTCCTAGTTGTTCGTAAACATCCCAAAAATTCCATGGAAACTATGCTTTCCCGAGGACAAGTGGGTACCAAAAAGGGATGATTAGACCTTATTTCTTGTTACTAGGCTTGTTGTTATAGCAAATCATGCATCCTATTATGAACCTAGCTACATATTCTTACATAATGAGCTAGTACACATACCTATGCAAGTTGGATAATATCTTCCCTACACCAAAATTCCTTGCAACCTTAGAGAATGTAAGAATCTCTGATCAAATGCATTTACTCATCGTCAGAAACACATAAATTATTTAACTTATAGAGTAACCCATTATAGGGATTGTAGTTAATTGTGTTGTCACCATCATGCATACAATTCTGGCTTTGCAACTATTGAAACACATTCTTGAAGTCCTCATCCTATATATATGTCTCTTTTTATGCATCATGCATGAAATGACCCATGTGTATAAGAGTTCCCAATGTTGTGATATTTAATGTGGGTGGCCTTGAAAGCATGACATCCAACTTGTGTGTGTTTCCCTTCTTGCACTTTATCACTAGATGAAGTTGTTGTAAAAACCCCATCATCTTATAATTCTTAGTCTATTGTAGCTTACTCCAGACATACAGGTATTGTAGTGGCTAGTGACCTATGTGGACATCAAATAGTGTTTCCACTTCTTCATAGCTTGTCTAGGGCATAGAGCTCCTTGTCATAGGTAGGGTAGTTCCACCCCATGAAATACTTTAGAATGGAAGCATGCATGCCTTCCTCCTTGCATCAATACCATTCCCATAAAATCCCCACTCACATCTCTCTTCAATTTAAAGGGTTTCTACAATTTTAGTAATTTCAAAATTAGTGCTTGATTGATTTTCTTCTTTAACTCCTTAGATTCCCTCCTTTTATCCTCCCCCCACTAGAAACTCTTTTCACTCAGTGTTATGGCATGGAGTGGTGCTACAACTATTGAAAACAAGGCTATGAATTTTTTTAGTTATTGTTCCACCCAAACATAACTCAAAAAAAAAAATAAAAAAAAAAAATAGTAGGAATTTACCACTTCATAATAGCCTCCATCTTAGCAAGATCTATCCTCAGCTCTCCCTCACCTATCACACATCCTAGATACACTAAATACTATTGTGCAAACTCACACTTCTTGAGGTTTTTCAATAGTTATTGCTTCTTTAATGTTTCTAACACATGAATGAAATGTGAGATGTGATCCTCTGAGGTAGCAATGTGTACCAATATATCATTCAAATAAAACATAAAAAATGAATCTATAAAAGGGAACCACATATCATTCATTAAACTGATGAATGTAGACGGTGCATTGCATAATCCAAACAACATAACTAACCACTCATACAAACATTGTCTAATTTTTAAGGAAATCTTCCAGGTATCCTCTTCGCTGACATGAACGTGTTGATACCCTAACTTTAAGTCTAGCTCGATGAAGTATTTGGCTTGCTACAACTAATCCAACATATAATTTATCTTAGGAAGAGGGTACACATTCATGAGTGTAGTTTTGATTAAAGTATTGTAATCACTACACATCTGCCAAGTCCCATCCTTCTTTGGCACTACGATAATGAGTGACCCATGTGGTCAGGTACTTGGTCGAATGACACCCTATTCTAGTAGTTGTTGCCACTACTTGTTAACCTCACTTCCTTCTATAATAGACTACCTGTAAAACTCAATGTTTTGCAATGGAGAGTCTAGAAATAGTTAGATCTCGTGCTCCACTTCCCTCTTGGGCGGTACCCCTTTAGGCTGTTAGAAAACACCCTTATGTTCCTACAAAAACTCTTCTAGTTGACATTTATGTTCCTTAGTACAAACCTTTGGAGATCACCTAGCTCTGATGAACTCTTCTATAGGCTGGTTTTCTCTTAAAAAAGAAAAGCATACTTCTTGCTGGAATTGATCAAATTTTTATCCTGGGTGGAACTAGCCAAAAAGTTCGTCGACTTGCCCTTGTGAGCATTGATTATGAAGATTTTCTTTTTCCCGATGAGGTATATTGATTGGCTATTCACATGATGATCACATCCCACGTGTACATATAGGGATCCCAAACACAACTCTACATACATCAAGTGGAATTTCATCCAATTTTCCCTCATCAATAACATTAGCACTAATAACAAACTTGATCCTGCACTATTTGGTTACTTTAATATTTTACTCCTTGGGGTGAATTCATGAAGATGGTTTACACTTTTGGGCCATATGTGGCGATGAAATTTCAAAATTTTACTCTATTATTGAATCAAAACCCTCAAAATTCATACAAGCTTTATGAATATTCATTTGGAGTAAAATGACAATTTGTGGGGAATTAGGTTGTTGCCATAATGATATATTTTTCAAAAAATATTAGTGTCATATAATATGTCAATTTTCCATTAAATTAAATGTTTGTCCTTGTAATTTTTCATACATATTAACAAGTATGTGTGTGTTTGTGCAAAATAACTTAGTCTAAAATGTATAATTTCATATATATATATATATATATATATATATATATATAGAGAGAGAGAGAGAGAGAGAGAGAGAGAGAGAGAGCACTAAATTATGCATATTGAAACTTTATTTTTTAAAACAAAATTCTATCTTTTATTATTTTTGGGAGTTGGTGGATTAATATTTGAATTACATTTTTCAAACACACGTTCCTACATGATTTTTTTTCTATTATTTAAATCAATTCGAAAATAAAGAGAACCCTTTTGAATAGAACCCCTAAATTAGGCATATTGAAACTTTATTTTTTTATGCAATATTCTATTTTTTATTATTTTTGGATGTTGGCAAATTAATATTTGAATTGCAATTTTAAACCCATGTGTTCGTGCATAACATTTTTCTACTATTTAAATAAATTCAAAAAATAAATAAAACATTATTTTAATAAGACTCATAAATGAAAATAATGCAATTTTTAAATTTTTATGTTTTGTATATTTTATATTATTGATTTTTCATTTAATCCCTTTGAAACTGTTTATAAAAATTTCAATCATAAAGTTTAAAAAAAATTAAATGAAAAACATCTTATGAATTCTAAAATGTCAAACTCATATACCAAATATTGACTTATATTCACCACTCTACAAGATGAATGGCAAACAAATTAATAAGATTTATATTCACCATTCTACATGACGAGTGGCAAACAAATTAATAAAAAATGAGCTAAAACTCTATTTTTTAGACTCTAGATAACTCGATCAATCACTTAAAAGCTCAATAAATAACTTTATGTAAAATTCGAAATGGCTCAATTGACAAACCCTCAATCAAGACACTGGAAAGATTAAAAAAGGCTCAGTCGAGCTATTGTTTTCTCGCGTACCAACCCACGAGGACTTAAGAGCTCGATCGACCTCTTTCAATAAGAGAGGACGAACACAAATTCTTCTGCAAGATATTAAAGCATTATAACAATTAATCTGGGATAGCACACCGAAATCTTCGTCAAACCAATGCCAAGTTGATGGTTTATTCAGTGATGCAATGCTAATCAAGGGCATCTGAGCTAACCGTTTCTACAGCACCCGCCTCCCCTTATGCGTGTCCTCTTCCCTCCATTGACCCCTGGGAAATTGGCCGTCTCAAATAGGTCCACCTATATTGATGAATTTCAGGTTTGAGCGGTATAAATATGGAATAGAGGGAGCATATTGATGGAACAAAACAAGCAACCCATGACAAAAAAACAAACTTCATAAAGTTAGTTTCCAACAAAGTTGTAGTTTCTAGATTCCAAAATCTTACCCACTTTTAAAGGGAGAGCTATACTTGCTTGTTGTTGTGGAGAAGAAATCAACACTATATGATTAGGAATAAATTGATTGTTTTCCGATATATGGAAAGTAACAACTGAATCCGGAATCAATTGCATTGTGATTGTTAAGAGATTTCATTTCTTTTGATGGAGCGTTGTCTTCAATCAAATCTAAAGGAATGAAAATGAACCAAATATGTATTATTTATCAAATAATTTGATCAAAAGCTAGAGCATCCATTACATTCACAATCTATGGATAAGTTTACCAAACTATCAACTATTTACACATTAACAAAATGAAATGAGTGTAAATAAACAATTTTTATTCAAATACTTCATATTTATATTTCAATTTTGACTTATTTTGACTTTTAAACTTACAACTATCATAATCACAAACACAATGCTTAATATCTAATATTCTAATGATTAATAAAAATTTATTAAAATTTAAAAATATTACTTTATATTATAATAAAATTAAAAATTAAAAAAAAAAAAACTTAAAAGAATGGTCTAAAACAATTACAATGTCAAATATTTATACACTAGCAGTTGCACCAGATGTTGCAAAGATATGTTGTAAGACTATAACATATGGAGAAAGAACATAGATGAAGATAGTCGTGATATGTTACAATTTGAGTGAGAGAAATAACATGGTCTTAAAAGTAAAGTGAACTCCTTGTTATCTATCCTATTGATTTGAGTTGCAATATGTCAATTGAGGAAATGCTTAGCAATTTCACATTGTACTTGCAACTTTACTTTTGTTTTATACCCTTCTAAGGAACGAGTTAGCCTTGTAATTTGGAAATGGATGGTTGGTGAATGTAGGTCTGGATCCTTGATTGAATGTGATGGTTCTTTAGTGTTGATGTTTTTTTAAGACGCAATGAACCCCTAACTTTCACAATTAGAGCCACAACAGAGTTCATACAAGCACTTTTCTTCTTTAGGTCTAGAGGGTAGTAGCTCTAGCAAGGAAAAGGCGCCCTACAGCCCTTGCAGCATTGATGCTACTTCAGGCAAAAATAACTGGCCAAATCGCAGAGAGAGACATTTTAAAGATGGTTTAGAAGAAACTGAGACCCTTTTGGAGAGCATGGAAAGATTGAAATACAAGGGATGTCATCAAAAGCATTACAAGAAGAGGAAGGGTGCCAAGTTGCAAATTTTATGTGTGGTAGGTTTTCTTTTTCAGTCTCTAGCTTGGACATATCATAACTTCCTTGTTGTCGTTAAATTTACTAATTTTTTCTCTCAACCATGCAAACGTTTTCTATTAATCTTTAAGCAGTTTGAATGTATGGAGATTTGCAACTTGAACAATTTGATACCTCAGAGTGCATGGGAGATCCCAAGTTAAAGATGAATATGTGCTAGTGTATCTACACATTAATATTTTAAGAAATTCCGAGCATTTATTCCTCACACACCATCCAAACAATACAGAAGATAGATTTCAAGGCAGGATAAAGGCCCTCATTCTATACACTCAACTACATAAAGACAATACAAACAATCTCTCCCATTGAAGAGGCTAAATGCGAAAAGGAACTCTAGATGGCATTGAAATATAAAAAATAAATACAAACAGAGGATTACTTTGAAAGAAAGAATTGAAATCATACAGAATCTTTACTTTCATAAACAACCTTAAACCCAACCAAGAGATGAAGGCATGACTATATTTCATTGAAGAGCAGCAAGATGGATTGTTTGGACCCTAATCCTTGTAAATGTAAGTCCACACCAGAACACCAAACTAGGGTCTTCTCTTGGGCATCTCCAGGACATAAAAGTCTATCGAGAGACCATAGAATTTCTCACAAGTACGATCAGGAATTCATGAGGGCCCATTCCATGTAACTTGCAAACTCCCACAATCTGCCAAAAATAGCTTCATCTGTAGCGAGAACTACTTGGGATTCTCCTGTATCAAATATAGAATTTGGAAACTCGAACAAGGTGGGGAAAATCCAAATAAAAGAAAGTCAAATTTTTGTGAAAGATGAACAGGAATAAAGAGATCATAATGTTATTGAAGATGCCTGGTCTCAACAAATATCAAACAGAGTATGTCTTGATCAAGGATCTAGATTTTCAATTCCTTTCCACTCCAAATTATCAAATAGTTCATACAAGCACTTTTATTCTTTAGGTCTGTAGGCCGGTCATTTAATTTATATAAGTATAGAAAACAATTTGGTATAATTTTTTACCTTTAAAACAAATTCATCAATTCTAATTGTGCCTCCAAATTTCAAAATATTTTTATTATATCCACAGGTTAATTTGCTTTTGCATTCTTTCCCTCAATTAGATGACTTTGAAAATAAATGGCGCTTTTGCCTTCTTCCCATGAATTAGATGACTTTGAAGATACATGGTGTGTCCAATACAGAGTGGCTATAGAAGGGGCTAACATTTAATGTGTTTGTGGCCTGGAATCCAAGCACCAACAATAGAAGCATGATTGCAAAATTTTAAGCAAAGTCTCATGCGACATTTTCTCCAAATCTTTCTGTTTCCAATTTGCAAAGATATTGTCAATGGGAAATTCAGCTACAGTCAGGTGCTCCTTAGGTGAATGGTCAATATTGCACATTTTCTTGTAAAGACGCATTGCTGCCACACAATATTCGTATGGATCATGAGCACCATTTTGAATATTGTACCTATTATGCCAAGCATTGCAAACAATTAACCCAATGTATGATTCATTCTTTTTGAAACTTTAAATAACATTAATTTTATTAGAAAAGGGCATGATGTCCTTAATTTTTTAAATAGTGTATTGCCCACAAATCTTGTTCAATAAATTGGCGTTGTGAGAAACATTCTTGCACAAGAATTGTAGCAAAAAATAAGCTTACAAGGTGCTAATTTACCCTAAAAATGATTGAGTGAGATACTTCAATGAGTTGTTGGTTTTGCTACTCTTAAGTAGTGGTGTGTACTTATAAGTGTCCCTAAAACAATAGTGATTAAGTTAGTTGATATTTTTTGAATACTCATATACATATAATGGGTGAGAAACAACACATACACATATATAACCAAGTTACCTAAATAAATGACTAGGATATTCCATTGCCAGGAATTGCAAATCATGGAGTTTTATTCCTTTTATGACTCCTGAACGAAAGGTATTTATTAATACCTTATTCACAGTACATCTCTCAAGTCATTACATGATAACAGATAATATAAAGTTTGACAAGTCAAAAATCAAAATTGAATGTCTGAAGGTCAATAACATTCAATAGAATCAACAACATTAATCAAGAAAAATAAGATTGTGCAGTAAAATGGAGACATCTGTTTCTTTGAGATTATAAATTAAGCAACAGATATCTCATTGAAAAAAAAGAGAGAGAACAAGCATCACATCACAATCTGCACCTATTCAAAATATATTGCATCATGTCTAGCTTCTGCACAACTGGGATAGTAAACAAAATTCTGACAACTTCATCGAAGAGAAGTATAGAGTTCAGTTCACTAAGAAGAGTGTGCAGGCCATAACAACTGGAACTGGAAATATTAGCTACTTTACCAGATCAATATCAATAGATAAAATTGAACTCACAAAGGCCTCTCCAGATTACTTAAATAAACAAGATATTAGAATGGCAAAAAATTATATTGAAGTTTAATTGACCTCAAAATTGAGAAGAACAATCATTATATTAAAGCTGCAACATTAGGCTTCAGACTAGTCACTAAATTCTCAAAGCTTCGTGCTAGCTGCACTTCATCAAGACTATGTTGGAAAGAGCCATTACCAATTCGTGCCATTTTCTTCAAAATAACGACTGTAGGATCTGTTCCAAACATGATTGTATGGAATATCATCCCTGGTTCTATCGTATTCAATCTATTTACAAACTCCAGAGGATCTCTCCCATCGTTGTTTCCACCATCACTCAAAAAAATAATTGTTGGCTTCTTCTTGACCACATTAGGATGCTTGGATCCTTGATAAATTACCTCCTCTACCAGTTTCAGACCACAAGAATAATTGGTTCCACCTGCTGCGACATATTGAATAAGACTATCCACTCTATCTTCCTTCATCTCTTGCATTTCTAGAGAAACTATTGTTATATTGTCAAAGAGAACCACAGATAAAAAATCATCACTACTAGTTCTACGCCTAGAAGTAATGAATCGAACGATAGTCTCATACACACAACCCAACCTACAATTGTGTTGAGATATAAATTTGGTCATGGTTGGTTTTATATCAGGACTAGACATTGAACCAAACTTGTCAATTACAAAAACCACATGATGTAGTATGTTCTTGGAATGATCACAATCAAAAACATGACCATCTGCAGTTATGTGATCTACAGAGGATGCCATTGAGGTAGTTTTCTTCACTGGAGCATGCCATAATTTCTCTGCGCAGTAAGACCTTGTGGAACTAGCATCAATTTCATTATGATCTTCTGAACTGCAAAGGTGATTACATAGAAAAAACTCTTTATGATATTCTTCAATACAAGGATCTTCAAACCACATTTACTTCTAATAAATCTCATGGGTAAGTTCATCTTTAGGAAAATCCTCATCATGGCCATATTTTCTTGTCTCATGCTGAGAGCCATCATAGATACGATTTGTACAATTTTCACGCATAGGGCAGTAAATTAAATGAGTGTGTCCTCTGCCTTGCGCTTTACAATGCATGTTACACATCTCTGCCACACTAGATTAACCTTGCAATAATGCACAACATCTGGATTTAGTGTGTGAATATGGGCACCATCATGGTATTTTTTAAAAGGTGGAATGGAAATGCAATAATCCTTTTGCAAACCATTTTGTTCAAAGACATTTTCATAGTCAAATGAGCCTCTTCTACCTTGAAATGAACATGTTTGTCTCACTAGTTTAGTGAATATTTCACAAATGCCATCTACTTCACATTTCTTATGCCAAGCATGCTCATTACCACAAAGATTTTCATCAGTTGTCATTTCATGGAAATGATCTTTGTAACCACAGTTTCTAGGACACCCCTCCATGATGCATTTTTTGGGACAATACCTTTCATGAAAAACACGTTTTTCATGATCCCCAAGATCAATTTATATTGTACAAGGCTTTTTGCAGCATTGAAGAGAACACTTCATCTTGCACGTGTTGTGGTGAATGACACTTATGAAGACCTTCATGCCTAACCTTCAAGCAACAAGATTTGCTACAATTGGATGATTTGTAAAATAAGGAACAAATCTCTTGTCAACTTCAGTTTCAAATATAAACTGCAATGGAGCTTGATCATTCACAGAACCAGACTCGAAAAATGAGTTTCGATCTAATTCTCCATTACTCTTGGCCTCACCTGTACCTCCCATAGTAGGATCTTTGGCACTCACATCCATGAAATACAAAGTAAGCCCAAAACTTATCATCATCGAGAATTGCATATTGATTATCAGTATGGCCAATGAAAGCCCCGTCTTGCCCTATAAAAGTGTTCACTTTTTCACCAACAGCTTGCAAGTTGATAAGGTCTCGATATATAACAACCTCATTCGTTACATAATGAAATTCAAAGACAACCATAAAAAGATGTTGCTTTTCACTGTATAGCATGCACTTTGGATACCATTCATTTCCCCCAAGATCCTGCAACTTAGAAACAATGTTGGGGAAAGTTTCTTGTATATATTGTACTCTCTAGTCGAAAGGTTATAAGTAGTGAGGTTACATCCTTCAATAAAAAATGCCATGACAGGATAATACAAAATACGTTTCTCATTGAAAAAATTGAGATCTAAGTGGAACCACTGGCACACAAGAATGTCTCTAAGTGGATGTCTTGTGTCTATGATAGTAAGAAGTGGCAACGTGATATTGGGATGCTCTTTGCATGTTCATCCAACAAATGACTATGGAGAAAATCCTTCTGGGAAATATCTAGAATCGTAAGTTGATTTTAACCTTTGGCCTATTGAACCTGTAGTTGCATCTGGAGATGATGATATGATAAAATCCCTATCGATCCCAGTAACAATAAATTTTCCTTAATAACAACACCTGGTGATCCTATTGTACTTTGCAGAACCACAAAAAATGGTTTCCTCTCTTCACGAGAGAACGAGACACAACTACCTTTGAAATCATCACAAGTTGCGACATTCGAAAATAAGACTAGATAAATTCAATTTACAAAAGAAACAATAACATCGACAAAATGCAAACTATATTTCTTACAGTAGGGCTATAGAACATGTAATACATTTATGTTGTCCAGATAGTATATGTAGCATGAAGAAACTATAACTAAAAGTCCTTGCACCATGAAATACATGTCAGTAGTTTTAGTGTCCAGTGGCAATTTTTCTATAATGTCATGACCAAGAAAAACACTGTGAATGCAAACTCACTCCACAGAAAAAACAAAAATGGAAAAAATTACATCATAACATGGTTTCCATGAATTTTGTCCCTACGATGGGTATTATAACTGTAGCAGAATCACCAAGTTAAAATCCTTTGTCTACTCAAAAGATAATCAAAAGAAGAAGGCACTTCTCTTTCAAAGTCCGCTCTTGGCTTCTTGGTCTATCTCCTTCTGAATTTCAGCCAGATGACCTATTGTAAAAGGATAAGCCCTTTCCCAATGCAATTTGATTAAATTCCTTTCTTCACTCATTACAGTTTTTCCATTAGGGCCTACTACGGCAAGCGATGGAATGCCCCTAATGTCAAAATAGCGTGACAACTATTTTATCTTTCATCCCCAAAAGGCATAGAAAGCCATGGCATGGATTCATAGTATGAACGGAAAGATCCTTCATCTATGTCATTGGAAAATATAATCTCAAAACCGTCATCACCTTTCAGATATTCTTTCAAATTGTTATAGACAATATCAATCTTGGAGTGAAATTCTGACAGGGGAGACACCACTAAGTTGTGAAATATGGTCCAAAAATCTTCCCTCTTAGTGAAGAGATGCTAACCTGTAAAAGCCATGTGGCGGAATTGCAAAACCCATGTGGAAAACATTGTGAGCTCTACACCCTACCTGCAACCAGCAAACCAAACGGTCCCAACATGCCTCTGCCTGTAGCTCCTTCGCTAGTGCTGCAGTTGTAGACTACATTACCTTCGTTTGTGTCAATGCCAGCATTGTCCTCCGAGAATTCAATAACAAGCTCAATATTCAACTGTACCAGTAGCACGACAACACATCACGGGATCGAAGCTAGGAAGTTTCACAAAACAAAATCAATTGTTGACTCAATGAGTACTGTACTTGAGCAACCTTGGTATGTGGAAATAAGGCTAGTGTTGCAGGACGCACGAACCATGCTATGCATCTGCCGCAGTCTTGTGCGGTTGGGAAATGAGGTGAACCGTAATTCAATTCAAATCAACAGATAATCCAAACCTACTCGTTTAACAAAATATCAAATGGCATAGATTATGACACGAAAGAAGATAGGAGAGTTCTCTTCAGAAAGGAACACCTTACAGCGTAATAATTTTTTTATAGATGTCAAATAAGCCATAGAAAGTGTATGACAATGAGATATCAAATAAGCACTTATTCGTAGAGTTAATAAGCACCAAGATATAAAATAAGCCACAAATAGTATATGGCACTGACATATCAAATAAGCACCAAGCCGCAGAGATAATAATATGTTTATAATTGATTGAGATAATAAGCATTGAATTGCAGAGATATTAAGCACTGAGATATCAAATAAGATGCAAATATCAAATTAACTAAGATATCAAATAATCATGCTTATTTCAATGATTTTGAGCCAACCTTACTGTCACGTATTAGAACCTTGCGTAAAGCTGCATATATGTCAAAAACCTATCATATGAAGAACAACCACCTCGATCTGCATCCATTTAAAAGAGAGCTCAATCGAGCCCTTTTTTTGCATGGATTCCCATGCAAGAAAGCTCAAATGAGCTTCGTTTTCAAATATACAATGAAAACCAACACGTGTCTAATTGAGTGCCTAAGTAACCACGTGTAACATTGGAGATCAATCGAGGGTTTTTTATATAGCTTGATCGAGCAATATTTAATCCCTCAAATAGATTGATTGAGGGATAAAATATTGCTCGATCGAGCGCTTAAAAAATGCTCAAACAATCTTATTTTCTATGAATTACACCTTGCATGCTTTCCAGAAAGTGTAAACCACCACCGTGGGTTCACTCCTTGTTGACCCATAACAAATGATATGGGCTTGGATGCTCATGAATCTCCAATCCTAGTTCTTGACCAGATCTGCTACTATGATATTTGTTTGTGATCTTGAGTCAAATAAGGCATCATTTTTTTTTCTTGACCTGTATCTTTATATGGAAGATTATCATCATTTCCTTCTCTTCTTATTGCTAAGGGCTACTTAGTTTCATTCCCTTCTGCACTAATTCACAAACATTTTTTCGCAACCACACCCAAGCTACTTTCCACTTGATTACTCGACTTTGTGGCTAGGATATTTTTCTTCTTACCATGTTTCTTTTGGTTCTTCATATTAATCTATAGATGTAGTTCCAACCCTTCTCGGTATGACCATTAATGTTACAATGGTTGCAATGGGTGTTGGGATCTTTTCACTCATGTATTATGGTTGTCGTCTTTTGACTTTCTCCCCTTTCCACTTATTCTGCCCCTGCTTGAAAGCTTCCTAGTGCTCCTTCAGTTTTGATCCACTTTATTTCCTTTTCTCCTATCATATGTTCTCCATATATTATGCCTATACAAAATCCTCGTCCACAAATCTAGGTTTAAACAACATCACTTGATTTTGTAGATGACTATGTAAGCCCCCCAAATACTTGAGGAGTATGTATGGGTCCTTTAGGGAGATACACAACACTATGCCCATCTTTCTAAATTCTATGGTGTATTCTTGTACACTTTTCCCCTTTCTTTGCATGAAGTAATGCCATTGGATCCAATAGTCCTATACATACATGATAGGATAAAATTGCAAATTTATGGGATTTTTGAAAGCCCTCCACTTAGTCATTAGAGGATCTCCCTCGAACCTTAGGTTCTCCATGTGGCTTTCCCACCAAGTCAGGGAATGATCGTCTAGTTTAGACGAAAAAATTGAATTTTCTATTCTTCCCCTATATGATGAACACTAAAATGAACTTTTAATTGTTGCAACCAATTATTTAAATTCAAAGTGTCATTGTCACCTTGATATGGCTTGATGTCAACCTTTGCTTCCATTTTTAATAGGGACTGTGAATAGTTCATGACACTTGAACTAGGTTGATCTTTTTTGGGCCCTTTCTTAGATTCCCTCTCTTGTGCTTACTGATCCCCCAATATCCCCTCTGATATGACCTTAGTATGTTGCTATGGCATTGGTGATCCCAAACGAAACCACCACAAACTCATAATTATTATATCTAGTTCTAAATGTTTTTTTATGAATGTCTTCATCTTTGATGTGTAACTAATGGTACCAAGATCTCAAATCAATCTTTGAAAAGACCGTTTCTCCTCTCACTTGGTCAAATACATCACCAATCCTTGGTAGGGGATGTATGTTATTGCTTGTGGCTTTATTGAGCTATATGTAAATGTTACACAACTTCAACGTGCCATCCTTCTTCTTCACAAATAGTACAAGCACTACCCACAATTATATGTTGGGTTTGATGTACCCTTTATCCAACATCTCCTTCAATTACAATTTCAGCTCTACCAACGTCAATGTGCTTATCCAATATGGGGCTTTGGATACTAGAATTGAGCCTAATAGTAGTTTAAATGAGACGTCAATTTCCCTTCTTATCAAAATTCCTAGGATTTCCTTAGGGAACGCATCCGTAAATTGTTTCAAGATAGGATGTTATCCCCGACTATTGCTACTACACTCAGAGTTATTGGTCACATAGAAAATGAATAACTCACATCCCTTCCTACAATACCTCTTCAATTGCAGTTTGGTGATTTGACAGATTTTCATGGGCTTTCTCTTTCTTTACAAAATCTTCTTTCCCCATTGCCATTTAGGCATTCAAATGACTTATTGAAGCAATCAAATCTTGTCTTGTTCCTTGCCAACGATTCCATGTTGATTAATACATTGTATGAACCTAATGGCAACAAGTTCAATTCGACTGACGTGGGCATGTTTTCCAATACAACTGGACATGACTTGAACACATGTTCAATTGATTTCTTAGTCCTGGTGACTAGCTAAACCAACCAAGAGATTTCTTATGTTTTTCTTTGCAACTCTCACCTATCTACCACTGATGGACTTACAAAATTGAAATTGGAAGCATGGTCAATTAAAATTGAAACAAGTTAGTTATTGACCATAACTTCCATTTCAATCACTGAGGCTTCGTGGTCAACATGCCTATTGTCTAATGTTGCATAGATACATGGTATGCTCTGAGAAGCATCATTTACTATGTCTGCTTCCACTTCCTGAGCATTGTAAAGTCTTGGGGCACTCTTTTGTCACCGAGGACAATTTATCTTCCTATGGTTCTCTCCACATGTCCAACACTTCAGAGGCTTTCCTCTAAGACCATTGGTTTCCGCTCCCATAGGATGAGAGAACCATTCTCTACTAGTTGTAGTGGATTACTGCTAAAATTCACCCTTACTAGGAGTGACAAAATTCATATTCTTTCCTCTAGGTTGTTGTCTTGCAACTTTCTTCCCTTTTCTTTTAAATTTGGGATTTCATTTTTTGTTCCAATCAATGCAAGACATAGAACTATGCTTGGATTGTTCATAACAATACTTTATCTTGTTGACAACATATTCTAATGTTTTAGGCTCATCGAATTCTATTATGTCCTTGAATGCTTGTGGTAGTACACTCAAATCCTTTGAATCTTTGTCTTCTCATCCTTGATGTAAGGCACGTACCTTAGCAACTCCAAAAATCTAGTTGTATACTCATCAACAGACAACTACCCCAACTTGTGCTCACAAAATTCTTTGAATTTATTATCATAGTACCTTTTGTATTGGTACTTTTCTTGGAAATATATTTCAAATTTCCTCCACGACAACTCCTTTTATTCAATATTCTTGACATTCTTCAAGTCTTCCCACCAAATATTAGCTTTTCTCTTCAAGCTAAAAATGACCACCTTTGCTTTGATATTCTCAGAGTAATCATGTACTTTGAAATATTTCTTCATTCATAGTAGACATGCCTTTGCTTCTTCGACTTTGCTCATTTCTCCATCGACTTTCATAGGCTTTTCCTTCTTAAATTATTTTGGCATCGAACATTTTCCTCCCTTTTCCTTTTGACAATGTTTTTTGGTGGTTACACTAAACAATTGCTTGTGAACTTTTTTTCTTCTCTCAAGAGTACTAAGTGGAGTTCCACCTCTCACGATATTGTCACTTATCTCTCTATGTCTCTTTTTATACCTGTTACACTCTACACCATCAATCCTTAGTTCATGTTTTCCAGGTTGTGATGGACTTTTCCCACCTTTATTCTTTCCTAGGCGGTTGACACCTATATCATGTTGCCTCTACCTTTGAAGTTTGACAGGTTCTACAATTTAATGGAAATTACTTCTTTGTTCTTCTCTTGAGCCATGAAAAGCCTTTCATTGTCAGCCTTGTAGTTTCTTAGCTCGTCTCTTATAATTCTAGTGGTGTTCATCCAGTCAGGGGAGTCTGCCTCTTTCCATTTCCAACTGACTCGTCCTCTTGCCACTATTGGAAGTTATCACTGTTGTGATGGACCATAAATGTCTTCTTATGTGTTGTTACACAAACATAATTGCTAACCAATCAACAATCCAAAAAAAAACTTGCTTATTATCACCTCGACCCACCTGCCATAAGCATATGGCGATGAGGATATATGAAACATCGAACTTCAAGCTAGTATGCATTTCATAATCAATTGATGGAGGAAACACACACTGCACACAACAGGTAAGCATCCTATAAGGACTACACTCTATAACAAAGCACCAAATTGAATCGTTTTTTAGCCCATCCAGGTCTAATGTTGAATCTTTCTTTGATATCACTTTATAATGCACCTCCCGCCCCCTTGGACTATCACCAAGCCTAGTGGCAGGTGTTACTTTCAATTAATCCAACCTCCATAGTTACCTCATGGAAATGGGGTTACAAAAATCCTCCTTTCCCAAAATTAGCAGAATTAACTTTCGTCAACACTATTGCATTCATCTTGTCAATAACTTTCTGATGATATAAATATTTCCTCAATTCGATCTCTGAATCAAAAGTTACGCCCATTTGAATTCTGAACCTTAATCCCCTGCCACACCAGTAAGGAGCTACCACGTGGCACTACCAACTCACACAAGGTACCACGTTACACCTTCCATGTCATGGTGCCTCCACGCCTTCACAAAACATCCTCTCATAAGAATATCTTGCTCTTAGACATTCGCGATGCAACATAACCTTTCACGTCAACTGATGTCTTCATTTCCTATCCTACACCCTCCATTAGTCTGCGAACACACCTTGCTAGTGCACATGGGCTTGAACCCCACAGTATGATAAACATTTACTCATCAAATGATGAGGACAATTATGTCATGTGGGTTCTATTAGTGTGCGCCCTACCATCAAAACATACTGTCATTCTCTCCAGGGACTTGCACTAAGTGGTGACATGGATCAAAACCACATCAACTTCCCATTCCACCCCACGTAGTGCTCCCATTCTAAGTGGCACCACCATACACCTCCATGTGTCCTCCTGGTGACACACCAATCCTAGTGTTCTTGTTATTGCCCTTCCAATCCCAATGACATCACTCTGCCACATCATTCACCCACATGAAAACCAAATAGCCTTTCCTGTCCTATGTGTCTTCTGATAGCTCAACCTGGTTGAGGGACCCACTGGCTCCCAACCTTCATGCAAACCCATGAATTCTTGTTATAAGGTTTATGGTCATTGTCGATCGATCCACATTACTTAATTCATAATCATTTTTCCTGAGGCATGTTTCCTTTTACTTCCCTTGGATGGACATATGTTCATTTAGCTAATGGGAAACTCCCATTGTGCCCCACACCTCCTACCTGCAGTGCCATCCACCCACGTTCGGTCAACCCTTAGACGTTCATATAATGATAGAGATTGTTATGCAACGAGATCACAAAATAGAAGAAAAGATAGATGAAAGACTTGAAAATTAACCTCTATGGGGGGCAACCTCCTTTACATCACATAAATGAAAAATTATTGGATGATACAAATGACAAGACCTCCTTGGTATATATAGGATACTAAGGGGTCACAATACAATCAAAGACTACATAACAATAATAATGTAAGGGAATAATAATAACAATAGTTAAATAGGTAAATCCCAACAATAAATAGTTAAAGGACATGTCAAGAATTATGAAAGCAATGAAGAAGTTTGTAATTCAACCACCGAAAATTTTTCCTCTTGAAGAAGTTGTTGAGATGTCACCTTTATTCACAGATACTGCATGCAGCCCAGACGCAGGGTCCTCCTCTTGGGAGGTCATATACAAATTGTTTGAAGATGAAAACCCAAGGGTAATTGAGAAGGAAAGTGCTACTGCAGATGCTACAACTCTAGATGTTGGCTCTACATGGAATGATGTGGCTAATTCCTTTTTACATAGAATTGTCGCTCGTCCCAAAATCTTTCACTACATAGATATGGTGAGATGGGACATCGACCATTTTGATATTACAGACAAAGTTTTTATTACTTCAAAGAAGAAAATCATCAGATCTTTCCAGGCTGAGGATTATAGGAAAATGTACCACTTGCTGCTACCACAGAAAATGTATGACACTCAATTTGTCCAGAAGTTTATGAATGAGAATCAAAACCCAACAGAGCCTATCAAAGAATGGAGAAGGGACCCGAACAAGCACAAGTGTGAGGACAGGGGTATGTATTCATTAGCTTCTATTGTTGGCCCTTTCTCTCATGTTGCTGCTATGATGTGTTGTTTATACGGTTACCTTAATACACAAAGATTCTCAAAATAATGGGTATCGTTAAATAAGGATGCTTCTGATGGTTATATTATGGATTGGGAAAATATCTTGCCTAATAATTTAACTATTCAAATTCGCAACTACAGACATAAGCGCAATATTAATGATAGAACTCTTTATGAGATCCTATTTCATGGACGCTATTTGTTTTTCGTATGATTTTCCATCTATAGGATGGAAATGGTCAATTAAATACCCTACCCCCATTCATATTTATCATGATATCTTGTGGGAATCCAAGTATCATTCTCATTTTTATAAAATTTGTCATGAAATTATCCTCAGTATTCACCAATGGGTTTTCGGCAACAAAGTGCCCAAACTCTCTACAGAAGCTAATAATGACTTAATGTCATTAGGAAGGTGGTTTAGGGAGGATTCATTTACTTATATTCGAGTTTTTTTCAGTCTTGCCAGTCCTCATGTTTTGCCTCTCTTTGTCCCTGACAAATTATTGGCCAAAGAAATTGCATACCAAACAGTTGGGAATGGTTTGACCAAAGCACTCAAGGCTGCCAAGAAAACCATTTGGCCTTATTTTCCTATTTCTTGTGGTATCTATACATAGGAAAATTTCAAACATGCTCTTTTTGAAATTGACTAAATTAAAACTTTAAATTTCTCAACCATCCCAAAGAAATAGTATGATCCCAATGGGATTGCAAAATATGTCTCAGCACAGGCTAGAATCAGAAAATTTGCAAGCAAGCCTGATAAGTTTGATGAATTATTCGAGATGGTTCTAGAGTATTCCATAGTTGAAAAGTTAGCAGCAGATCGACTAACTCTTGAATAATTGATTGGGTTCAATCAATACTATAGTCGGAGAATAACCCATTTGCCAGAAGATTTGTTGAGACATTCTCGACAAAATCTTGAAGTTCCAAATACATCAGCCTCCTCATCAAAGGATCCAATTATTTCTCAAGTCTCAGAGATAACTACTTCAGTTGTTGAGAAAAAAAAAAAAATTCAAGAAGAAAATAATTTGGATGAAGTTTGGTAGGAATTTAATCGTGTTTTATCGACTGGAGAAACTGAGGATGTAAACACTACAGTCAACAAAGAAACAATGCAGATTACAGAAACTGAAGGGACAACCTTATTCATTTTTAGGCTCTCATGAAAACTATTGTTGTTGGAGATATGGAAATTATCCCAGCATTTCCTAAGTTGGAGATTGTTCTAAAAATTGAACAAATCCCTCCTTTAGATGTGTTTTACAGACCAAAACACAAAGCAGTCATGAGTAGGCAAAGATAGAAGAGAAAGCTAGAACATGCACGAGCATTAGTTTCAAACGAGATTCCTTTTCAAGTTATTTGGAAAGGAGCCCAATCATCCCCTGATGACGAATTAAAAAAACTCTCACAGTTTGAGGGAGCTCATGCCAGTGCGACTATTGATAAAGTAACAAAAGTTCAATTGCTTATGAAGGAAGGGGACCAAAGGATTGCTCAATTAGAACAAAGTCTCCAGAATGAAAGGCAGGTGATATAAAAGCAATGGCAAGCAAAGCTTGCTGAATTACAGGAAAGTTTCAATGATTTGAAACTACAATATGAATTTGAAATCAAAGATAAGGATCCATAGGTACAACAGCTACAGCAAAAGATTAACCAGTTGAAAGAAAATCCAGAAATTAATGAAGTTCGAAAGGAAGCAGGAGATCTGGATACACTCCTTTCTAAACAATAAGTTGTCTTTTGTCATAAATTAACTTTAATTCATGATTTGTGTAAGACCAATGATTCCTTGGTTAACCAGTTTTCCGATCTAAGGACATTCTATGAAGAAGTTAATGATAAAATCTCTGAGCATATAGATTGGCAGGATAGTGCTAAAGGAAGATCAACTGATCTTCCTTGAATTGAAGAATCTCAAAAAGATATTGTTTTCAGTGACTGGGACATAAATATGAAGCAAGCAGAAATGGCTATCATCAGAGCCATAAATATTGCTTCTAATCTCACTGAATATATCAGCGATAGCCTATTGCAAGCCAATATAATACAAGAATGCCCGAGGGACACTTTACCAGATGTCAAATCTCTGAAGAAGTCATGGCAAGAAACATCAAAGAAAAAGGTTGAAGACATCAAAAGTTTATCAAAAGTAAACCTCGAAAGTTATTGGCATTTCTTAGTAAAGCCACATAGTCAATGGCTTGTGTTGAGGTGTCTTTATAATGCAACAACTCAACTTCTTCCAACACTCAACGATGCAGTATTTACGGGGCAGATGCACATGCAACCGATTCACCCCCCCAACTAAAGCAAATGACGGACATATGTGGACTCAGAGAACGAATGGAGAATCAACCTACAACACAGTCATAATTTTTTGGTACAACAGAACGCTATGTTTATCTTTGCTTTATCCTAGCTTAGTTTGTTGGAACTGTTTTAAGATTTTTATTTTTATTTTACTATTTTTGTAATATTAATAGACTATTTAAACCCCTCTCATGTCTTTAGAAAGGGGTTCTAAATTTTTTATAGACAGCTTTGAAGTTTCACTATTGTTTATTCCAAAGTTATCTAATAGAAGAGCTGAACCAGAAGTTATATTTTTCATGAGCAGAGTCTTGATGTATTGGGTACTATTATCTTTATATTACTGCTATGTTTCATTGAGATAGATAGTAAATTTTCTATAAGTTGTTTCATTATATGTATGCTTTGCAAACAGTCAAACATTGTCACTATTGATGTGTAGGATTGTATCATTTGTGATCGTATATGAAATAATGAGATCTTATATGTGATTAGTTTTAATAAACTAAATTAATTAACTATTTAATTAATTTAGTTTATCTTATTTTCTTTCTTTTCATAAAGTGTTTAATGATCTATATTGTTGCATGTTTTGTGAAATTTTCTTATGAATCACATGTAAATAAATATTATCACTCTGTTATTCTGATTATATTTCCATCACTCATTTATATTTCTTTCACAGGAAACTAGTCCCATTATCCCCAGTCGGAACCACAATTCAAACGGAAATGGATTTGTCTTAAGTTCCCGACCGGCTAGTATTCCCCGATTTTGAGGCAAAGATTTTCCAGCCCTCAATAGGACCTAACATGCCCCTCCCCTTCAAAAAAAAAATTGTCCTCAATGCTTGAGTAGTTCTCAATGGTTCTATATAAAATTTTGATCATTCTTCCATTCATGCCTTGCTTCAGTTATCCAATCGTGTTGGATAATAGAAATGGCACAAAGAAATGCTTCCACATCCTCATCCTTTCTTGAGAGTGCATCAACAACAACATTTTTCTTCCCTTTTCTGTAGATGATTTCAAAGTCATAACCCAACATCTTTGTGACCCATTTTTTGTACTCTTTTGAAGATAATCTGGCTTCCAAAAAATATTTAAGACTATCATGATTTGTTTTTACCTTGAAGTGTCTTCCTATTAGGTAAGGTCGTAATTTCTTTAGTGAATGTAGTATTTACAACATTTCCTTCTCATAAATAGGTTTTTGTAAATACTTTCCCTTGATTGGACGAGTTTCAAAAGAAATGGGTCTTCCTTCTTGCATTAAAACAATACCAATTCCGTCCGCATGGGGTAGCTCAAGTGGCGTTGGCCATGGAATGAAGTCTCGCCGAACCCAAGATCTTGTGTTCAAATCTTGTGCTACCCCCCCATGTAGTGGGGTGAATAATGGAAATGTAAACTCGAAAATCAGAGAGACCTACCAATCTTACAAAAAAAAAACAATACCAATTCCATTTCTTAAGGCATCACATTCCACAATAAAGGTTTTTGTGAAGTTTGGTGTAGCTAAGACTGATGCTTGGCACATTGCCTCTTTAAGATGTTCAAAGGTCTTAGTTGCTTTTGGAGTCCAAGAAAATGCATCTTTCTTCAGTAATGTTGTTAGAGACATTTCTATTCTCTCATAATTCTTAACAAACTTGTGATAATTCCTTGTCAACTTAAGAAATTCTCGAAGATGCTTTAGGGTTGTGGGGATTTTGCATTCCTTAATTGTTTTAATTTTGTTAGGGTCTACCTTAATAACCTCATGAGATATAATATGAACCAAATATTCCACCTCTTGTACCCCAACGAAACATTTGGATGTTTTAGCATATAATGATTTCTCCTCCAATATTTTGAGTACCCTAACATCGTGTTGAACATGATCCTTCCAAGACTTGTTGTAGATTAGTATATCATCAAAAAATATTGACACAAATTTTCCAAGGAGGGGTTTGAAAATGGAATTTATCAAACCTTGAAATGTGGCAGGTGCATTAGTAAGGTGAAAAGGCATGACCAAAAATTCATAATGACCTTCATGAGTTCTTAATTTGTTTTCAAAATGTCTCCAGTATTCATTCTAATTTCATGATATCCGGAATGAAGACCCAGCTTGGTGAAGTAAATTCTCCATGTAATTCATCTAACAATTCATCAATGACATGAATGAGAAATTTATCTTTAATAATGAGTTTGTTGAGCTCCTTATAATCTGACACATGCATCATGATCCATCCTTCTTGTGTGCCAATACTACTGAAGCAGAGAAATAGCTTTGGCTAGGTTGAATTATATCGACCTCTAGCATTTCTGCAACCATGCGTCTAATTTCACTCTTTTGGGCATAGGGATATCTGTAAGGCCTAATGTTTGGAGGAACACTTCCAGGAATCTAGTGAATAACATGATCATAATCACAAATAGGTGGGATGCCTTTGGGAGTCTCAAATACCTTGGAATGATTGTCCAAGACTTTTTGGAGATTTGGAGAAATGCATTATTTCAATGTTTGACCCTCTAGTGAGCATAATTGTGCAATTACATTGTTCTTTCTTCAAAATATTTTTCATGCAATTAGAGTTGATTATATTTCTTGGTTTCCCCGTGATACCCCTTAATTCAATTTCCTTTCCTTCCCAGAAAAATTTCAAGAAAAGTTCTTGGAAATTAAAAGCTATTATCGCCAAAGATTGTAACCATTGGACTTCTAGTACAACATCAACACCACCCATTAGAATGGGAAGAATTGGAATATTCAATACATATTTCCCCATGGTTAGCTTAGTGTTATGACACTTTCTAGAACAATTTATAGTTCCTCCATTTGCAACCATCACTTGACACTCTCGTGTTGGATATAGAAAGTAATCCAATCCCTTGGCTATCTTACAATGAATAAATTATGGGTACTACCTGAATCAATCAACACTATTACCTTTTTCTTCTTCATATATACTTTTATATTGAGAGTTTGAGGAGTGGTAATTCCCACCAATGCATTAGAATATATGGTCGGATTCATTTCTTCTTTCCTTGGCGTTGGTTCTTGGTGTATATCCTCTTCTTTTGATGTTTCTTGTTCCTTTTATTCCTCCTCTTCACAATCTATGTAAAATAATTTCTTCTCGGCACACTTATGGCATTTAGTGTATTTGTTATCACAATTGTAATAAATCCCTTTTTCTCTTTTTTCCTCTAATCGTTGTGGTGTCAACCTTGTAGGTTGTGGGGGGCTAGGAGAAGCAACACTTCCATCTTTATAGTTGTGAGTGGTAGACTTCCTTGCTACCATAATTTTTCTTTCGACTTTTATTTCCACCCTTAATGCTCTCCAATGAATTAGGTTCCCAAATGTGAACATCATGTATGATGTTATCATTTAAAGTCCCTATGAAGACATCAATCATATGCTCCTTTGGAATATCAGTTAGCCTAATATTCAGTTTTTGGAAGTCCGCAATGTGCTCCACCATTGAACCCTTTTGTTTGAGGTTTATCAATTGGCTAAAGAAGGTGTTGCTATTTGTATCCTCATAATGTGCTATCATTTCCTCCGTAAAAATAGACCAAGTGAAAAGTGGTTTACGAGAACAAAGCCATCGATACCATACAAATTGATTAGGTTCTCAATATAAAGATGCAATGTGTACCTTTTGTGTGTGTTGCACATCATGTAGATCAAAACATTTCTCCATTTGTAGTACCCATGTTATTTGATCCTTTCCATCAAACTTTCTCATATCAATCTTTGGAATATGCCTAGTCTTCAACTCAAAGTTAGTCTCTAAAATCCTGATTAACATTCATTTTGTTCTCATCATGAGTTTCATGGAATACCTTGTCACCATTAGGAAGAATTTCTTGTAGCAACTTGATCAAACCTTCCTTCAAATCGTCCATATCTACTTTTATTTTTATTCTAAACCATTAATCCTAACATTAATCATTGCTTCCAATTCATTTTTAGTTACTCTTTGTGAGATAGAAATTTGTTGCACTTGGTCTTGTAATTTTGATATATCATGTTTCATTTCTTATTCTTCTTCATGTGTCATAGTAGAGCCTTTTTTTTTGTCACTCGGAGTATCCACTTTTTTGTTTTGAGGAATATTAGAACCCAATATTGATATTGTTCGAGACTGAATTATGGAGCACGTAAAAACCCTAACTTCTTCACACTATATATAAGAAAATATAGCGAACCAAGATATGAAATCTTTACATAACTTTCGTCAATATTTTGTCTCCACATGGTTGAAATTTCATCTTCTAAATCCTCGTAGAAAAAATGTTATAGCGAAAATTCCAAGATGACATGTTTGAAGCAGCGAACCCTAGAATCCAGAGCTCTTATATTAAATGTTATGCAACCAGATCACAAAACAGAAGAAAATATAGATCAACGACTTGAAAATTAGCCTCTTTGAGGGGTAAATCTCCTTTACTTCACATAAATGAATAATTCTTGGATGATACAAATGCCAAGACCTCCTTGGTATATATAGGAGTCTAAGGGGTCACAATATAATCAGATCCTACATAACAATAATAATGTAAGGGCACAACAATAATAATAGTGGGATTCTATGAGGCACAACAATAGAAATATGGGGCTACATGGGCACAACAATAATAATAAGGGGCTACAGTAACAATAACAATAAGGATGCTACACCTATATTATAGGGAACTAACAAAGATTTTAGTAGCACATGATGGGTAAAATCATGTCTCATGCCTTTTGTCTATCGAGCCTCCCTTACTACTACTACTAATCTATTATGGCACAATGCAACGTAAATATTTCATGACATCATATAGTGATCTTTTTGTATCATGCTCCACTTAACTTTGCGTCCTCAATAATTTTAGGATTTCTTTGACTTTCTCAACTGTGCTCATGTATTTTGCCTCAGACTTAGTCACTTAAGGATTTTTGGGACCACACTAAAGCTCCCTTGAGGACCAGTGTTGCTTAACACACTGCTTGACCAACAAATCTTATAGACATGAAACCCATTTATCATGCACTTAGAGAAGCGAACAACGGCTAACGTTGTCGTACTTATCAGGCACAACAACAACAGACCATATCCAAAATTGATGCTTCCCAACCTCATCAAAATCGATGAAAAAACATACAATGCAACATGAAAGTATTCAATGGATTTAAAACAATCAATATTCATGACCAGATCAAATCATAAATTTTACACAATATAGCTCACTAAGTCCAATCAAGTATGCATACAAGACAATCCAACTAACCCTCTACTAAGGATTACATCATTAACTACAGGGATATGCAAATTCGTTAAACCCATGACAACAAACATATTCATCCCATTATTAACATCAAGGAATAACACCATTCCCATGCAAACAATGTTGATGCACACATTACAATATCAATTCCATTCACAGTATAACATATTCATATCCAATTGGATGTACATAATACTTATTTGATAATCTTCATTATGATTGGAAACTAAGGGAGGGACTTCCACTCTCCACCTAACCAAAGACCAACTGCATCGCAATCTTTCTTGCATTTGTCCACCCCCGAGCCAAACTCGGAGACTGAGGAGAAGTGCTTAAGGCAATTCAAACGATGCCAACCAATTAACCACACAGGAATCCAAAAACTACAATTCCTTCACCTTCTTAGTTTAGGACCATGTCCTCTAGTGTCTCCACATATTCACATAGGAATCCAAAATACACTAATATTCAAATTCTAATCTCATTGTCATCCAAAGACACATAGTGTATATCTTATGCAAACCAGGGATTCAGAGAGCACAAATCTTCCACCTACTCAACCCAACAGGGCTCCAAAATGCTTTGTATCTCCACCTATTTCTTCCTTTGATGACGTTGCCTCATGTTCCTCCGCTCTAGTGCTACCATTGCCCCAATAGTCTCCTTCGCTTTTGCAGATTTACTAGTAAACCCCTATATACCTAGCCCGAAATACAAGCACCCAAAACCCACAAATGGGTCTGTGATTTCCTGCTCCAGGAAACCCACACTTGTTTGCCAACTTATTATTGCTATTTTCCATAGTTTGCAGTGCTCTCTCTGTGTTGTTGTGTAATAATCTCCTCACCTCTTCTTTTATTAGCCCTTCTCTTCCATTGATCACCTCATGCGGCCCTTGTGCGTATACCACACAACACAAACCACGAGGTATGATAGAGGGGGTATCGGCTAGTCCTCCACTTATGAGTGTCATACTCCACCTCCCTTCCTGCCATGCAGACCATTAAAACTCAATAAGAGGGTTGGTGGTCATTAATGCACAACCTTGAATTGCCAACTTCCCAAGCAACTCCTCCAAATTCTAAATCCTTGTCCACTCCTCTCAACCAAATTTTGTTTAAATCTTCACAATATTTACATGAATTTACAATTCATAATAAAAATTACAAGAGGAATTACAAAAGGGGTTGTTATATTAACTATGAAGATTCATCCCCACCTTATTATGGAGATTCTTAATATCTAATAGACTTTGTTACAATATCATGGGCCAATACCATGGCTTACTAATACCACATGCCCAAAAAACCATAATTCATGTTCATATGACACATCTTCATATGACAATATTTTAAATTAATCAATTTATTAAAAAAAAATAGCATAACTACTTTTGAGATAAATATTCAACCTTTGATATGTGATTATTAATAAGAATATTCTAAAATATTTTGTAGACGTTAAATCCCTACCATCCATGTAATAATTATTAGTAATTAAACTAAAATTCTAAAAAAAGTATTCCCAAATAAACACACTATCCACAAAAATAACTAAAATTCATAGTGTTTGGGATTTCTACAATGTCCCAGAGGGAATAATATCGAAGTACTTTGGGATATAACCTGTAGAAATTCTTAGACATAGACATCATCATATTCACATTTTCAGCCTAAGAAGATTCGTCGAGCATACATCATATAACTATTTAGTTAGTATTGTGATTAATATCTACATTAGCGCAACTATATAAATCAAATGGCTAATAAATGTGGATATATAAATCAAATGACTGATAAATGTGGATAGTCATTTAAATACTTATGTGTCAATTTGTAACACTAAGAATATGTAAAGGGGTGATAGGAGTGGAATTCAAGTAACTTTGAGAATTTGTATCTCCAATCTAGGAGCAGAGACCGAAAAATAGTTTGAAAACCCTTGATTTCAACCATTAAATTGTGTATATGACGAAAAATATTTTCACATTATTGAATCTACACCATCCATATTTTATTTTTTATTTTTAATAAAGTGGAAATGTTGACAAACGTATTGTAAATAACTCTTTAGTTAGTATCAGTATCATTATTTGAAATAATAATAGTATCTTTTAAATTTTTTAAAATAAATATGATAATTTAAATTTATTTTAATTTTGAATCTATTATAGATTGTCCAGTATTAAATTGAGTAAGGGTAAACCTTTTTTAACTATTTTAATTTTAAAAAATAATCTTAAAAATTGTGATAATTTTAAAGTTAAAATAAATCTAATTTGATTTTATAGGTGTACATGTGACATTTGTCAATTCAATATTGACAACGACACCAGTATTAAATTGAGTAAGGGTAAACCTTTTTTAACTATTTTAATTTTAAAAAATAATCTTAAAAGTTGTGATAATTTTAAAGTTAAAATAAATCTATTCTCAACGACACCATTGAATTATTTTAAATGTAGTATTTTTTAATTTTTTAAAATTTTTTAATCGGTAAGAAAAAATAAATATTAAAATGTTTTAACTAAAATATGGTTTATTTGTGATATGAAAATATTAGTTAAATACCATACTGAATGACCCATCTTTCTCACATTAGAAATAAAAAAACATTCGTAAATAATGTATTTTTAGTTATTTATATATATTTTTAAAAATATTAATTTATAATTATTTATATAAAATGAACACATCTCCCCTATAAATTGTTTTCAATGTAAACATTATCTATTTTAGATTAATAATATCATGATTATTACAATAAAAAAATAATTTAAATAAAAAAATTCCGATACTTGGAAAATAAATTACATCAATAAAAACATTGGTATATATATTTGTTAAACTAATGTAAATCTAGAAATTTCAAAGGTGAAGTCGTGTTTAGGGTGTGAAAAGCCATAGACCAGGGTGACGACAACGATATGACCATAAACCAGCCATGGTCATCCACGTGTTAATAATTTAATTGATATTGCTAATAATAAACATTGATACAGGTTGGCATTTATAGTTAACATCCCTAAATTCTCATCGCAACACCGGTCACATGAAACACAACTGTTTAAATCCCCAAAATTCGGCTCCAACTCACGAGATAAAATTGATTCCCTCTGTAACCAATCTCCAAACCCTGGTTCGTTTGAAATGCCAAAACCCATCACGGAAAAGATGACATGGAAACTGATCGAAACGAACCAGACAACTGCAAGCTTAAAAATATCTTGAAAATCACGGAAAGAAGAAGCATCTATTTCTTGAAATGAATGCCATAACCTGAGGCTAGGTATTTGCATTGCATTGTAGTTCCAATGAACCATGGCGAAGCAAAATTTTCACAAGATATCGTTCTGCATTTTTCTATGTTCTTTGATTTGGTCGATAATTCTGTGGACTGCCTTCTTTACAGAATTTGTAAGGACACATCAAATTAGAAATGCTTTACAGACGACGCACTGACAACAAATCTGTCTTTCGACATTGCAACAATTGGGATCTGGATCCAATCAACACAAAAGTATCAACCCTGAGAAACCTTTGTACTCAGATGACTGCAAGGGCGAGTATGTTTACATGTACAATCTGCCCACAAAATTCAACGACCTTCTTTTGACAGAATGCCAGAATTTGAGTTTGTGGACGAATATGTGTTTGCATATTGCCAACTCAGGGCTCGACCAGCCTTTATTTTTGTTGGGGACGCTGGGTGGACTTTGACATGTCCAGGCAAGTGAGGGATTTCAATTTGACAACGAGTGAATGTCGGGATCGAACTCGTGGAGTTTCTGAGGAATAAACCCCAGTGGAAGCAAAAGGCACGGCAGAGATCATTTCAAAGATCTCGCAACAAAGATTCGGCGTCGGCTTGTTCGCAACCATTGATGGGCGAACTGACATTCACTTGAATAGACCACCAGGGGCATCATCATCGTCCAGGCTTCTCATGTTCTGAATCAGAGAAAATGGGATGTCATCGCTCAGAGGTGCAGGCATCATGGACGCCATGGGATCAGAAGGTAAAGCGATGAAAAAAATACGAGGGGTGGGGGATTAGAACCCTAGATTAAGGATATTAGCTGAAGAGTAGAGGGCAATGATAGTGAGATGTATCCCCGAGCTACCTCCCAATGCTAACCACGACCAGTCTCCCCCATAAATTCAACAGTCAACGTGCGGTGATGAATTCTAAGAGTCATTGTAAGAATAGGGCCCAAGGGTATGTTGAGGTCCACCACCAATCAGCCAAGTGTTAAATTTGGATAAGTGCAAAGAATACGAAATTTAAGCTCGTTGATTCGTCGAAGTGAACAGTTTTTACGCATAAAAAAACCCACTGAAATAACGCCTTCGGCGTAATTATGAGGGTGGATATCTATTTTCTTCATTGCGAAGATGAACGAGGAAGATATTAAAAATCAAAGATGTAAGAAATTTATTTGAACGAGGAAGATATTAGGAATCAAAGATGTAAGAATTGATTTGTTTTGATTCTTCGCAATGTCATATGGTTTGGGTTCGAGTTTAGGGTTCGAGTTTAGGTTTGGCAATGATTAGATTCGATTTGAGTTACAATTTTTTGATGAAGTTTGCTATTAGGTTTATTTATATATAATGAATTATAAGATAAAATAATAAGAAATCAAAATCAGTAAACATCAAAAATATTATCAAAAATGTTTATGGATTTAATATACATATTAAAAAAATATATAAATAATTAATATATGTATATATATTATTTTTTATTTTTTGAATTTTTTAAATTAATGAATATTATTTATAATTTAAAATAATAGACTAATTATATTAAGGATTAGTAATAGTTATTATTTGATGGTATTAAATTGTATTATCTATGATATATATTTTTTATTAATAAATATCCATTATGTCTTATCTTTAAGTTTTTATTTCTAATTGTGAGACATTTTCATCACTAATTTATTTGGAAATTGTGAATGGTATTTTTCACAAAAAATGATTATTACAATAATAAAAAGCTATTACAAGCTTCCAAGGTTAACTCAATTGGTTCAGTTCCCGTTATTAAAGCACCTTGTTATTGAGAGGTTATAGGGTCAATTCTCCTCTACATTCTCCGGTTAGGATTTGTTAATGAGCTAGTAGTAAGTGATCCCTTCAGGTGGATTTACCTAGAATAATGTTTCTTTGGATGCATTGGTCACCGATCTCCGGAGTGCACGACCACATTCAAAAGAAAAAAAATTCCTTTAGGGGGATTTACCTAGAATAATGTTTCTGTGGATTTGTTAATGAGCTAGCAGGGAGTGATCCCTTCAGGTGGATTTACCTAGAATAATGTTTCTGTGGATGCATTGGTCACTGATCTCCGGAGTCCATGACCACATTCAAAAGAAAAAAAAAATCCTTTAGGGGGATTTACCTAGAATAATGTTTCTGTGGATGCATCGGTCACCAATCTCCGGAGTCCATGACCATATTCAAAAGAATAAAAAATATTATAAAAGTTAAGTAAGCCATTTTCTCCAACCAAAATTGCCAAAAAAAAATCCTTCAGGTGGATTTACCTAGAATAATGTTTTAGTGGATGCATCGGTCACCGATCTCCGGAGTCCATGACCACATTCAAAAGAAAAAAAAAATATTACAAAAGTTAAGCTAGCCATTTTCTCCAACCAAAATTGCCTCACACTAAAAATAATCCTTCAGGTGGATTTACCTAGAATAATGTTTCTTTGGATGCATCGGTCACCGATCTCCGGAGTCCATGACCACATTCAAAAGAAAAAAAAATATTACAAAAGTTAAGCAAGCCATTTTCTCCAACCAAAATTGCGTCACTAAAAGTAATCCTTCAGGTGGATTTACCTAGAATAATGTTTCTGTGGATGCATCGGTCACCAATCTCCGGAGTCCATGACCACATTCAAAAGAATAAAAAATATTATAAAAATTAAGTAAGTCATTTTCTCCAACCAAAATTGCCAAAAAAAATCCTTCAGGTGGATTTACCTAGAATAATGTTTCTGTGGATGCATCGGTCACCGATCTCCAGAGTCCATGACCACATTCAAAATAAAAATAAAATATTACAAAAGTTAAGTAAGCCAATTTCTCCAACCAAAATTTCCTCACACTAAAAATAATCCTTCAGGTGGATTTACCTAGAATAATGTTTCTGTGGATGCATCGGTCACCGGTCTCCAGAGTCTATGACCACATTCAAAAGAAAAAAAATATTATAAAAGTTAAGCAAGCCATTTTCTCCAACCAAAATTGCCTCACACTAAAAATAATCCTTCAGGTGGATTTACCTAGAATAATGTTTATGTGGATGCATCGGTCACCGATCTCCGGATTCCATGACCACATTCAAAAGAAAAAAAGGAATATTACAAAAGTGAATAATGTTTTTGTGGATGCATCGGTCATCGATCTCCGGATTCCATGACCACATTCAAAAGAAAAAAAAAATATTACAAAAGTTAAGTAAGCCACTTTCTCCAACCAAAATTACCTCACACTAAAGATAATGAACCATGGTGTGGCTACTATGGCAATGACCTATTAGTGAACCATTTTGTATCTTGTACACTCTTAATGGCATAACTCAAGCAACTTATTAAATCTCAAAATTCTTAGTTATAGTTCCAGACAACTTCCCCCAACCTTCGCTTCATCTCCTTTAATTAAACAAATTACTTTTTTTTTCAAATTTCAAAATTTTAAATTTCTTCACAACAACTAGACACATGATATAATGTCAAGAAAATATTAGCTGGAGTGCTTTATGTACACGTCATCTACCAATACAATGCTCTTCCATGGAGAGTGATCTAAAATTGTATAACTAGATACAATTGGCAATTCCCTACATAACTAGATACAATTGGAAATTCCCTACATACTCTCGATTGCATCATAGAGGAACCAATGTTGCATTACATCCTCTTCCCCTTGGTCATGATACAAGGGAAGACCCAGGGGAGACTTATTTCGCTGAACCACCATTCATATTATGACTAGGTATTAATGAATATCATAAAAGGTATGCTTTTTGTATCAAGGGGGATGTCCCTACCACCACACTCATTGAATCGGATAACAATGTGCATATATTTTGGTTATTTTTTGAATTCACGCTCAATTTATTAATGAAAATTGCTACAAGTGCACTTTCGCTACTGACAACACACATACTTGTGCCATGTGTGACAATCATTGGGGGGATTTTGAGGTAGACAATGAGCCTCAAAATAAACAATGTACTAAAAAAATGAACTTAAAAGAACCAATAGGATTCAAGATGATGATTTCATCCAAAGGAGTGAATATTTTAGGAGGGAAAAGAAGAAAACTGTTTTTTAATTATATTTTCAACTTATTTTCTCATAGGTTTACTTAAATTTTAAGTCAGGGAACTCTTTCTATGCAAAATTAAATCCCGGAACCAACGAGTACCCATTCTACATAGTTTTGAATAGATCCACACTAGGAAAAAATGAAAATGCATAAAAAAAATACAAGTTTCATTCAAGAAAAACATTTTTTCATGTATTTTCAATTTTTATCGATGTGGGTCTAGTAAAAAGCGTGTAGAGTGGGTACTTGTTGAATGCAAAATCTAAATCTAATTTTGCATCCAACAAGTTCCCACAATTGAAATTTAAGAAAACCTATAAGGGGATTAGTCAAAAATACAATAATAAAAAAGTAGTTTTCCTTTTTTCTTTGGAAGACCCATTTCAAACCTCAAAATTCCCCTAATTAGTAATGAGAATTTGACTAACTATAAAAAAGAACATGGGCAAGACATGGGACAAACTATTATTATTATCATTCTAATATTCATTTTTAGTGATAGATGTCCACAAGTTCAAGAAACAAATGAGGCATATACTTAAATGTAATTTCCTAAAAATGTATGCTTATATAACTTCTAAAGCAACTAGGGGTTCAATAGTTTCAGTGAACATCTCTATACCTAGAATTCAAACATCCATGTAATTGAATTTATCACTACTATGCCACTTCAATTCTCCTATATTTCCCTCTAGTTCCACTAATTCTCTTACCCTCTACCAAATTAGACTTTTTTGATCATCATTATCAATGATAGATAAAGCTCCTTTCTACACTTCTATTCATATTTTGCATCATTCCACACACTAAATGCATCTCAAGACTCTATCTTATTATGAAAGGATCACAATGAGTGCAAAACTTTCTCATTTCTTCCCACCACCTGTTGTCAATGACTTCTAAATGCTTTTGATACTTCCTTTGTCATTGAAATTCAAGGTTCTCTGCATCCACCAAATTTGAACCTTAGGTGGTCTAAATTTGTAACTCTTCCATTAAATCCTCCTATCATTGCCACATGATTTGACCCCCCTTCCCCCTAATGAAAGCCTTAAATTGAATCCATCTCAAGAAGGATCAAAACTATGCCCCATCCCACCATCAATAATATTATTCACGTCATAATTTTGTTAATCGACTACCCACAAGGGCTTCCCTTGAATAATTCTAAGGATTTTAACAATAATTAATAGAATTCAACGACAAATTCCAAACCATAACCTCCCATGATGTCATTCATCCAAAAAAAAATTCTTACATCAAATCATGGTCATAAGTGATTCTTTAACAAATCCTAAGAATTCTTCTCAATTCTATCAGCCTTTAAAACCATTTGTACAAATTCACTTGAAACTCAACCCACAAAATTTGATACAAGCACTTAAACAAGTACTTATCCTCAAATCTTGCAATCTCTTCATCCAAATACGAATTTTCTTGACATTCGTACAAGTACTAAATAAGTGCTTCAAACTAATCATCAAAACCAAGATTTCAAAAATTGTTGGCTTCGGCCATATATCCACCACTCTTCATTTATTAAGGCAACATCAATGGAAACATGTTTTTGGCTCTTTTACAGACCCATTTTCCTTAGAATGTGTCCAACATAAGCCCATATAGTCTAGTATGTAGGCCTATTCAACCTCCTAAATGAAAGAGGTCTCAACCAAGGCACACTTACTAATAATCCATTAATAAACTATCAAAAAATGTTGGAAGCTTAAATTCCATACTATAGAAATTAATAACTTACATCAAAACATATAAAAAATAGTTGATACATATATTTAATAATAATGTATAAAGCATCCAGATACATGAGAATAAACAACAAATCCTATTGTCATGCAATCACATGAGAAAAGTTATGCAATCCCATTGTATTTATCTACAAATGGCTATGTAGATCTAAGAATTACACATCATAGGAAAATAAAGTGAAATGATCTCATCATCAAAAGATAGATCCATCAAAACAACATAATCACACATCCTAATACGAGGATTCCACTAACAACTTATATAAAGAACTACAAACCAACCCACCCTTTATAATAGAATTTCAATCCACATACGTAAGTATGTACATGCTACAAATATATATGGCATTGAAACATTGATAAAAGATTCTACATGAATATAAAATCGGCACTTCTAAGCCATTCATACTATGACTTCATGGAAAATGGATAAAGGGCCCTGGCTCTGTGAGCTCCTCAACCTTCTTTTCACACATTCAAGATTTAAAAGATTTTGGTCGTCTGAAAAAAAAAAATGGCTTCAACAAATACCAACTAAGAAACAAACTAAAAGTAAAGAAATTAAATAAGATTGTTGTAATTAAACAAGGGGAGCTGCGACGCAGCGAGTCCCTGCGTGAAGTTAAGGTTGTCTATTACGCACTACAAAGTAGGGGAAATATGACAATGTACTGAGTTTTTAAGAAGCAAGATTACACACTGTAGTTGATCTGATTCAAGCTGCATCGAGTTGCTTTCGTAAGAGCAAAAGGTAGGCAAAAGCCTTAATGGCAAAACTATTACACACTGTAGTCGATCTGATTCAAGCTGCATCGAGTTGCTTTCCGAAGAGCAAAAGGTAGGCAAAAGCCTTAGGACACGGACATTGACTGTAGGCCGAGAGATACATGCTGTCTGTAGTTGAGCAGAGCCGGTGATGGCGGACCCGAATGCATATTTGAAGCATCCGTTGTAGACCTGTAATAGAGAAAGAAGCGGGGAAATAAGACAATGCGTAAGATAATCCAAAAGAGATGTTAGTTTTTTTTTGGTTTCTTTTTCCTTTGTCTTTCGACTTCTGATTCTGAATATCAAAGCTTTAGCTGAAAACCCCCCGCATTCAACCATGCTAGTTCTACGTTTTTTAATATGCCTGCCTGAGCAACATATTGTTTGTATGAACAGTACCCGCATGTAAAATTAAATGTGCATATTGAAGTATTTTTCTATGGATGCAAGTATACCATTGATTGTAATCTGGTAGTTTGATTACTTGTTCTGTATGCATGCTTGAAAGTGATAATGTGTTAGCTTATTTATTTATTCTTACTTTGGGAGTTTTGTATTCCTTAAATCTAAAGCTTAGAGCATTGGCCATGATGCAGAGAGCGACAGAAGAAATATACCAGTTCCTCATGCAAGCAAACAATGAAAGCTTTAGCTGAAAACCCCCAGCATTCAACCATGCTAGTTCTACGTTTTTTAATATGCCTGCCTGAGCAACATATTGTTTGTATGAACAGTACCCGCATGTAAAATTAAATGTGCATATTGAAGTATTTTTCTATGGATGCAAGTATACCATTGATTGTAATCTGGTAGTTTGATTACTTGTTCTGTATGCATGCTTGAAAGTGATAATGTGTTAGCTTATTTATTTATTCTTACTTTGGGAGTTTTGTATTCCTTAAATCTAAAGCTTAGAGCATTGGCCATGATGCAGAGAGCGACAGAAGAAATATACCAGTTCCTCATGCAAGCAAACAATGAAGCACTTCCAGAAGGATTAACAGTCCCAGAGTCATTCAGTGATCTTATGGCCGATATGAGGGCCAATCCATATGATGCCAAGACATTTGCTTTGAAGATGAAAGCAATGGTATGTCTTGCCTCAATTTCTATTTGCTTTTGCAGGCATTTTACGCCTATTTTTTTGTGGGTTGTACAGTGTTGCATATGGGTTACAACTAACACAGCTAATTGAATATTTCATACGACTATCTTCTTCCTCTTTTAGTGAAATTTAACATCGTATGTTAAAAGTGTCAAAATTTGTGTTTTTGTTGAATATGATATTGCCTAATATTGAACAAGGCAGATGATACTGAATTGCAGAGGACATTCATTTCATTAATGTCTGACAAATGACCACTAAAGAGGTCAATGGGATTAAAAGATACATCTTGTGTGAATACAATGTGGAAGTGTAAAAGCAGCTTATAGGCAATGCAGAAAAGAATATACTATATTTCATGTAGTTTTGAATTCTCAATTCAGTACTTACAACATGGAAATGCACAGACGAGTTTGCAATGCAATTGAGATCAACCATGTGAAAGGCTGCTTTATTACAGGTTGACACAATAATGAAACATTGGATTAAAGCTTCTTTCGTTTCATATGAATGATGAGGATTCATAAAGTGGTTTTAAGTGTCGCGAATTGAACTTATTAAAGGGTTAATCAGGAAGCTTAATGTGCAATGATGTCTAAAGGGCCCAACGCAATGAACATAGAGTCACAGACCAAGCATATCAACTTCCGGAGATAGATCTCTGTAGTAGACTAATTCTTTTTCATGGCACTAGATTGCAGCAATTGCTTGTTGGCTGTTGTAAGTTTTCTCCTTTTGAATTGGACAAGGCCATATGAAGGATAGGAGATATAGAGCCATTCAACATAGACTAAGCATATCAACTGCCATTCATGAAAGCCTCATTGCCTGTTAAACAAACTGGGATACTTTTCAAACCACTCACTCTTAAACATAAATATATCATTCAATATCTAAGAGATACTACCTGACATCTAGCATCTCTGCCTGGACTGCTTTATCTTCCAACAATCTCCCAATTTGATCTCTTTAGGTAGGTTGGCGCATGGCGGGTATTCCATGTGGCTTGGAGCACGCATTATTGGCACACATATGTAACAACAAATATACACCAATGTGAACCACGGTACAATGACCAAGCAATTTTTTAAATGTTAATGTAAAATATATATGGGTGCAACCTTAGAACTAGTGTAAGGCCTTAAACATAAGATTCTGGATATGATATATATGTAGAAGCCTGAGTCCATATGCCATAGGTATATTGGCAAGATTAACATTACTATTAATGTATAGTATAAGCAGGGAAAAACAGTAAACTTACAAGAGCGTTGGTCACAAAACAAGATTTACAAAAATGTCTATATCTACTTATCGCAATGGCGTTTGTCTCTAAGAACTTTAGAAACTTCAGCCTTTTTCATTTCAGACATCAGACATTTCAAACAGTGTATCAACATAAGAGCTTCTGTGTAACATCAGAAAGTGATAAAACTTCAAGTCGAAGTCATAAAAGGGGTGAGTGTAATTCCTATAAGCCTCAAAGCCATAATTACTTTTGAAATGGCACTGCTGTAGATTTCAATGTCGGTGGATATTTTGATTAAGATTTTTCAAATGTTTCAATGGGATTGAAGATTGGTAGACTTTGTTTCATAAAAACTAGCATCGATCACTCTGAGTTGTTAACCGCAGATCCATTAAGCAATGGAGGCCAGGTGGAAACCCTGAGTGGTTATGACCTAGTACGACGCCACTATATGGATCGGGGCTGCAAAAAGCAATCCATATTCAGCTATACAGGGAAAAAATGTTGAAAAAGATTAAAGAAAAAATTCTTTTAACTTGTAAAACTCTTGTATTTTGTATTATAAGATTGATCACAGTAGCTTTACAGTAAAGAGTGCTAATATAAATATCCAATACAAAATTCTTGGTAAATTAGGAACTAGAAGTACAAGAAAATAATAGCAGGTCTCTGTGAAGACCATTGACCAATTCTAAGACAAAAACTACAGAGCTTTATAATGAGCTTGACTGATTGATTACAGTAGCTTTACAGTAGCTGTTTCACCGGCATGGCATAACTATAAAAGGGAGGGTTATAGTAAAAAACCTACACGAGGAAAATGTTTCCTTAAAAAAAACTACAGAGATGAGACACACCTGTGTGGGCTGCCAGCTTTCACCCCTCACAATTCATAGAAATCGTGTAAATTTCACCCCTTAGAACCAAAAACTAAAGGAGTGTATCAGGAATGAGAACCTCCAATATAAAAATATTAAGGGTTCAACGCAATGCAGGTAGAATAAAACCAAAGAAGGGAAATTACCTGTAATAACTCGTCACTCTTAAGATTATGCCACCACGGAACATGCGAAATGAACTGTGCAAACATATATACATACATCCAATGAACAGGGACCTAAATCAATGTAAGCAAGGGTTATGGTTGCGCCCATACGACAAACCAGCTCTGCAAGTCTTCACCCAGCATGCGGCCGCAGAAATGGAGAAAAATCAAAAAGAGTTTGGGTAAAACATTGATATAAAACAAGCTCCAATTCTTTTAACCAGATCAGGATTCCTATATCAATAGAAGCACTCTGTAAATGATACAGAATGTAGCTTAAGGGATTATGAGCGCAAAACAGAATAGGGTACTGTTTCTTTACCCACTCTGAGACTGCTACAGAATGTAGCTTAACGGATTATGAGCGCAAAACAGAATAAGGTAGTGTTCCTCCGTTTGCAACGTAGAGGAGCGTCAACCAGTCTATGTCGGTCAGGCCAATTGGTCGAAGAAGTGCTCTATGCTCTCTCTCCCTAACTATTCAAGTAAAATAGGTAGCATGGGAAGAAGGGGACGGCGAAGACTGCTACCACTTTATAAGCACAAGTTATAAGCAAAATTGATGGCATTCAGCCAAAAAGAAAATACAGAGAAACCAGTTACTACCAGACAGAATTCGACATCACACTAGGGTCGCATTTGCATTTTTTTGAAAAACCCCTGATTTCCTGTGAGCAGACCTAGTTTTGTAGCCTGTGTGAAGGCAGATTATAGAAGGCCCCAAGTACAGTGAGATTGCAGAGGCAAACAAACAAGAGACATTCAAACAATCACATGCGAATACTATTCATCAATTCAATTAATGGATTACCTGTAAAAAAATTCAGAACTTACAGGCCAAAAAACTGTAAACAAAGCAATGTTCAGTAGCATATCCTACAGCAAAGGGTTTAGTGCCGCAGTATTCCGCTTATATGAGATATCAGCAGAAACCAGAACCCTTAAATCAACATTTGGCTTCTATGATGTCCATCCAAAACGAGCCAGCCCTAGATTATAATCGGCAACTGCCAATTACAAGTAGGCCTAATTTAGTTTCATCGAATTACACAGGTTCGAGGGTATCCATGTTCAATAACTATGTGCAGACGCCGCAGCTGCAGCAACATATGCTTATTCATCAACAGCAGGTCCCATCATTTAGCACCACAGGGTATGGGGAGCTGTATGACAACTTGCTAGTTTGTTCTCCATCTCAATCTGAATCCTACGATAATTTGGATTACAATTCAGGAGTTCTTCCTGCACGTAATTTGAAGGGCCCAGGATTAGTTCTTCACCGGACACCTCCCGCCATGCAAACATTCACGATACGGACACCTGCGAAAGAACAAACACCGGACCAACGCCTGTAAAGGAGGCAGAGCCCATGCGGCAGCATAGACAACAAAAAGAAGTAAGGGTATAAACTTGAACCGGTGGTAGACTTAACATTAAACGTTAACAAATTAATGCCAGCATTAAAACTAAACCGCACACCGTCAAGCGCACATGATGGTCGTTAAATATCAGTTTACCATATGCTCCGGCCTCTTCCGCCTCGGGAAGAGGCCAAATAAGATGAGAAAGGTGAACCGCCGAATCCGACTTTGGTTAGCTGCAGAGAACACCTCACAAGACTTTAGCATAAGGGCGGTATAAGCGACAGGGAAAGCACCGAACTAATGTTAAGTCGGCCCAAAACGATTACAATAGTCCCTGCCGGATGCCAGATGGCAGGGACTAATAAGATTGTTGTGTGCAAACTTGGCCTAGTATCCAATACCAACTTTATATGGATTTGATCATCCCTACACATAAGATTATCATCATCTTCCTACTCTTCATGATTAGGTAACTAATTTTTTTTAAATTCAATATTTATTTGTTACCGCACAATATTACTTATAAATTATATATCGAATGACACGTCTCTTAGATTCAAAAGTAAAAAATCCATTTGTAAAAAATATTTTTTAATTATTTATATTTTTTCTTTATTTCAAAAATTAACATACAATTAGTTATATGAGCTGAACGCATCTCCTCTATGAACTGTTTTCAATGTAAACAATATGTATTTTTAGATTAATGATATCATTATTACCACAATTTAAAATAACTTAAATAAACAAATTGCCCTAATTTGAAAATAAATTATATCAATCGAAAACGTTGTATATATTTGTTAATTTTCCATGTGGAAGATTGATATTTTTTAAATTAATCTAAAATGATGAGATGTCTCTTTTCTTCAGTGCGAAGAAGAGCGAGCAAGATATTAAGAATCCAAAGAGGTAAGATTTTTTTTCTCTTAATTATGTATTTTAAATGTTGGATATTTTGAAGAACTCTTTTACAGGAAGAATCTGTTAGCCCGTACGTGGCTGTTAGTACGGCGTCAGCAAAAAGGTGGGCTCCTCCTGTCGCGTTCGAGGAATATGCACATACACTCAGAAGACTTTCTCATCGTGAATAATTTTTTTGCCGTCTATATATTATGTGTATATCGTTCATTGGATTATGTGGTGAAGTTTCGGAAAACTATCATATATTGCATTTTAATTTGTTATAAATATGTGGCCGTCATATATATCAAAATCTAAAGGCGGCCGTCATTTTCAAGCGACCAATAAGCCTCTCCTTCCCGGAAGAGGTATGAATTCACCAATCCCATAAATTTCTCAAATAATAATATGATTTAAATAATCTCGTGATAGAATTTGAGCAGCAGAATAAGAAAATTAGAAAATCCACAGCTCCCAGTCTTCTGGCTGCTGGAAGGGAATCCCAAACTCTTTTTTTTTCAGACAGAAAATCAGGATATATTATATTAAGGAAATATAATTATCAGGTACATATAAAGCCAAAAACATTCGGCCAGCTGATAGGCCCTGAAAATGAGGTGTTACCTGTACCATATGAGGAATCCAGAGAAAACAAAACATAACCATGACAAACATCCAAAAAGGATAAACAGATCCGGAGGAAGAAGTTCCGCATGATGCGCATAAAACTTATATGAGAAGAAAAGATAGACCCAGATAAATAAAACCATGGAGAGAGGATCCAAAATTATTCAGGCCTGTTGAAGCAGAGCAGATATATCAACCAGAGTAGAGGCGATAGGGGTCTTGGAATCCTGGAAGATACAGGCATTCCTCCACTTCCAGAGACACCAGCACGAGATGATGAACAGAGATCTCCATTCTGGACGCTGGGAGCTCCACCACATGAATCCCTCCTGTACAGAAGTGAAAACCTGGTAAGGAAAACCATGAGTAGCGGAAAGATCATACCATATTTGCGCCGATACTGGACAGAGAAAGAACATATGAATATTAGTTTCCGAAGCCTGGCAACACATGGCACATCTGCCTGGACCAGACCACCCTTTCCATTGAAGAACCTCCCATGTGAGATTGTGATTGTAAAACATCAGCCACTAAAATAATATTGCCTTTAGCGGGCCCGTGGCTTTCCAAAATATCGTTGGAAAGATAGGAGAGGGACATGGCTGAAGGTTTTCCGAAGCGGCTTCATATAATTCCTTTACCCGTACTGGCTGTGATGAGTTCAGCGTCCATCCGTCGGGGTTATATCAGTTGTCCCCCCCCTCCGTCCGTGGGACCGGGCGCTCCCAACTGGCTCTCGCCCCTCGCCCTTCTTTGGTCGGGCGAGTGGAGAAATCCCCTCGCAGAAGACAGGCTGTATCAATTAATCGGTGGGCTTGGCTGATGGCAAGGGTTGGGTTAAGTAGTAACAAATTGAGTACGTATAGGCATTTTGTATGCAGCTATTCTAGCAGCTGCTCTAGCGACGGTTTCGGATACTCCGCCCATTTCATAAAGTATACACCACCCATATGAGAGGTATGCCCTTGCACCCTCCACTTCCATAGTTTAGAGGAAGGAGAAATACTGAATATTCTGCTTATGCTGCCGTATCGGATAGGCCAGAGGTAACAACGGAGTAGTCCCCATTGAGGTTGTAGATAGCATCTATCATAATTCCCCTAACTTCTTATCCACCCATTGTTGAACTTGTCCATTGTAAGTCAAAGTGTCTGCTCATTGACATACCCACTTCCATAGCTGATAGGAAGGAGAATATAAGTAGGTTACCTGCCTTCCACTTCATTGATTCGCTGGTTTTCTCCACCAGTAAAGGCCTTCCTTATTTATCCGATGAGCATCAATATGTTTCTCTAATATACCAATTCGTCTCTGGACCCTGTCTGTTTTATACCCCTGTCAGTGTAATGCTTGACCGCTGCCTCCCAAATCTGTCGCAGAGGGAGAGGCAAACGAAGTTCCTCTGCATCCTTCCATATTGGCGATGTTGAGGACCATGACCGAATCAGTGAACTCCATGTGAAATGACCCCTTGTTTGCAGAAGAGAGATGAGATCGGGGGTGAGCTTTGTTTCCAAACCACAAACCGTGGCATCGAAGCCAATAAGGATGCTGGAGCCAGAAGAGAAGCGCCATCGAAGAAATTCGAAAAAGAGATCCTGGACCTTCCTAAATCCGCGCCAGATAGATGACCCCCTTTCCAAACCGAGAGATTTCTTCCTGTACCAATATACTATAGGCTTGCCTTTTAAGTATTTCTGATTAATAATTGAGCTCCATTTGCCTTCTCCGCAGATGCCTCTATGGAGAGAATTACAGAGGAGGGCCTTACCGAAATAGCGCATGTGTAAGAGACCCCACCCACCAGATTTCTTCGGCCGAGAGATTGATTCCATTTTAACTAAGTGGATCTTGGAGAGGGAATCCCAAACTCTGCCATCGAAACATCCAACGGAGGAATATCCTCTACGTTGAAATCACGAAATGATGGACCCTGCTCCGACATAATCTGTTGGCTGTTAATGTCACATTCCTTTGATGAGGATGCCGCGCCATTTTCAGAAGGAAGCCGTAATTCTTCTGCGGCGAACTTGGCCGCCCCGGTTTGAATTTGCTGCGGTGATAGAAACGAAGCGCAGGAAATTTTGGGCGGTGAGTAGGGAAAATTGAGCTCGGTCTTGGATCCTCTGAGGCAGTAGACGACAAAGTCATATGCACGGGCAGCTTTTTCCGGGGTGTCGTAGGAGCCCAACCAAATTCTGCCACTGGAATTGGGAATTCGAATTTCCGACACCCATTTCCCCCATTTTCTCATCCGGATTCCCTTGAACTGCCGCGACTTCAATGCGCGGCTTTTGGGTATGGGCCATTAAATTAATGAATGAGACTTACCATTTAAAATAAGGGTTATCATTTGATGTTACTAAATCGTATTATTTATGATATATATCTTCTCTATTAATAAACATGAATTATTTCTCATATTTAAAGTTTTTATTTCTAATTGTGAGATATTCTCATCACTAATTCATTTCAAAATTAGGAATTGTATTTTTCACAAAAACAAAAAAAAGATTATTACAATAATAACAAATTATTACAAGTCTAGATAGTTAACTCAATTCGTTGATTTCTCGTCATTAAAGCATCTTACTATTGAGAGGTTATAGGGTCAATTCTCCTCTACGCTCTTGGGGTTAGACTTTGTTAATGAGTTAGCAGGAAGTGATCCCTTCGGGTGGATTTACTTGGAACAATGTTTCCATCAATGTATCGGTCACCGATCTCCGAAGTCCATGACACATTTCAAAAATAAAAATAAAAAAAAGTTAAGTAAGCCACTTTCTCCAACCAAAATTGCCTCAGAATAAAAACAATTAACCATGGTGTGGCTACTATGGCAATGACCTATTAGTGAACCATTTATTATCTTATATACTCTTAATGGTATAGCACAAGCAACTTATTAAATCTCCATAATCTTAGTTATAATTCCAGATGAATTCCCCCACCCTTCACTTCATCTCCTTTAATTAACCAGATTAGTTTTTATTCAAATTTTGAATTTTTAAATTTCTTCATGACAACTTGACACTTGATCTAATTTCAAGACAATATTAGTTGGAGTTGTTTACGTACACTTCATCTACGACTACAATACTCTTCCATGCAGAGTGATCTAAAATTTTATAACTAGATACAATTGGCAATTCTCTACATGCTCCTGATTGCATCATAGAGGAACCAATGTTGCATTACATCCTCTTCCCCTTGGTCATGATACAAAGGAAGACACAAGGGAAGACACAGGGGAGACTTATTTAGTTGAACCACCATTCATATTATGACTATGCACTAGTGAATGTCCTAAAAGGTATGGTTGTTGTATCAAGGGGGGTGTCCCTACCACCACACTCATTGAATTCGATAACATACTACGGATATTTCAATTACTTTTGGCATTCACACTCAATTTATTAATGAAAATTACTACAAGTGCACTTTGGTTACTAATAACACACATACTTGTGCCATGCATGACAATCATTGGGGGAATTTTGACATGGAAAATGAGCCTCAAAAAAAGAAGTACTAACAAAATGAACTTGAAAGAACCAATAAGATTCAAGATAATGATTCCATCCATAAGAGCGAATATTTTAGGGGGGAAAAAAGAAAACTATTTTTTAATCATATTTTCAACTTATTTCCTTATAGGTTTACTCAAATTTCAAGTGAGGGAACCTTTTATATTTAAAATTAGATCCTGCAACCAACGAGTACCCACTCTACATACTTTTGAATAGATCCACACTAAGAAAAAATGAAAATGCACAAACAATACAAGTTTCATTCAAGAAATACATTTTTTCATGTATTTTCATTTTTTATTTATGTGTGTCTACTAAAAGGTGTGTAGAGTGGGTACTGGTTGAAAGACAAATCTAATTTTTGTTGTGCATGCAATCCTTTCTGCAAACAAAAACGATCCCTCTAGTCCTATGGGAGGATCTAACAACTACAGAAGACAATTACATGCAATCTTTCCTAATTCATAATAGAAAACAAAAAGGAGGATAAATCTCCTAGTTCTCTTTGATACTAATGCCCTTGCAATCGATCTTGATTCTTTGGCTTCCAAGCTCATGATCTCCTCTTCGCTGGTGTAGATGAGTTTCTGCAAGAAAGATCAAGTGGAGACAACAAAACTGTGCAAAGAATAACATTTTCTAATACAAATCATGTAACATATCAAGAAACATTATGATAAATGGACAATAATTGGCACATTTATGGAAAGAAAACATATATTGTATTATTAATAAATGAAAGGGAGCATTACAACCAATGAAGCCTTGATGTTGGAAGCTTCCTTCAAGTAATATTCCAATTCCAAGCCTTAAACATCAAAAACCTTTTTGCCTTTGCAGATGGGTAGCATTTGGGCACAATTCAGCACTAGGATGGCAACCCACCAACATCCAACCATTAGTGGATGGTGGGAAATTCATTTATAGGGAAGGAGAGGGAGTTGAGGATCCATGAAAAGAGGGAGGAGTTCCACATCTCAAGGGAGAGATCCATGGAAAGAGGATCCAGGGCCAGGAATGGGAGGTATCATTCCAATCTCCATTCACCTGAAACCACATCGTCGTTCTTGAGCTTTCTAGTAAGAGAAGCTTCTCCACCATTTTGGGAAAAACGGCCTAAAGAGGACCAGCGGAGATTTGCCTAATAAAAGTAGTGACGGGCTTGCAAAACAAGGTTTTTGACAAGCTCTTTAGAATGCTTTCAAGGAAATTTTTCTTCCTTTTCTTTAGACATGTTCCAAACATGTTTCATAGTGAATACATTGTTGGTGATAGTTTTCATCACTTTGCGACACTTGCGACATTGACGACACAAAGTTCGACACTTCAAGATACGAGATTGGGAGTGCAACAAAATATAATTTTGCATCCAACGTGATCCCACAATTTAAATTTAAGAAAACCTATAAGGGGATTAGCAAAAAATACAATAATAAAAAAGTAATTTTTCTTTTTTCCTTTAAAATTCATAACTTTTATTTTATTATTTTATTTTTTCTTTCGGAGACCTATTTTAAACCTTAAAATTCCCCTAATCAGTAATGAGAATTTGACTAACGATAAAAAAGAACATGTGAAAGGCATGGGACAAACTATTATTATTGTCATTCTAATATTCATTTTTAGTGATAGATGTCCACAAGTTCAAGGAACAAATGAGGCATATACTTAAATGTACCTTCCTTATAAATTTATGCTTATACAACTTCTAAAGAAATTGTGGGTTCAATAGTTTCAATGAACATCTTTATGCCTAGAATTCAAACATCCATGTAATTGAATTTATCACTACTATGCCACTTCAATTCTTCTATATTTCCCTCTAATTCCACTAATTCCCTTATCATCTACAAAATCAGATTTTGTTAATCATCATTATCAATGTTAGTTAAAGCTCCTTACTACACTTCTATTCATATTTTGCATCATTCCACACACCATATGTGTCTCAATATTGTATCTTGTTATGAAATACTCTCAACTAATGCAAAATTCTCTCATCACATCCCACCACTCGTTGGATGGTTGGAAACATAAATGGACCAAATTTACAGGGGAAAAGGATATATTCGATCTAGTTCCTTTATGTGATTGATAAGTGACATGTAACTGGTCCAAGTTGTTTCAAGTATTTCAAGGTTATTTGTACCCACCAAAGTTGAACCTTAGGATAACTAAATATTTAACTCTTCCATCAAATCCTCCTGTGATTGCCACATGATTTCACCCCCCTGCCCCCTAATGCAAGAATTACGTTGAATCCATCTCAAAAAGCCTCAAAACTATTTCCCATCCCATCATCAATAATATTATTCACACCATAATTTTGTTAACAAACTACCCACATGACATTCCATTGAATAATTCTAAGGATTTTTCCAATGATTAATAACATTCAACAATAAATTCCAAAGAATAGCATACACAATGTTGTTCATCCAAAATTTATTTCTTACATCAAATCATGTTCATATAATTGAGTCTTTTGCAAATCCTAAGTAGTCTTCTTGGTCCTATGAGACTTTTGGACTATTTGTACAAATTCACTTGAAACTCAACCCCTAAAATATCATGCAAGCACTTAAAAAAGTACTTATGCTTTAATATTGTGATATCTTCATCCAAATATGGATTTTATTGACATGTTAACAAGTAAATAGGTCCTTCAAACTAGTCATCAAGACCAACCTTTCAAAAATGGTTGTCTCCCACCATATCCCCACCACTCTTCATTTGTTAAGCTATCATCAATGAAAAAATGTTTTTGGATCTTTTAAAGACCCATTGTCCTTAGAATGTGTCCAACATATACCCACAATAGTCTAGTATGTAGACCTATTCAGCCTCCCAAAGGAAGGAGGTCTCACCTAAGGCACATTTACTAGTAATTGACTAGTAAACTATTAAGGAGCAGTGGAAGCTTAAATTCGATACCATAGAAATTAATAAATTATATCAAAGGATATAAGAAATGGATAATACATATATTTACTAATAATTTATAGATCATCAAGATACATGAGAATAAAGAGAAAATACTATTTTCATGCAATCTGATCGAGAAAAGTCATGCAATCCCACTGTATTCATCTGCAAATGACTATATATATCTAGGCCTTACACATTACATGAAACTATAGTGAAATGTGTTGGAATGTTGGCATTGCCTGGATGGCTAGTGACCTAGTAAAGATATCTGCAAGTGTGTTGGAATTGATATCAACAATCATGTTGGGAGATGTGTTGGGTAGTTGGTATTCTATAAATTTTGGCAGGAGCATTGGCATTGATGTCAATCAGAATAGAATGGATCCTTATCGGAATAGATGTTGGCTTTGATATTCCCTAACCTAGTTGTGATGGTAATTGGGCTAGAATTGACTAGAGTGATTGATGGTCTAGGCTCAAGAGGAATCCTATGGTAGTTACATGCTTCTGGTAGAGAATCATCACAATAACAGGCTTATTGGAAAATCCATAAAATGATGACTATGGTGATTCGGAGTCTAGGAGGAATCCCATGGTTGCTGCAATACTCTTTAGATAATAATAATAGTAGCAGGCTTATTGGAGAAGCCATAAAATGATGACTATGGTGGTTGGGAGTTCAGGATTCCACGCACAATAAGAAGAGTCAAGGAGCAAAGAATGATAGATATTTTGCAGCCATTTTATAGGTATCTGATGGGCTCAAAGTATACATCAAACCATATCCATTGGAAAGGCCCTTGAAAGAGCGTTATAATAGTGTGTGGAAGTCTTAAAATTGCCTCCTGGATTAAAAGGTATGGACTGTTGAAGTCAAGGCCTTGAAGTCCTAAGAAGGCTGAAATATCGGAGGTCATTGGACCACCAGAGCAGGCTATATCAAAGGTTGAAGAATATCAGAACCTCGGAGTAGGTCATAATGGGATATCGGAAGCTAGAGGCCATCGGAGAATTGGATCAGGCGGATATCGAAATATCGTAAGGTTGAAGCCATCAGAAAAAAGAGTTCCATTTTTAATTGGATCAAATTATGTATTCTGGAAAGTTATAATGGAAGGCTATTTAATGGCCTTGGATGTTGATGTATGGCGCTCTATAGTGAATGGAGAAAAGAGTGAGTATAATGAAGAAGCCAAGGAAATCATCATGAAAGAGTTGTCTATGCCAGATGATGATAAAGTAAGGAATTGTGAGATAGTAAGGGAATGTTGGATAGACTGCAGTGTCTGTGTGGAGGAGATAGCCATCTGGCTCAAGAAAAGGTTGAAGAACCTTTTTGCTCAAGAAGTGAACCAGAACGTGCAGATGTTGGTGCTGGAAACAAGCTGTTGATCATCACTCTCGCGAGGATGTTGAAGAGTTAGAAGAAGGGTCAGGCTTCTAGGAAGGTAGGTTATTGCTTTGTGATGAATGTAAAGAAATAAGGAATTCATTATCTAGATGTTCACGTGAATCACTTGAACATAGATATAACCATATATCTAGTAGTTATAATTAAGATATACCCATTTTAGTAGCAATAGAAAATGAGGGATCCTCTGAAGGAGAAGAGAGTATATCCCATGAAGAGAATATGTGTATCACTGAAAGTGATGAAAATGGAATACCCCCCAGACTTGTGGAAGATTCCATGGACACATAGATGATTCCAGATCTCTGTGGTGGCTCTGCTAGCACCTCTAATAGTGAAGAAAAGGGCTTAGATGAAAGGATATTTTTAGAAAGAAGTTGATATCGACTCTAAAGGACATCAAGGACCTATGAGAGGAAAATCTCAAGCGAGAGGAGAAATTGAAAATTTATGAGCTTGAGAATGAAAAGTTGAGAAAAATAATAGTTAATCTTAATGCTTAACAAGAGGAGGCTAGCAGGTTGAGTGGCATGTTGACCAATCAGCTGAGTAAGAAGGAAGCTTACTATGAGAGACTACAAACTGAAGTAGTTTCATTGAGACATGGCTTAGAAAAGTCAAATAAAAAGTTGTCACAATACCAAAAACTTGAGGGGAGCACAAAGTGTTGGAAATAATACTGAGAGGGGGGGTGAATCAGTATTATCAGATCAATAAAACCTTTTCAATTTCAAACTCAGAAACATATACGCGACTTCAGTTAAGTGAATCCGCGTGTACACGCGACTGTGTCTAAAGCAACTAGCGTATATGCAGGTATCTTATGATTCAGTTAATCTTATCTTCAGTAAATGCATCAGAACATTATTAAGCAATTTAACAGTAAACAGGTGCAGTATAACAGAACAGAACATCACACAAGAGCCACACACATGAACACCATGATATAAGGTGGAAACCCAATGTGGGTGAAAACCACCTGCTGCAATTCGTCTCTTTCTTCTTTAATGAGAAACTTCTTTTACAATATACTGGTGCAGTCCTTTACCAGTATGCAGGCTACAACCTGCAGAGGGCTACAACCCTCTCTTTCGTTTTCCAACTACTTCTGGAAGGGAGCTACAACTCCCTCAGCTCTTGTACTAGCTGATCCATTTACTAGTACGTAGGTGCTGACCCTACAACCTTCAGGGACCACGTTTCATCAATTTTCAGACTGGATCCAAGAGTACAAAGCAAACATTACCGCAATACAATCATCAACTTATACTTGCATCATAATTCATTAAACAACCCAATACCGAATCACTGAAACCCTGTCATCAAGAACACAGAACCCAAACCAGAATCTAGAACTCTGCAACAACCACCAGAATCAGCAACAACCTGAAATATCAACCCTTATCATGCATACGCTACTTCACTATACCAAAACCGCGTGTATACGCGCTTTCTCCAAAGGCAACCCGCGTGCAGATCTAGAAATGATTACTTCTGCCTTTGCTGTCAGATCCGACCCTTGCCAAGCGTCCCGAACAGATAACCAGCAATACCAGATCCTCTCACTGCGTCAGACACCCACACACATCTCTTTGCCTAGTGATCTTCTCCTTATATAGTCTTAGGCCTTGTTCAATACCAAGAGCCAAAACCATAGAAACACAATACCATCAACTTCAAAACTAGGGATCGACACGCCCGTCGAGACATAATGGTCCGAAACCATAGGCACAACTTCCAAGGACTAACCGCCATGGACCAAAGGTACTTTTCCACATACACGCGCTTTTTATGAAGCCAACCTGCGTGTACACGCGACTTGGGCTTAACAAACCTGCGTGTATGAACTTCCTTGGTAAGCTGTACTAGGATCTGTCTTCTGATTAAGTTGCCATTACCTGTACCAACTTCTGAGCATCTGTACCAACCTCTGAGTGAGTTGCCATCAAGGACAACACTTGAATCATAATGCCAACACAAAGGCCTTGGATGAGATGATTGTTAAGAAAATATCCCCTCTCATCAAGGTTGGGTTGGGTTTCAAAGAAGAAACAAGCTCCATGAAGACAAAGGTTGAAGGGTCAACTTCCCAGGTAAAGGGAGTTCGAGGTTCCAACAACAACAAAGGAAAAGAGGCTGTTAGACAAAAACAAAAACAACAACAACAAGAAGGAGAGCAGCAATAAGGAAAGAATAAAAGGCAACAACAGAAGGATAATAAGAAACAACAAGTAAAGCAACAAAAGAGAGCTAGGAAGCTGAAAGAAAGAGTGAAAGGCAGTAATGCAAACTGTCATGGAAGGCACATGAAGAACCGACAGAGTTCCTTTCCTCCTCAAGGACAAAGCCTTGAAATAAAAGGTAACCTTTGTCATCAAAGTCCTTTTCATTGTTATTGTTTTTATTGCAACAATTTTGGACATAAAGCCATATACTATAGACGACATGCAAGAATACGCGTTGCGTTAGGTAGAAACAACCCAAGTATGCATAGAGAGACTAGGATCAGGCACATTGGATACGATAGTATCCATGACACGATTGTTGGGAGATATCGTAACTCCTCTCCCACATTCTTAGGCCAAATCAAATGATACAATTGTGGCAAATTTGGGCACAAGGAAGTAGGCTACAGGCATGAGAAGTCGAAGCATGCATCCCAGGTGATGCAATGAAAGGAAGTCAAGTATGTCTTTAGTGCTCTGAGTAAAGAGAGAATGATGAACAATGGAAGGAGAAATCATCAAGGTGTTGACTTGTCTCTGAAGAAAAATCAGAGAAAAATTAAGAAGGATGATTCTCATATTCCTATGATAAAACCCTTTCTAGATGTCTGTTGTAATGAGTGCAAGCTTCAAGTAAGGAAAGGGAGCAACAATAACCTAATTACCATTCTCTTGCAAACAAAGTAAAATTGTATCAAGTCAGTTTGGGTTAAGAAAGAGGAATTGAAGGAGAAGTTTCCTCTATCCATGTGCAGCCAAGAGAAAGCCCAAACATGGGCAAAGAAGAAGTTGGAAAGCAATGCTTCTGTTAGGACTTAACCATTAAAGGTATGGAAGAAGAGGGAGGTTGATCTGCTTAGGGGTAGTATATCCTTTGTTTCTCTTTAGTAAAGGAAGACAATGGCCTGAAGTGAGGCCAAATAAGTCAGACACGGGAAGCTAGAAGGAAAATACAAAACAGTGCATATGATTGTTGAAGATATGGTCGATTCCCCATGTTGATTACAATAATGTATTTTCTTAGTTCAAATATATCAACATTAAAGAGAAAGGAGGATTGCAGCCAACATGAAGAGTACACAACAATATCTTATGTTGTGGGAAGAAGAAGTTAAGTTGTAGTAGAAGTGTGGAATGGCAGGAAACCCACTGTCAAGTTAGGTCCACAAGATCAATAATTGTTTTGACACTATCATCCTTTAACCCAAAGCTGTCGCATATTCTAATTATTCGTAGGTATGACATATGGTTCACTTCAAATTAGTTTCAAGTCATTTATACTGCTATAACACATTTCACTGGTAATATTCCCTTATTTGGCATTCAATATTTGAGCTACTATGTAACTAATATCTGGGGTGGAAAATCATAGTATGTATCATTTGTAAGATCAATGTATTGACCAGATTATGCAATAGTTATTTATTCATAGATTTGGCAGAGTACCTATTATGGCATCTCACAAGTCATCATGTTATCATTTAGTTGATCACTTAGATTAATGACCTTGGAAAGTTCATAGATCTCTTTTGTTTCTTGCTACTTCATTTTGATATTTGTGTTTCTTCCATCACCACTTTTGATTTCATCCTTTCCACAAACACGGATATCACCACCTTTCCCACCATCACTGTGTGTAATAGAATTTTTTTGAATCAATGACAACAACCTTTTTGAATTTACCACTTTCATTTCATTCGTGGATGGTTTTCACTCGATAAACATGGACTTTCGACTCAATCAAGTTTATATGAATCTTTTTACAGTGAAATATCTAATCCACTTTTGTCCTGGTTTCTTTTATCCTTTTCCTACCATCCCTTGGCTTGAATCTTTCTACTCGAGCAACTTACACATTCTCTTCTTTCCAATTCTTCTTATAAGTGTTGTGTATGAGAGCTTCTATAACAATCACTACAATTTTTTTTTATTAAGACATGATTTATTTTTTATCTCTTGTTTTGCAACTTTTTTTCTATTTTTAAGTGCGGCTTCTCTGTAGAATATTTTTCTTCAATGGACAAGGGATGCAAACCATTATTGAAATTTTCGCTCAACAAATCATACATGAGCTGATGGAATTTAATAAGACTCTTATATACTAATTTTTGTTCGTGTAAGAGCCTATCATTTTCCAGTTCCCTTCTTCTTTTCTGAATCAAATTTTCAAATATTTTTATTTGTTTCTCTACATCCTCCTTCATCCACCCTTCTCCATTGATTTTATCTTCTAAATATCTGACATCCAGCTCAACTTTTACATGTTTTTTGTTTTTTTTGTCTCAGTTTTATGCTTCTCTGCAGCATCCTTTTTCTTCACCATGGCCTGAGATTCCTTACATAAATTTTCCAGATCTCTTTCTAATGTATTAAAACACTCATGTTCCTCAAGAACCCTATTATACATGCTCGTTGGCTTTTCAGATACTTTAGTATGTGCTTCTTCAATCTCATCTAGTTTCATCTTTGTATCTTGCATTTCCTTTTCAAATATAGTATACTCCAATGATCTTCTTTGCTTGTCCAATTGCTATTATTTTTTCAGTTCCTCTTTCTCTTCATCAAGTTCCTTTATTCTTTCCTCACTATACTGAACAACTTCAATAATTTGATTCCTCTTTTTTTCAATTTCCTGCATAATTTTTAAGATTTCCTTGCATCATTCCTCATATGCACGAGTGTCCCTTATTTCCTTGAGCAAATCCAATCATTATGAGTCCTTCATTAATGTTAAGGAAGCTATCTTTCCTTGTTGCATGACATAGTATGGATTTGAGTGAGAAAACCTAACACTTTCTAACATATTCATAACCTTTTCCTTTGTCATATGTTTCTTATCCAAAAAGTACTCATCTTTTTTTTTTTCAAAATAATAGTCCTTTGCAAACACAATTCCTCCCTGTAAATCAAAATGTGATTATTTGAGTTATCAGAAAACATCTCCACGAATGCTAACAATACTTGATGGCTCGCACCTTCATGTAACAGTGTTTTCCTATCTTCAACATGGAGATTGTGGAATAAGTCACTAAGAACAAATCATTTTGTATGAAAAAAAAAAATCTTCCCTAACCCATTGGAACCAATTGCAAAATTATGCTTGGAACTAAATGGCTTTGTCGTAAACTACTCCTTGTGACTATTAAAATCCTTAATAACCACTTTCTTTATGTACATCTTTGAAGCTAGAAAGCCCACGACGAGGAGTGGAGAAATCAAACGAGTTTGAGTTAACAGAAGTTGAACCTCTCATCTCTGAATCACCAATAATTTTTGGGAGAAGAGATGTTTCATTACTTCCTTCCCAGGAATATCGAGCATGAAAATAATATCCTCACCTTTAGAAAAATACCTCTACACCTGTTATGTTGTATATACAATGTTGTATGGGTTTATTCGGCTAACATTTTTTATAGATAATTTATTTTAAGTAGGCTCCTTCCTATCTCACAATGATTGCTATATTCACTTGTTATGAAAACCACAAGTAAAATACCAAGTCTCTGCCACATTTCATGTCCAAATTTAGTTTACTCATATATGTTATTTCTTCCAAGGAATTCTTGGGGTTGCTCTCTCCCTGAGATGTTGCTGCACTAACACTAATTGAATTATTCTTTTTCTTTCTTGAGAAACTCCCCATAATGCCATGTTGATTTCAATTTGTTATTGAAGTTACAAGATGGTCTTTCTTCCTCTTCCATGCTTTAGTGAGTTTCCTTCAGTTGTCTACATTTCCTTTTGACTCATTGTTCACTCTACTTTGAGTGGTCTCCATCTTTTGTCTAGACTTCTTTAGGGTACAAGGAAACTTGTAGTCTTTGGTTATGTGGCCAAGGTTGCTAGATAAATAAAATCTTGTATGACCAAGAAGTGGAGAAAATGGTTTGTAGATCTCCTTGATCTATTATCCACATATGCATTCCTATTTTTCTTTATATGTGATTTGCAGTCAACAACTTTATATCTAAAACCATTGCACATATAACAATAGCCATAGGAAGTATTTGTGTATCTGGTTTTTGATGATCGCCTTGTGGGGAACCTTCTTTGATTGTTTGCTTGAGGTAGCTTCTTTGTTTTCTGAACCTTCTGCTGATAATCCTTGGTTTGCTTTCTCTTATAGTAAGTTACTATATGCCTGGTCTTATGACACGAGAAACACTTAACATCTTCCGAAGGGTTAAAGGGTCTCCTTTGAAACCTTGCATATTCGCTCAACTCCTCTCTAGGAGAAAATGACCTTCTTGCAAAGGGAATTTTCTTTGACTCATTCATTTTTTGTTTCTGTTGAATTTTTTTCTTGTTTCCTTACTAACCATGCTTCTGGTATCTTCTTCTTTAGACCTTTTTGGAGTTTCTTTATTTTCTTCTGTTGTTTCATTTGAGTTACTGCTCTTTTCATACTTATTCTTCTTGGAGACAACCTCCTCTTTCAACTTTTTCTAAATTCTATTATTTTCATCTAATTCATTTCTAGCTAAAACAAACTCAACCTCTAATATTTCACACTATAGTTCTCTCTCCTTTAGTCAACTACTCATCACCTCTTCAAATTTTCAAGCTTCTTCCAATTGTTTCCTCAAGTGAATAATTTATTCCTTGTACTCATGATCTCTCTCATCACATATCTATAACAACTTATTTTAATCTCCACTTCCATTTGTCAATATGTCTATTTCAATCAAAGTTGAGTTAAGCTTGGCTTGTTCTTGAACTAACTTTTCTCCATGACAATCAGGTATTTACACCAGTAGAAAGTGTCTCATTCACCTGAACACTTTCCCTTTGAGAGGCCTTTTACTTCTTCCTCTTTTTCTTCTCCTTTTCTACACTATTGCTACTAGTATCTCCTTCATGCATGAGCCTACAACCTTTCCCTAATTTCTTTTGCAGATTTTAGGTCTATTACTGTCTCAAGATCCATATTGTGAAGGTTTTTATAAATAACACATTTTTCCTAAGGATTCCATTATTGTTCTTGTGTAGAGGGGGAATCTTTACTATATCCATCACATACTAATTTCCATATGTCAGGTCCATAGGCAATGAATTCTACTTTTACTTTCTCGTTCCATTCATGAAATTTTGCAGTACTAAGCACAAGTAAATTTTGATAGCCCGTGACTCAACCAGGTCTACCTTCCAGTTGTTACATTGACACAAAAGGAACCAAATTTGATACCAATTGTTGGAAACTTGACTAAAATGAAGGGGGGGGGGGATGAATCAATTTAGTGCATTCATGGACATCAATTTTTTTGTTTACTTTTCTTTTTAAGATTTTTTTGAATTATTAAATGAACATCATTCCTCCATACAAAGGGCATATTTTAACACATAAACAACATTCCATGACAACATAAAGTCAACACATAAAAGAAACACATATGGACACCAGATATAAGTGGAAACCCATAAAGGGAGAAAACCATGAATTTATTGTTGTTGTGATGCAAAGACAAACTCCTACTTCCTCTATTACATCAACTTTTTGAGGCTGCAACCTCTCTTCTATTTTTCAAGTTACAACTTGTTGGGAAGCTCTTACTCCCACTTACATCAATTTCTATAGGCTACAACCTACAAGAGGCTCCTACCTCAATTTGTTCTGCAAGATATAACTTGCTTGAAAGCTCCTACTTCCACTTCAACAGGCTTCAACCTGTTCTTTTTCAGACTGCAACATGAAAGGATACTACAATCCCATGATACAAACAAGAAACAATGTGTTGGTTTACCTGTTCTTTCATTAAACATACCTCCATCTTTGTCTCTACACCTTCTCCTCCTCAAATCTTGTTCACATCTGCTCTTCTACCTCTGTCTCTTTGTGTCAGGTAACTCACGAATAAATATTCACAACAACTCAACTCTTCTACATACTCTTTAACTTTTCAGCATTCCGAAATCATATATTTTGTAAATAAACTTTACTTGTTGTTAGTATTCCATGCAGGAATGTGGCTGGAATATGAAGTGAAAAGTCTTGTCTCTTTGCATTCCACTTATTCATTTCACAACTTTTCATATTTTTAACATTAAAACAAAGTTAATGGTCCACCAAATAATATTTTATTTAAAAGTATCAACCAACTATGATTGCATATGCCAAAATAATTCTAAGACCATGTAACTTCATCCCAACTAGGAAAAAATAAAAAATTCTTTGTCCAATCCTGCATTTTCTTGCATCACAACTTCTTAAGGCATCTCTGCAAGAAATGCATCACAACACAACAACAATGCACGTCATCTTATTAAGAAATGCACCTTTACAACACCTTTGTAATTTAGCATACTATCAATGAAAATTGAACAGAGTGAACGAGAGTCATATTGTCTGAATAGGAAATCTTCTTTTCTCACAGGAACATTGCAACCACTCTAATCACTTCAAGAACTTCTTCAAATCTGGCCTAATATATCTTGTTGCTTTGCAATCTTTGCAATACATCACATTCACATACCTTCAACATTGACCTCTGGAACATTTGAAACATTCATCATCTGTCTCTTACAACCATAACAAGAATCACAACACACCTCTCTCAAGCAAGCATAAAAATCATACAAGGTAAACATAATAATAATAACAACACATGTGTGCATGCCATTTGTTGCTCCCTTTCCATCAGTGATAACAATGCAAACAAACACATGCATTATCTGATGATAGGTGAAAGTAGGAGATCAAATTCGAAGCAACGATGGGACCAAAAACAAGGTCTAACTAAGAGAGGTAGAGTCTATGGAACTAATGAGAAGAAAGAAGAGCGCCCACGAAGATGAAGGTCCACATGGATGATAATCATTGAGTGATACAAGGATGTAGTTCACCAGAGTATAATGAGTCAGTGTCATCTGCAATTATGGAAGAATATTTTGGAGAGTATATTCTTAAAATAAATTTCTTCCTTTAATATTATTAAAATTTTAAAAATATATATAATAACTAATAAAATTGAAACAATTTTATGATAAAAATCCCATTCAATAAAATAATTTAAAAATACTTTTATTATAATTTATATATTTAATAAATGTTATTAAAAATAGTTATCATATCTTTTATTAAGAGATTTCATCAAAATTTATTTAAAATAAAGTTGGAAATGATAAAAAATAAATTGAAGAGAAAATTTGAAATATTTAAAAGTATATCCAATTTATTAATAAATTTGATTGCATTTTGAAAATTTATTTAAAAAAAATTGAAATGATAAAAAATGAAGAAAACTTGAAAGACTTAAAACTATATCAACTTCATTTCAAGAGAAGAAAATTATATCTAATCACAATACTTTTGGAGAGGGATTAATAGAAAGTGTGTAGCTTTTCATCACTTCATAGAGTAAAATTAGATATCATAAGGTGTGTTTGTAAATTGTAAAATGGAAATTTATACAAGTATTAATGATTAAAAAAAATTGTAAAAATGCACACATAATTTATTATAAAAAATTTAATTGAAGAAATTTTTTATTTAGCAATAGATATGTTATTATCTTTGATTTACAAGTTGTCTCAACTCTAGCACACTACAATTGAGAATTCTCAATCCCTTTAAAGGCTTTAACTAGATGTAATGACACTACTTCAATACGATACCAAGTCACCAATATCTAGTGTTAGAAACTACTACTCTCGAGCTCACAACCTTGACTATTTCATTAGGTCAAGTTTACCTAACAATCCCCACTTTAAACTTCATTGGGAGATTCTTTAGATGCAATCTTGAAAATCAACATGCTCTCCTCCACTATCACCTAGGTCTAGATCTAGACTTTACTGAGAGGGGTATAAATGCCTAACAAGGTCTTATAGTTGTATGGCCATTTACATATAATTTACAAAATTCCATCATTAAATTATATATTTTTTTTTTTTTAATTATTGTGTAGACACTTCTACCAATATTCTTTGGTTTTTAGGGACTTACTCACACCAACACACTTGCTAACAATAGTTGCTCTCCATCGAAAATTTCCAAACTTTTTAAAAATCTTAACTACATATAATGCCATATACCATTAACTCTTTCACACAATCAAAATTACCTAACAAAATACTATCAATATATACCCTTACCTCTTTCACACAATCAAAATTACCTAACAAAATACTATCAATATATACCCTTAACTCTTTCACACAATCAAAATTACCTAACAAAATACTATCAATATATCTTTGGACAAAGTTTGTTCCACCTTAATCGCAGATCAATACACAAGCATATAAACTTGCAAGTTAATAATGAACAAATGATGAATCAAAAGGGCATAAACATGGGGGATCTATTGCAAAGAGCAATTATGGTATTGTAAAGAGAAATTATGGGATACTCTCGTCTTGATAACCAAAAAAAAACAAAAACAAACAAACAAACAAAACAAAACAAAACAAAAAAACAAAAACAAAAACAAAAATAAAAACAAAACAAAAAAACAAACAAACAAACATTTTCCTTTGTCATGTATCCCGTATTAATAATTTTTTGATTGTGTGATCATTGGCCCTCCAAAAATTATGTGTGGTGTAACACTTTTTGATGAGAAATAAAATTTTGTTGTACAGGTCAATCATTCTTGTCAAATGTTACAAAAGATTTTATGTTGTCTGGTTACTTAAACAATGGCAACAATGTTCTACGAGGACAATTATTTTTTTGCATTGCATTAGATAATAAATATATGTTGATGTTAGATTCTCGTCGTGCAGGGTTACCCAACACCAGAGGAGAATTCTCAATTTTATGGGTATTGTTGAAAAATTTGTAGATTATGGGACTCCAAATTGGTTGTTGATTGGATTTGCGATAATGTTGGATGAGTGGCTTTCTATTTAGCATATATATTATAGGAGAGTAAAAATGAAATTGGGAAGCTGGTATGATTCAAATGCAAACATATCTACAGAAAAAGATATTCTAAATCAACATGGACTAATGAATATTGTAAAATTTCAGGATGTTGTGGTCATTATAAATTTACGAAATAGAAACTGATATCAATATATAACTTTATTATGGAAAAATGAATTGTCAAAATGAAATGCTTGAATTAATAAATAAAAACTACTTGTAAGCTCTACAAAAGAGAGTCTGAACCAGGAGAGTCTAGCTCTGCAGAACGCTCTACATTCTCAATATACTTCAAACATTATATAGCATACATGGTATTAGGGAAGTTAGAACCATACCCTAAGAAATAGAAACTAATTCCTATCCTAAGGTCTCGTGAACCAACTCACACTATTATAGGATTCTCCATTATCTTCAACACTCCCCCTTAATGGAGAAGGGGTTCACAAATATGCCTAACATCTCCCTAAACATTTCAAACTTAATTTTTCCAAGAGGCTTAGTGAAAATGTCTGCAACATTATCACACGTTTTACAATATACAAGATGGATTTCTTTTGATTGAACTTTCTCCCTGACAAAGTGGAATTGTGTATCAATGTGTTTAGTGTTCTTGTGAAACACCAGATTATTAGCAAGTTTGATTGAACTCTGGTTGTCACATCTGATTGTTGTTGCATCTTTTTGTTCTTCCCCGACATCCTGGAGAAGTCTCCACAACCAAACTGCCTCACATGTTGTTGCACACATAGCTTGATACTCTGCGTCCGCTGAAGACAAGGAAACTATGTTTTGTTTCTTACTGTTCCATGTAATCACCCCGGATCCAATGCTAAATGCATAGCCTGTTATGGATCTACGATCATCTACATTTCCAGCCTAATCGAAATCTGTAAATCCTGTAAATCTTGTTAGCTCTACTACAAGACGAATATTTTCTAAAGTCAGAACAGGCTTGGCCACGTGTTATGATAAGAAGTGAGCCCACAACAGTCTGTTTCCTCCTCCTCCTTCATTTTTCCTATACTCCCGTAACCTGCATTATCCCTGCTTTACTCTAAATTCAACGTAAACCTGTGTTTCCTTAGCTCCCCGGGCACTAAGTTTGAATTGTCATATAACCACAATCACCCGACCATGTGCTTTTCCCTACCACCACAGCCTTTTCCTGCGCACTAAACCTCGTTCATTTCCCCGCCATCAGATCATTTGTCGTCGCAATCCAACGGCAGTCGCTCCTCCTTACCCCGCGAACCGCCCGCGCGTTAACTCACCGGGAAAACGGTTTCCCGCCCATCGCATCTGCCATGCGTCATGCACTCATTGCATCGCTCCCCTGTTGTACGAATTCCACCCTCCCCCATAAGCAGTGCAGGGAATACCGCTTACCACCCATTTTACCTTCCCTCGCACGTTATCTCCCATGCATATTTCATGCTCGATCGCCATCGAATCTGTCCGTCCACGATCCGACGGCTCACGATTGTCTGCCCTGATTCCTCCCGCCAATTGATCTCCGCCGTCCATTCAAGATCCGACAGCCTGCGACCGTCTTCCGCCTCGCCTTCCTGATAGCCCCTGTCGTGCTGTCTCTGCCATTGATCTGTGAAAACCGATTGTCAGCCTTGTTCCTCCATTCAGTGTGTCACCTGCCATGAAGTCTACGCCACCTTTGACTGAGCTGTGCTTCCGAAGGATAATGGCGAGCAACTACTTGTACCTGGCGCAGTTATTCTTCAACAACTGTATTCAAGAGCATTATGGCTGAAGAGCAAGAGGGACGTGCCTTGAGTGGTTAAACGTACTTATCAGTAATGGAGCTTGTTTCATATTATACTCCACCTGTGCAGTAAGGACAACCGAGCAATAGAAAATGTCAAATTAATTTATTGAAGCAAGCAGAGTGTAGCAGAGACTCCATCAGAGAGTTAAGGTGGTTGGTGGTCCAGTATGACCCCTCCATGCTTGGAACAACAGAATATCTTTGTAAACAAACTCTATATATACCCAAAAAGCCGATGTAATGAGGGTGAATGGTTGTTGTTTTGATGTAAGGTTCAACTTCTGGAGACTGTAACTACTGTGATACCTGCAGCATCTGGTCTTCATTTTCAGCTAATACAAGCTTCTTTTGCTGTTAATTGCTCACTTTCCACTTCTTCTCTGTTCCAGGTTGTGCCTATTATGCATTTTTCATGTGCTCTTGATGTTTAGCATTAGAGGGGTTGTCATCCCACCTCTATGTTAGAATCTAGTATGTATCATTGAATGTGTTATGCAGGTTTCTGTTATTTTAATGCCAGAGAGCTGTCATCCTGTCTGTGCATTAGGAAATAGATTTGCAGACCTTTTTACTGGTTGCAGCCAGCCATCACATGGTCTTGTGCATCTACTAGTGTGGTCAGTATTCTCCATGTTCACCTGATCTTCAAACTGTGAGTAATTGGTGGTCTAAAGCCTTGTAGTCTAGGGGTGTTCACCCATGTCTGGGGTCAAGCATAGTAGAAGTGGTTATCTGGCTTGAATATGCATCATTCCTTCCATTCATCCACCTGTTTCCAACATTTTTGTTGAGTTTGTAATGTTCCCGAGCATCTCTGAGATACAACCTAGGAGAGTTTCTTGGGGTGATAACATTAATTTGCGTCATTGCCGAGGAGAGGAGATTGAAGCTCAACTTCCCTGGGAGACGACACAGTTCTAGATTTTGATGATAGACAAGGTATGGGCACATTTCTAGTTGTAATCATCTATCTGGCGACTCTACTGGAGAACCTACCTGGTGGCGACTCCACGTTTCAGTTTTGGCTTAGTTTATGAGACATACTCGAAGAAATCCTCAGAAGTCACCAGCTGAACCAGTGCCTGACCCTGAGAATATTGTTAAACCGAAGAAAACATCACAGAAAGTGGCATTAGGATCAGTGTCCTTTCACATACCCCAGTCATGGCAGGACAAAAAGCACCTACAAAGATAGAAAAAATTGTAGCTGCCAGGTATGGACCTCTGGTTTTTCTTATCCCTTTGAATGCCATGTCCGCTGGAGAATATCATAAATATATGCCCAAGTTCACTGGCACAGAGGGAGTAACAGCTGAATAACACCTTGAGGCTTTTTATAGTTATGCAGATAACTTAGATATAAGTGAAAATGATGTGTGGATGAGAGTTTTTGTCTAGAGCCTTGATGGAGAGGCCAGAAAGTGGTTCAGAGAACTAGCCCCTAGATCTATTACTGATATTAAAGCTTTAGATGATGTATTTTTGAAGCACCGGGGAGATAAAAAATATTTGCTATATTATCATACTGAGTTTGGTAACTTGAAGAGGGAAACTGGGGAATCTTTGCCTAATTTTAATAAAAGATTTAACTGTATGTATAGTAAGATACCAGCTGAGGTAAATCCTACCCCCACCTCTACCAAACTCACCTATGCCAATGCTTTTGACTCTCATTTCTGCCTGTTATTGAGAGAAAGAAGATGTGCCACTCTAGCTGACATGCAGGATGCAACACTAGAAGTAGAATCTAATATTATGGCTGCAGAAAAGCTTAAAAGTCATGCTGACAAAAGGAGGCAGAGAGGTGAGGCTTCTTCTTCCTCTGCTTCATCTTCAGAACCCAAATTAGACAAAATGACTAAGATGATAGAGTCATTGGCTGCTGAAATATCTAAGCTGAAGGTTGAGCAAAATTCAAGAAAGACAAGGCAACAGAACACATTTGCTCCAAGAAATCCCAATCCATTCAGAAGAGCAAATGAACAGTTACAAATCATTCAGAGGGGTAAAGAACCAAATGAAGAACAAAAGGTTAAAGCTCCTTTCCAGAATGTAGTCATGGAGGAGGAGCAGTTTGAAGATGAGGATGAAATTCATTGCATGGAAGATAAAGGCAGTGCTGCCTTTTTGACATTGGCTGCATACGAAGAATCATTGCTACAGGAACAAGACAGTCAGGAATGGGACAAAGAGGCTGTTTTGCAGACTGGTGAACAACAAAGATACAATTTGAGGTCAAATGCAAAAAATGTCAAGGAGAATCCTACCCAAAGAGCTGCTGTCCAAACAGAGTCACAAAATATTAGACAGAGAAGACCAACAGTTGATCCAGTCATCCTCAAAGCTCCAGTTCAAGAGGTAAGAGGTTTTGATAAGTTACCTTCCTCTTTCAGCTTTGAGTCAGAAGTCCAGAAATTAAAAATATCTGTGCCCCTGGTAGAGTTGGTAAAGAGTGAAATGTTTAGAAAGCCTATCCTTGAAGCTCTTGAGCTGGAAACCACACAAACCTCCACTAACTCTGTCAATTTGCAAGATGACAAGCCTGCTGTTGTGCTTAGCCCCATGATTGAACCTGCTGATAATAATTCTCCATCATTTTATATCTCATTGACCATTCATGACAAAATCCTCCACAATTGCTTGCTAGACACAGGGGCTAGCCACAATCTAATGCCTAAAGTTGTCATGGAAGAGTTAGGCCTTGATATCACTAGACCATACCATGATTTATTCTCTTTTGATTCAAGGAAAGTGAAATGCCTAGGATTAATCAAAGACCTGGCTATTACCTTAACTCAGCTGCCCATGAAGAGTATGATGATGGATATTATGGTAGAAGATGTCCCTCCCAAGTTTGGCATGCTATTGTCCAGAGGATGGATTAAGAGATTAGGTGGGACATTACAGAATGATCTATCTTATGCCACTGTCCCAGTTTTTGGAGGGGAAAGCAGGAGATTGTACAGAGAAGCATAGTTGGCATACATCATCAATGATGAGAAGAATCCTACTAATCATCCCATATATGCTATGGACACTGATTTTGGAGCATGTATCCTCCAAATATAAGAATCCCAGAAGGCCTCAATATAGATTAGGAAACCAACAGTTCAGGTCGAAGAAGAGAAAGGAAGTCAGGTTTGGGAGATGTTCTTTGATGGAGCGTGTTCTAGGGAGACTATAGGAGCAGGGGTGGTGCTGGTATCTCCAGAACAAAAAAGCACACATCTGTCTTTTAAGCTAGCTTTCCAAGTCACACACAATATAGCAGAGTGTGAGGCTCCCATATTGGGCCTTAATGCAGCAAAAGACAGAGGAATCAGGAACACAAGGGTGTTTGGAGATGCTCACCTGATCATTCAGCAAGTAAACAGAACATTTCAAAGCACCCAAGGCTGAAAGCATAGAGAGATGAGGTATGGAGACTCAAAGATTCCTTTGATAATTTCTGTATTTCATATATCCTTAGAGCCAAAAATCAGCTTGCTGATTCCCTTGCTGTGTCTGCTAGTCTGTGCATTCCTCCCATGCCTCCCAGACTAGTTTATGAAGTCCAAATGAAATACAGACCATCCTTGCCTGATAATGTCCAGCATTGGAAAGTTTTTGAAGATGATGATGAATTAAATAAGTTCCTTCAAGTCATTGATGAATTCCCTGAAATGCAAATTGACCAAGAAAATGAAGCCTTGGAAGAAAACCCCCAATCCCAACTTATAAATAAAATTGACAAAGATAGCATTGTCCAACTTCCCAGTAATCATATTCCTAAGGGTTTAATTCCTTTAGAAAGACTGTTTGACCAAAATGACGTGCCTTATAAGGCTGCCCAAAAATAAGATCAATTTGCAGTCTGTAAGCATGATATAGGAAGTCCAGGTCAGCCTAGATATATAAATCTGTCCACCCATCTGTCTACTAATCAATGTTCTGAATACTGCAATTTAATGAAGAAATTTGTTGATGTGTTTGCCTGGGAATATAGTGACCTGAAAACCTATGATAAAAAGATTATTCAGCATAAAATCCCTATGGAGAAAGACACCATACTTTTCAAACAGAAGCTGAGACCAATAAATCCTTTGCTCCTCCCTCTGATTGAAAAATAAATTAAAAAGTTGCTGGCTGCCAAGATCATAGTCCCTCATATATATTCCAAGTGGGTAGCCAACCTAGTAGTGGTGAGGAAGAAAAGTGGAGAAATCAGACTCTGTGTTGATTTCAGAAACTTAAAAAAATGATATAAGAAAGATAACTACCCTCTACCCAAGATGGAGTATTTGCTGCAGAGGGTCTCAGGAGCCAAAGTGATGTCTTTCTTGGACAGCTTTTCAAGGTTTAATCAAATTGTTGTGCATCCAAATGACCAAGAGAAGACTGCATTCACCACTCCTTCAGACACTTTTATGTATGCCAAAATGCCTTTTGGATTGATGAATGTTGGAGCTACCTTTTAGAGAGTTATGGATATAGCATTTATGGGAGAGAAGGATAAATTTGTCCTTATCTACCTTGATGACATAACAGTATACTCCAGCAGCCATCAAGATCATCTTCAACATTTAAAAAAAGTATTCCTAAAGTGTAGAAGGTTTGGAATTTCAATCAATTCTAAAAGGTCACAGTTTGCTTTAGAAGAAGGCAAGCTGTTGGGATGTATGTTTCTGCTGCAGGTGTCCGAATTGACCCAGAAAGAGTAAAAGAAATACAGACCCTGTCTGTCCCGAGATCAAAGAAGGATATTCAGTCCTTTCTGGGAAAAATTAATTTTGTAAGGAGGTTTGTACCAATTGCAGAATTAGTCAAGCATATTACCTTCATGTTGAAGAAGGGGTCAGAGATCAAATGGACTAATTCAGCAAGAAGATCTTTCAAGTCCATCAAGAAGGCTATTATGGAGGCTCCTACTTTAATCAGTTCAGATTACAACAATGAATTCCATATATTTTCTTTTGCCTCTAATGACACCCTTGCAGCAGTTTTATTGCAAGCAGATGAAGAAGGTTCAGAGCATCCAGTGGCATTTTTCAGCAAAAAATTAAGACATGCTGAGCTGATGTATGATATTGTGGAGAAGCAAGCATATGCTCTTATCAAGTCTTTGAAAGCTTTTAGATTTTACATTCTGCATTCCAAGATAATTGTATATGTACCCTCTGCTGCAATAAAAGATGTCTTAACACAACCTGATGCTGATGGAAGAAGGGCTAAATGGATTGCAAAGTTAATTGAATTTAATATAGAATTAAATCTCACCAGGCTAGTCAGAGGTTAGGCTCTTGCGAGATTGTTAGCTGAATAAAATTGTAGAACATTGGACATACATTTCATGGGCATAATTGTAGAAAATGGTCAAGCAGAAGAAGAGGAAGCAGCTGAATCAGAGAGAAAGCAGCCAGTGGCAGAAAATCTAGCTTCTTGTGTTTGGTATTCTGCAATAATTAATTTTTTGCTGAAGCTAGAAATCCCTTTAGAACTTACTCAAAGTCAAGTCAAAACTGTTAAGCTGAGGGCAGCTAAATACTACATTAACGAAAATCTGCTCTATTGGAGGGATCCATCTGGAGTGCTTTTGAGGTGTCTGGACAAAGAATAGTCAATAGAAGTCATGCAACAGTTTCATTCCAGCATGTGTGGAGGGCACCATTATTGGAAGACTACAGCCCATAAGATCCTCAGAGCTGGGTACTATTGGCCCACTTTATTTTTTGATGTATTTTCATTTGTTAAATCTTGTGACAGGTGCCAAAGATTTGAAGGAAAGCAACAGTTGAATTCCCTACCCTTAAAACCAATACATGCAAAAGGATCTTTTCAGCAGTGGGGCTTGGATTTTATTGGAGAGATCAATCCACATTCCAGTGGCCAGCACAGATGGATATTAGTAGCCACTGATTATTTTACTAAGTGGATTGAAGCAATCCCTACTAGGAAGGCTGATCATAAGGTGGTCATGAAGTTTTTAATTGAAAATATCTTTACCAGGTTTGGTTGTCCACATAAATTAGTCACAGATAATGCAGCAGCCTTCAGGGAAAAAGAATTGGTGGAAATGTGTGATTCAATGGGTATTAAACTGGTTCATTCCACCTCATATTATCCTCAAGGTAATGGTCTAGCAGAATCCTCTAATAAAAACCTGATAAGGATAATGAAAAATCCGTTGGAGGACAATAAAAAGAATTGAGATTCTAAGCTCAAGTATGCACTGTGGGTTGACAGAGTGACCATTAAAAGATCCACAGGGAATTCTCCTTTCAAGCTGGTATATGGTACTGAAGTTGTATTCCCAATTCAGTTAACTCTCCCTGTGGCAAAATTCCTTCAAACAGAATAGAATGAAGAAGAAGACATGGCAAAAAGGATCACTGATTTGGTAGAGTTACATTAGGTTAAAGAACAGCTGGTTGAAAAGGCTGCAACACATCAGAAAAAAATCAAGGTTGCTTTTGACAGGAAGACAAAGAAAGACAATTTTCAGATTGGAGATCTTGTTCTGAAATGGGATGCATTGAAAGAGAAGAAAGGCAATCATGGGAAGTTTGATGCTTTCTGGACAGGGCCTTTTATCATTGCTCAAATTCAAGGGAACAACACCTTCATACTGAAAAGTATGGGAGGAGAGGCAGTTTTTGATGGCCCAGTTAATGGGTGTTTTCTGAAAATTTATGTGATTTAAGGTCCTTTGGCCTTGAAAGTTGTAAATATTTTGTTTTATCAGTTTTATGTAGGGAAAGTAGACTCCATGCCCAATGGAACACTAGGAATTTTGCTAATTTGTTTTTCATTAGGAAGGCATTGATCTGCAGGTTCTTGAGACCTCACAGGGAGGATCTCATCCCCAGAAGGAGCCAGTGTTAGCTCTGCTACAAGACGAAGATTTTCTAAAGTCAGAACAGGCTTGGCCATGTGTTATGATCAGAAGCGAGCCCGCAGCAGTTCGTTTCCTCCTCCTCCTTCATTTTTCCTATACTCCCGTAACCTCCGTTATCCCTGCTTTACTCTAAAATTCAACGTAAACCCGTGTTTCCTTAGCTCCCCGGGCGCTAAGTTTGAATCGTCATATAACCACAATCACCCGACCGTGTGCTTTTCCCCACCACCACAGCCTTTTCCCGCGCGCTAAACCTCGTTCATTTCCCCGCCGTCAGATCGTTTGTCGCCGCAATCCAACGACAGTCGCTCCTCCTTACCCTGCGAACTGCCCGCGCGTTAACTCGCGGGGAAAGCGGTTTCCCGCCCGTCGCATCCGCCACGCGTCGTGCGCTCGTTGCATCACTCCCCCGTTGTACGAATTCCGCCCTCCCCCATAAGCGGTGCGGGGAATACCGCTTACCGCCCATTGTACCTTCCCCCACATGTTATCTCCCATGCATCTTTCATGCCCGATCGCCGTCGGATCTATCCATCCACGATCCGATGGCTCATGATCGTCTGCCTCAATTCCGCCCGATTCCTCCCGCCAATTGATCTTCGTCGTCCATTCGAGATCCGACGGCCTGCGGTCGTCTTCCGCCTCGCCTTCCTGATAGCCCCTGTCGTGCTGTCTCTGCCATTGATCTATGAAAACCGATAGTCAGCCCTGTTCCTCCATTCAATGTGTCCACCCGCCATGAAGTGTACGCCACCTTTGACTGATCTGTGCTTCCGAAGGATAATGGCGAGCAACTACCTGTACCCGGCACAGTTATTCTTCAAAAACTATATTCAAGAGCATTATGGCCGAAGAGCAAGAAGGACGTGCCTCGAGCGGTTAAACGTACTTATCAGTAATGGAGCCTGTTTCATATTATACTCCACCTGTGCAGGAAGGACGGCTGAGCAACAGAGAATGTCAAATTAATTTATTGAAGCAAGCAGAGTGTAGCAGAGACTCCATCAGAGAGTTAAGGTGGTTGGTGGTCCATTATGACCCCTCCAAGCCTGGAACAACAGAATATTTTTGTAAACAAACTCTATATATACCCAAAAAGACGATGTAATGAGGGTGGATGGTTGTTGTTTTGATGTAAGGTTAAACTTCTGGAGACTGTAAGTACTATGATACCTGCAGCTTCTGGTCTTCATTTTCAGCTAATACAAGCTTCTTTTGTTGTTAATTACTCACTTTCCACTTCTTCTCTGTTCCAAGCTGTGCCTGTTATGCATTTTTCATATGCTCTTGATGTTTAGCATTAGAGGGGCTATCATCCCACCTCTGTGTTAGAATCTAGTATGTATCATTGAATGTGTTATGCAGGTTTCCATTATTTTAATGCCAGAGAGCTGTCATTCTGTCTGTGCATTACGAAATAGATTTGCAGACCTTTTTACTGGTTGCAGCTGGCCAGCACATGGTCTTGTGCATCTACTGGTGTGGTCAGTATTCTCCATGTTCACCTGATCCTCAAATTGTGAGTAATTGGTGGTCTAAAGCCTTGTAGTCTGGGGGTGTTCACCTATGTCTGGAGTCAAGCATAGTAGAAGTGGTTATCTGGCTTGAATATGCATCATTCCTTCCATTCATCCACTCATTTCCAAAATTTTTGTTGAGTTTGTAATATTCCCGAGCATCTCTGAGATACAACCTAGGAGAGTTTCTTGGGGTGATAACAAATCTAACATCAGAAGAATCAGTATAAGTAATACCATAGTCTATAGTTCCTTGTAGGTACCTTAAAACACCTTTCGCTGCATTCCAATGAATCAAGTGGTTTTGACATGTATTGACTTAGCACAATGACTGAATAAGCCAAATCTGGTCTAGTAGTGGTAAGGTAGATTAAGCTCCCAACCAACTATCTATAAAGTGTCGCATCTACCTCTTTAGAGCCATCCTCACTTTGAAGTTTAATGTTCTATTGTAGTGGTACTACTGCAGCCTTACACTGATCCATCCTGAATCTTTCCAGTAGACCTCTAACATACTTACCCTGGGACAGAAAAGTTTTTCTTGAATCTCTCAAAATCTCAAGACCCAAAAAGTATCTTAATTCACCAAGGTCTTTCATTTCGAACACCCGTGACATTTGTTGCTTGATTTCTTTGATTAGAGCAATAGCATCACTTATAATAATTAAATCATCTACATATAAAGAAATCAACACTATGCGCCCCTTTTCATCTTTCATGGTATACAGATTAGTGTTGTTTTTACTTCTGTTGTAACCAAGTTGCAGAAAAAATGAATCAATATTTTCATATTAGGACCTGGGTGCTTGTTTTAGTCCATATAGAACTTTCTTTAATCTATAGACTAAATGTTCTTTCCCTTTCTGGAAAAACCCCTCAGTTTGCTCTAAATAAACCTCCTCTTTTAATTCCCCGTTTAAAAATGCAAATTTTACATCTAGTTGGTGAATCATCCAATGTTTCTTAGTAGCTAAAGCATTCAACATTCTGATAGTATTTAGTTTAGCTATGGGGACAAAGGTTTCTTCATAGTCAATGCCTTATTTTTGTGAATACCCCTTTGCTACCAATCTAGATTTTAATTTATCTATGGTTCCATCTGCATTAATCTTGGGTTTAAACAACCATTTACAGCATATGGTTTGTTTCCCTTCAGGAATTTCAACCAGCTCCCAAGTGTTGTTTCTAATTATAGATTCATATTCCTGTTCCATAGTTGTTTTCCATTCACTACATTCATTTGCTTCCTTATAACTAGAAGGTTCAACAACATTCATCATACTAGTTATAAAAGCATTTTCCCTATATCTTGCTGGAAACTGAGCTTTCCTACCTGATCTCTTGAGTGGTGGGGTAGCTTCAAACCTTGTCTGATCATCATTTTCTAGACTTGGCTTGATAGCTACATCATCTTCTTTCCCTTCCTACTACTGCTCATTGTTGTCACTTGATTCATCACTTCCTTCTTCCACCAACAAGGGCACATGCCAATATTCCTTAGCACTCTCATGGCTTCCATCATTAACCTGCTCATGAAACACTACATCTCTGCTCGCAAACACTTTATGAGTAGAGGGATTAAACAGTTTGTAAGCCTTAAATTATGTACAATAGCCAACAAAAATACATTTGATGGCCTTTGAGTCAAGTTTCTTTCTATCTTCCTTTGGGATATGAGCAAAGGCTTTGCTGCCAAAAACTCTCAAATGCTTAACTGCAGGCTTATAACCAAATAAAGCTTCAAAAGGAGTTTTAAAATATAAACTTCTTGTTGGACTCCTATTCTTTAGATATACTGCAGTATTAATCGCTTCAGCCCAAAAGACATTAGAAATATTCTTACCTTTCAACATACTGCGAGAACACTCCACAAAAATTTTGTTCTTCCCCTCTGCAACCTCGTTTTGTTGAGTGTGGGTTACTGTAAACTGTTGTTGTATCCCATTATATTTGCAGTATTTGAGTACAGAAGCTTTCTTATACTCTCCCCCTTGATCCGAGTGGATAATCTTGATGCATTTACTTGTCTGTTTTTCAACCATACTTCTGAACTCCTTGAAGTATTCAAAAGTGTTGCTTTTTTCCTAAGGAAAGACACCAAAGTAAATCTAGTAAAATCGTCAATAAACAATAAAAAATAGTATGCACCGCCTAACGATCTTGTCTGCATAGGCCTGCATAGATCTGTGTGTACCAGCTCAAGTATATATCTCTTCTTTCTATTAGGATTCACAGAAAATTCATATCTGTGCAACTTTCCCAATGCACATGCATCACAATGAATATGAACAAATTTTAAACAGGAAGGCCTTCGACCATACCTATTTTATGTAAAAGCAACAAATCATTGAAGTTAATATGGCCGAACGTCTGGTGCCATAAGTCCACTGTAGTCATGGCAGATGATGCCAATGCCTGATGTGGTGCACTTTTGACATTTAACTTGTACAATCCTCCCACACAAATACTTGATGCAATAGGCTTCATAGAATCCAACAGGTCTTTAATGACACAATATGATTTATAAAACTCTACCTTGAGATTTTGATCAGTCATAGTAGAAACAGAGATCATATTTTTTTTTATCTCGGGTACATACATAACATTATGGATATGTCTAATATTTCCATTAGGCAAAACAATAGGAATATTACCATAACCTTTGATTTGGTACCCTCTATCATCGCCAAGATAGATGTTTGCTCCACTGCTGGTCTCTTTGAAGTCTTCAAACCACTGTCTATTCCCTATCATGTGGATGGATGCACCTGAGTCGACAAACCAGGTATCTGTTTCATCCTCCTTAGCTGAAAGTGCAAAGTCAGATATGAATAGTCTAATGTTCTGACTGTGTTCCTCATCAACAAAATGACCTGCATGTTGCTTATGTCTCTTTCGACCTTCATCAAACTTGTTTTTCATATAATATCTGGCTATATGGCCGGCTCTACCACAATAAAAACATTTGGTTGCAGAGTCATTTCTATTGAAAGACATACCTTGAGGTGAGGGCATCTTTCTCTATGGGTCTGCGCTACTCTTCTGTGCTGCATTTGGCTTTCCTTTGAAGGGCTTCTTCTTCGCCATTAAGGCCATATCTGAACTCTGGGGTTTATGAGTCAGTCGCCTTTCCTCCTCTTACATGAGGATCCCTATCAATTCTTTAAAAACTTGGGATTTTTCTCTTACATTCAAGCCAGTGATGAACATATGATACTCGTCAGTCATACCATTCATGGTAATCGTGACCAGATCTGTATTTGACATAACTTCATCGATATTACCGAGCTTGTTCTTGAGCTCCTTGATCCGTGAAATGAATGCTACAACTGTCTCATTCTCCTCCATTTTGATGGAGAGAATATTTCTCTTCAAGAACAAAAGTGGATTGGTGTTCTTGACCTCATAGAGATCCTTGAGCGTCTTCCAGATCTCTGGTGCAGTCTTGCAATCACAGATATGGGGGGTAATGCAATCTTTGACTGACAATTTCACGAGCATTCTCGCCTTAGTCTCCCACTTGTCCTAGTATTGGATGGTTGTTTTTGTTCCTCCTACAACGAGATTTGGCTTCACCTCATCATTGTTCACAATCGTCCATGCATTATGTCCCTCAAATAGGGTTTGCAGCCTGAATTTCCAAACAAAGTAATTGGATCCATCTAACTTGTTGTTTTCATTGAGGTAAGCTTCTGCGACTTATTATTCATCTTGAATGAATAAAAAATTTCAACCCCAATATAAAAAAAAAGGAACAATCTCGATCTTCTTAAAAATAAACTGTCTAATAAAAAAAAATGAACCCAAATCCAAAACAAAGAGAGCCAAGATCTCCCGCTTTTTCAATCGCCCCCTTTTTCAAGTGACGAACCCCTCTTTTTCTTTAATTAAAGAACTAAAATAACTTAAATTCTTTCCCTTTCCTTTTTAGAAAAGAAATTTAAATAAAAAAACTTATATGCCTTCTGTAAAAATAATCACCCCTTTCGTGTTTAAAAGGATTACATGAATTCTTTCCCCTTTAAAACAATCGCTCCATTTAATGACGAGCCCGCACTTTAATTAAAAAACTTTAAAAATTTCCAATAGAAATTCTCTTCCATTCGCAATTATTTTCGACCTCATCACCCCTTTCGTGTTTAAAAGGATTACATGAATTCTTTCCCCTTTAAAACAATCGCTCCATTTAATGACGAGCCCCCACTTTAATTAAAAAACTTTAAAAATTTCCAATAGAAAGTCTCTTCCATTCGCAATTATTTTCGACCGAATCATTATTCAAACATTAAAAACAATATCAGTGTGACTTGCAGTTATTATCACTGTGACTTCAAATGGTATGGAGGCTCGGAGGTGTGGATTCGTATCTGCGCAGGCTGTGGGGAAAGCCCAGCGAGGACCAGCTGCTTACCACACCTCCAAGCAAGAAATTTCACCTCCTACGCGGTGTGTGGATGGCCCCCTTGTGCTAGATCACGACCTCCACGTTCACCACGCTTCAATCACGCGATCTTGCCTCCCTCCACTAGCACGAGCAAATCAGACGCCACAAAATTGCCTCAAAACTGATCAGCAAATTGTCGAAGCAGACAAATCTTCCACGCAATATTCAATCAGGATTCTCCGTTATTATTCAAGCAAACAAAGCTCCCACGCAGCTTTCTTGTTCCACGCAGTGCTGGCCTCGGCGTCGCACATGCTTGGCTTCAATCAAGCGATTCAGATCCAACACGCTGTCGGATTGGATGCACACCTCTAGGCATCCAACGCGACCTCCTCCACGCGACTTCAATTTCATGCAGGTGTGCATCCAATCCGACCTCCTCCACGCGACTTCAATTTCATGCAGCATGCAAAGATGGAAAGAAAAACGCAACCTCTTCCCCTCACACAAGGTCGACGCGGTTTTCCTCCAAGCACTCGATTTGAAGATAAAAAATCGCATAAGTGTAGAAGTGAGATTGGCGCGATTTTCTCGCCAAACTGCATGTTGATTTCGCCTCAGTTTCGGCCTCTATCCACTAATGGACAGGTTTCTTTCTTCTTGTAGCTCTGATACCATGTCAAAATGAGATGCTTGAATTAATAAATAAAAATTCACTGGTCAGCTTGACGAAAGAGAGTCTGAACCAGAAGAGTTTAGCTCTGCAGAACCCTTTACATTCTAAATATACTTCAAACATTATTTAACATACATGGTATTAGGGAAGTTAGAACCATACCCTCAGAAATAGAAACTAATTTTTATCCTAAAGCCTCGTGAACCAACTCACACTATTATAAGATTCTCCATTATCTTCAACATAAATATTGTGGAATTTTAAAATGTTGTAGTCATAAATTTATAAAATAAAAACTAATATCAATATAATATATATATATATATTTAAACTTAATTGGAGGATGCTTTGATCATAAACTTATAAAATAAAGACTCATATCAATATACAATTTTATTGGTTTTGATTTTGTTTTTTTTTTAACTCTTATGATTTTTTAAAGTATTTTTTTTCAAAACATGTACATTTCTATCTGAAAATAGAAGTTTTTAAAGGGGAAAATAAATAAATAAATATATGTGGATGAAGTTCATATAAATCAAAATTTAAAAGCAGTTATCATTTTCAGCTCCTGGAATCTCATTTGTGGAATATAAAATTCACCAATCCCATAAATTCCTTAAATACAAATATAATTTCACTAAACTTTCATTGCAAATTTCCCGCAGACTAAATCTTTTCTTAGAAATTTCCCCATTGCCAGTCTTCCTTCAACTGGAAGAGAATCCCAGGGACCTGCATTCAGACATCTATGGAGGAATATCATCTACGTTTAGCGACATCCCACTATTTAGACATTCAAGTGGTAGTGAAACTCGCTTCCCCGTAATCTGTTGGTTGTCAATGTTGTAGTCTCCTTCCAAACTAGAGGTTGAGGAGGTGACACCGTCTTTCAAATGCAGTCGAAATTCTTCTGTGGCCAACTTAGGTACTTCCAAGTGAATTTTTGCAGGAGTTGATGGGGTGAGATTGTTTGTTGCAAACTAACGGATATATACATAAACAAAAACTTATTTGTTACATCATAATATTACTTATCTGTTACAAATGCTGCGAACTTACAACAAAACGCTTTACCGTATATGCATTAATGAACGAGTTCCACAATAGTGCATGAGTTCACTCTGGGGACATGCCATAGTCAAGAGGGTATCGTGTCCATATGTATGGATGATTAATTTTGACGAGGTTGCTATATACGCATTTCATTTTGATATTATTTTATTGAATAACTTAATATATAGGGTTTATTGGTGTCTTTAAGGTAAAAAATAATGGTATCATTCATGTTGGAAAAATGGCTGCTCAATTTCTAATCCATATATAGAGTTTATTAGTGTATTCGTTGTCAGGAATAATGGTATCATTTATATTGGAAGAGTGGTTGCTCAATTTCTAAATACTATCACATAAATGAAGGTAGGCAACTATTTTTTTTCAATTACTTTTTATATATAAAAAAAAAAAAAAAAAAAAATTAATATTAAATATTTTAACTAAAATAAATATTGAAATAATTTATTTGTTATATCATAATATTGCTTTTATGCTAAATATTTTAACTATAATAAAACATTTGTAAATAATATTTTTTTAATTATTTATATTTCTCTCTATTTCAAAAATTAATATACAATTATGTATATGAAGAACACATCTCCTCTATAACATGTTTTCAATGTAAACAATATCTATTTTTAGATTAATAGTATCATTATTACCGCAATTAAAAATAACTTAAATAAAAAATTCCCACAATTTCAAGATATGTTACATCAATCGAAAACATTGTATATATTTGTTAATCCAAAATGATGAAACGTGTATTTTCTTCGGTGCGAAGAAGAACGAAGAAGGTATTAAGAATCCAAAGATGTAAGAGTTTTTTTTTTTTTTTTTATATGATTTTTAAATGTTTTTGAAAGGCCGTACGTCGTTGTTAGTAGAGCGTCAGCAAAAAGGTTGGCTCCTCCTGTCGCGCTCGAGGAATATGCACAGACACTCAAAAGATTTTCTAATCATGATTAATTTTTTGCCGTCTTTTTATATATATATATCTTGGATTATGTGGTGAAGTTTCGGACAACTATCATATATTACATTGTAATTTGCTATAAATATGTGGCCGTCATATAAATCAAAATCTAGAGGCAGCCGTCATTTTCAACCGACAATAAGCCTCTCCTGGATTTTTAGAAGAGTTATGAATTCACCGATCCCATAAATTTCTTGGGCCTTGGCCTTTACCTATTTTTAACGATTACACCCTACACCATCACCATGTTTAACCCCAACAAGGTACCTTTTATCCTCACATTTTTGGATTCTCTTTCTATATCATGTAACTTTTCTTCGTCCCTAACTTAATGTCAATGAAACTATCAAAAAACATTCAACTAAAAACGGAAGAAAAATGAAAGGGAGACTTCTTTCTTTTAAGTTATGCCTTATCCTCTATTTTGGTGATTTGGAAGTATATTTTATGCAAATGCTTCCATCAACTGTATTAAGAGAATAGTTCTGGGGATGGTAATATCAGGGTATGGGTCATTTGTTCATGGATTTAATATGCATATTAATGATATATAAATAATTATAACATATGTATATTTTAAGTTTAGTTGTATATTTATAAATTATAAAATGTGACTTATAATTTAAAATAATAGACTAATTATATTAGGTATCATTTGATGGTACTAAATCTTATTATTTATGATATATATTTTCTTTATTAATAAATATAAATTATTTATAATTGTTGTAGTTTTTATTTTTAATTGTGAGACTTTTTTATCACTAATTTATTTGGAAACTGTGAATTGTATTTTTCACAAAAGAAAATGATTATTGCAATAATAACAAATTATCTTAATTGGTTGAGTTCTCGTCATTAAAGTACCTTGTTATTGAGAGGTTAGGAGGTCAATTCTCCTCTACACTCTCGAGATTAGGCTTTGTTAATGAGCCAATGAGAAGTGATCCTTCCCGGTGGATTTTCTTAGAATAATGTTTCCATAGATGTATCAGTCACTGATATCCGATCTCCGGAGTCCATGACCACATTAAAAACAAACTGGAGTCCATGACCACATTAAAAAAAGAAAAAACAAACTGTTACAAAAATTGAGTAAGTAAGCTACTTTCTTCAACCAAAATTGCGTCACACTAAAAACAATGAACCATTGTGTCCATGACCACATTAAAAACAAAAAAAAAAAATTACAAAAATTGAGTAAGTAAGCCACTTTATTCAACCAAAATTACCTCACACTAAAAACAATGAACCATGTGTGGCTAGTAAGGCAATGACCTATTAATAAACCATTTTTTCATTTGTACACTTTTAATGGTATAGCTCAAACAACTTATTAAATCTCAAAATTCTTAGTTATAGTTCGAGATGAATTACCCCACCCTTCACTTTAGTTTCTTTAATTAATCAAATTACTTATTATTCAAAATTTGAATTTTGAAACTTCTTCACAATATCTGGACACTTGTCCAATGTCAAGACAATATTAGTTGGAGTGCATCTATCACTACACTACTCTTTCATGGAGAGTGATCTAAAATCATATAACTAGATACGATTGGAAATTCTCTACACACTCTTGATTGCATCATAGAGGAACCAATGTTGCATTACATCCTCTTCCCCTTGGTCATGATACAAGGGAAGACAAAGCAGAGACATATTTAGCTGAACCACCATTCATATTATGACTAGGTGTTAGCGAATATCCTAAAAGGTATGGTTGTTGTATCAAAGGGGGTGTCCCTACCACCGCACACATTGAATTGGATAACATTGTGCATACATTTTGGCTACTTTTGGCATGTTGACAACTCAACTTTTATTCAGTGATCCTTTTCTTTCATACAAGACTATTGTTGAAGGGGCTAGTTGAATTAACTCAATTAAGCCCAAAAGTTGAGCTAGTTGACTAGGCTCTGAAGTCAATATGCAATTTAGGTTGACTTTCTAGTCAAATCAACCCACTAGTTAGGTAAACCGATTGAGTTAGTTTAGGCAATTAATCAGTTATAATAGTCAAGATTTTAGTAAAAATTTGAATGTATCTCATGATAATGTATTGGATGCTTATTATTTATTAATACATGAGGTGATTTTTCTATACTACCACTATTTTTTTCTCTTCCTTCTCTCTCTTACATATGTGACACATGTATATCTTTACTTAGTATCTTCTAGGTGTAAGGTTTTGTTGGTAACCAATGCATACAATTTAGTAAATTACAAAATTGGTTTTGTTGTTGGTAGCTCCTTAGCCTGAGTAAATATGAAATTCATACATAAATATTGAGTTTAGAAGAGATCCAATAGTGGTGGCAAAGTAAGATAAATAACTACCCAAGGATACGCAAGGAGAAATAAAATATCATTAGCAAAGGAAAGGTCACAATTATTTATAGAGACCCATAAAAAACCTATTAAGTCAATTCCATAACTAAAAAATACCTTGACTGAACTTCTAATTTATCACCCTACAAAAAATGAATAGTTGATGTCCAGAATCATCAACATGGGAAGAACAAATTTACTTGTGTGGGTCTAGTACATTCTTAAATATTATTATGAAGAACAAGTAGTTGAAATTCGTACCTCACTTGACAAGATCAACGAAGAATTTCATACTAAATTCCATGAAGGGGTTTTTTGCATAATCCATTATTTGTTACATAAATTCTTCCTAGATAAGGGCATCAACCACATTGTAGAGTACCAAGCCCCATTACTAGAATTAGTGAACATAAGCAACCAAGAAGGATGAGAATTGGAAACAATTTTTAGGGTCTCATTGTAGAGATACTAAAGAAGTGTGGGATTATTTGTTGAACAAATAATATGTCCTAAAACTTGTCACAGACTAAGAGTAATCTGAGGCAAGGCATGGGATGATAATAATATATGAGATAATTTTAACAAAATACAAATTCAACCAAAGCTAAAGATTCAATAAAAAGGGAGTTATTTGATCAAAAGGATTCAAGAGTACACACTCGACGAAGAATCTCTTAAAGGAATGCAATGCCACAAAAATTATGATAAACGGTCATATAATAGACAAAATATAGAGAGGTACAAACATTATAAGAAAAGAGAGGATTTGTGTAATGCAAGAATGACACGTTAGTTGGGTTGCACAACAAGTCTGGAGTGGAAAATGGCTAGTGTATGGGACTTCTTTGAGATGTCAAAAAACACCCAGAGTGGAGAGATGTATCCTTAATGGCTTCGAAAAGGAGAAAAATTCTCCAACTTAGTTTAATACCAAGAAGGAAAGTTGACAATATGGAAGTTAATTCCTTTGGACTTGTAATAAAAAAGACACTTATATTAAATATAAACAATCCTAGAATATGAGAATTTCTTAATCAAAGGCTACATATTGACTCAAATCCCTCCTTGGTATGGTACAAGAAATATGTGCAACGATAAATGAGTGACTGAATTGTCATAGAAATACCAATGATCAATTAGACTTAAGTTAGTAATGAATAACCCATTGACATACTCCTTCACTTAAGAGATGCCACGGATGAACCCCACGTACTAGATTTGTTAACTATAGAAGAACACATAAACATTGTGGACAACTATGATGAAGAGTCGCACCATTTGAAAAACCATTTCATAGAGCATAAAAAAAAAGTGTTTCAAACATATGACACATTAGTTCCAGCCATAATTTTTTAAGTCAGAAGAGAAGTAAGTCATTTTGTAGTCAACTAGTCTAAGAAAGCAAGAGTCGAACTTGAATCAACAAAAAAATTGTTCAAATCAAGTCAATACTACATTCGATTTACCATCCTAATAAAACAATTAGGCCACCACCACTCATCTTCTTGACCAAAGAAAATTTATCTCCAGAATCCCCAAAACAAATAATGGGTCTGAGCCAGATATCTTCTATGAGAGACCCATAAAGGAATTTGTTTATGTGTGAAAAAAATTGCATGATAATGATATAAACGATGAAGAAAAACAAATTATACAATTCACAAGAGCTCTGAGAAAAAGAGCACTCATGTGCTTGTTTATTTCTAGATACAAACTATGTATGATTGGAAATGTCCAACATTTTAGGTGGATACTCCACCCATCATAAAGGACAAAAGAAGAAAATGAAGATGTTTGGAGAGAGTGATAGTATTTAGATATATAGAGAAAATTAAATGAGATTACCCATTGAGAAGGATGGAATGGAAATATCTCTAAACATCTGCATTCGCTTGTTTTGTCCCTGATGATGGGTGGAGTGTCCACCCAAAATGTTGGATGTTTCGCTCATACACACAATTTATATCCAAAAATAAAAAAGCATGATGAACAATTGTGGAAGCTTACAAGCACTCACATGGTTTATGAACTCTACAAAAAATCAGATCAAATAAAAAACTAAAATACAAATAAATTACTTGCATTCTTTAAGGCTCAAGATATCAAGGAAATAAAATAAAAAATATTCAAGGATTTGTTAATTTAGATCCCCTATCGAATTAATGAGGTTTCTAGTGACCACTACATATGCATGGAATCATATCATGCAAGGAATCTTTGTGAAAGGCTCAACATATTAAAACCAATGACAATGACCTGTTAACCTCCTCATCAATTAAGAGAATGATTGAAGAAAAAATCAAGCAACTTCAACAATATCTAAAGAATCTTTCTCTCTGATGGAAAGAGTTATGGTGCACCAAAAGCATGAACGAAGGTCACACTAAAGCTAATTGTAAATTTGCAAACACCTTCGGAAAAGAAGCCTATCAGGTACAAATTGACTTATACTATGAAATATGTTGATGTCGAAAAATCAGACCATAAGAGATTGTCCATACAATCTCAAAAATATAAAACCAAAATGGTGTACTATTTGCAAAGAAATTAAGCCTTCTACACAAGAATGCCAATTGAATCATTAAAAGAGACTCAATTATCATGAAGTATATCATATGCAATTGGTAAATCAATCGATGGATCCAAACATGCAAGGAGGTAGAGAAAACAGATATCAAGTCAAAGGCTGCCAAGTTCATGAAAATTATCAAGGTAGAAGAGGCCATGAGGCATTCAATTGTAGATTTGGCAGTGGTCGAGGTCAGGGTTGAGGTAGAATACATTGTTATACATTTTGGTACGAGGGTCATATAGCTCCCAATTTCCCATTTAAAGACAAAACCAACCTGCAGTTTGTAATATATGTGGCCTAGGTTATCATTCCCTAGAGGATTACCCAAAATTTTTAGAAAAGGTGATGAATAAAAGATTTGTAAATTTACTAGTTCATAAACATGAAGTACTCAATTCAAAAAATTTACACATCATTCGATCAAGAAGATCCACCCAACATGGAATATATAGCTCAATAAGGAAGACCTAGCACTTCAATATCCAAATCTTGAATATCATGAAGAGTTGATGAAAGTAGAATTTGACTTCTTCAAATGAAATGAGTTTGATTAATTTGCTAACCATCAAAAGCTAATGTCAGATAAGGACAACATCCTAGAAATTTTTTTAGAATTATTAAAAAGATAAGCAATTTGTCAATCAACTAATTAAACTATTAAATATAGTAAGAGAATGCAAAGATGATCAACATCCATTCAGAAAACTTTGCCAACTCAACCATGAGAAACTCTATGAATACCATGACCCTCAAGATAACCTAGAGATTAATGACTACATAGTAAATCATTTCATGGTCAACTTTGGATCATAGGTCAATATTATACCTCAAGACACTTGGGTGAAGTTGAGAAAACTAACACTCCAAATAATTACAAACTATATAGAATTAGTAGACTAACAATTCATAAATCCAATCAATATATTAAATAAATATATAAACTAGTATAACTAGTATTCCAACTTTTATCTACTTAGTTTAAGGGGTATCGATGTATTCAACCCTAGTTGAATGATCATGTGGTTCAAAAAGAAGGAAACCATTTCTATGGAGAGGCATGGAATGAAATTGAAACAAATAATAGAAAAAATTTCATCCCTCAGGACCCACTAGAGGGAAAGTCATAGATAGAAGTATGCAATCAATTAGAAGAAAAACAACTATATCAAGTCACTAATGAGGATAAGAACAATGCCAAGTTGAATGTTGAAGGAGAAATTTTAGCAGGCTCACTCTCATCCATTGGAAAAAACTTGCAAGATGAATTATATGACTAATAACTAGAAATTTATGAGTCAAAGCCCAAAGAATGCTTGTCCATTAAAGAAATTCAAATTAAAGGTAGTCAACCATGGTTTTGAATAAAAGTAGTACCTATCCTTTATGAAGAAACTTAAGAAAACACTAACTTTGGTCCCAACATACCTAAAAGTCGAGTTAGATATTCTCTTATGAATGAGCAAATGACACTCTTTGTTGACCCCTATCAACAATGTATAAAAATCGATTGGTGACCAAAGGAGATCACAAAGTATTGTCTAAAATTATACAGGAAAATATGCTTAGTGGCGGGATAGTCATGCCCCTTGAAATCAAACTTTAACAATGTTCCTATGCACCAACATATAACCCAATAGTAGTTTTAGACTCCAACAAAGATATATTGCATGCATGCAATGATTGTAATGACTGTGAGAGTGTCCCATTTTAGGAAACCAATCAACAACTTCTACAACCACCTCAAAGTTGGATATGCAATGTTTCTCATACACTATGTCACACTATGCTTGGGAATTTCCTTCGTGAATACTTGGAAGAGTGAATTCTCCATAATACGCAATTGAGTGCTTTTCCTACAGTTGGGGCTCTAGAAACTCCAAGCTCTCTATAATAAGTATTTTATCAACATACATAGGCTTGTTATCTCGGCATGAGGGAAAATTTGAACAACCAAGGAGAAAAGGAAACGATGCACTCATTATCACTGAAGAGAATAACTAAACTAGGAGAGGTGGACTATACTAGAAGGTGGGATAGTGCATTAGGGAAGCATAGAAGGCGTGAGATAAATAGGAGCCAACAAGGATGAAACTAGTGAAAAACCAAGAATGGTGAGGTGATGGCTAGAGGAAGGGCCTTGATATACCATGGAGATTGTCTCAACACTGTCTTTGTAATGCCCATGCCCCTCATTTACCCACTTTTACAAGCCCTTTAGGTAAATGTGAAATAGAGTGCTACTATGTTATGAATCAACCTCCTAGATGACCTTAAGGAAATGGAGTCGACACAACAAGACCTTACTAGCTCTCCTCAGGTGCTATAAGACTCCCCAAGTGCTGACCCACCCTTCCTAGACCTTTGTCCCTGAGACAACTTACCTTTTTCTAAACTAGAGCCCCAGTCACTCCCTTGCCAATCCCTCCAAGAATCTAAGAGCCTGCAGTCGCTCCCATGAGCTTGCATGAGTGTGACTATAGGCTTTTTTTGTCAATGCTCTACCAAAGACTACGAGATTTAAGGCTATTTTCCAAGGCTAGAACCCAACCACTGCCCAGAAATCCATGAAAATTCCAAAATTCATAAAAGACATAAAAACAATGCTTTTGATAACAAACTTGATCAAGGACTTAACCTAATCTAGTCTAGCTATAACTTTCATTCTGTCAAACACTTGATAAATATGCAACCTATAGGTCATGAATGCAAGTATGAATATAAGGAGTTGAAAACTTGTTTGAGGTTTAACAAGAAGAATCACTTCCTTCTCATATTAGTTTTCATAACATCAATTAGGCCTTGCATTCATTATTCATTCAGTTACAAGTAAAAACATGGAAAGAGCCATGACTAAGATGTAGTTTTCAACCATGTACAAAAATTACCTGCATACAAATTCTAAAAACAAAAAATAAACAATGGCAAGAGCATAAAACATAAAATAGATATACACAGAGATTTTCCCTGGATCCGAAGGGACTACCAGATTGATTGTTTATTATGTTCCTTTCAATGTTACAATACATATATGCATGCCGAAGCATCCATAAACCCCAATCCGTTAACCCTGGGTTAGAACATAATTGTAGTTCCCTTGACCGAATCTACAAAATACCATGGAGAGAAAACCATCATGCAAAAAAACATGTGCGAAATACATGCACAAAACCATAGGTAGGTCCACCCACCTAATATAGGGTCCAAAAAAAATCTCGGGGCGTTGCTCCCGACCCTGTGCGAGGGCCTACAACCCCCCTGCGTATCCCCCAACAAGGGGGGAAACACCCACCTATGACCCCTCGGTGTAACGTATAGGGGGTCAGAACCCCCCCACGCATGGGGTAGTCATGGAAACAATATAACACAACCCAACATAAGATTTGTCAAATAACCATGCTTATAACCAACATATAACTAGATAAATAAAAATGAGAGAACAAACATTAAACACACATAATAACAAGTAAATTCACTCATCAAAAGAAAGAGAAACTTATATCTTATTAAACATAAGCAAAATCCAACCAGGTCTAGGACTTCCACGTACCACTTGACCATAGATTGGCTGAACCAAATCTTTCTTTCAGCGAATCACCCTCGTGCCATATTCCAAGCATGAATGTGGGATCTCGTGGAATAAATCAATCCATAAACAACCAAGGGAATCCAGAGGTTAAACCACCTCGACCCTCACCATACTGTGACCTCACCTAAACCAGTGCCAATATCACAAAACCAAACCGATCTTGGATGCCTCAAAATTATTCTCCAATACCTCTAGAATTTTTCTTGTCTCCACCCTCAAGCTTTACTGTGTATCCTACTATTACTGATCAAGGGATTCATAGGTATTTGGGAATTTTCCTGAGACAACCTCACCCAGATCGAAAATATTTTGGAAATCCAAAGCTCAAACTGAGAAAAGTCCCATCGCACCATGGCCATCCGAAAATGGCAAGGCAAGGCTAAAATCTAATGTTGAAACCCGACAAAATACATGCCAATGAGAGTAAAAGAACCAACTAGTTAGGAAATAGTACATGAAACCTTTACTTGCAAGTATTCTCGTTGAAGCTACTTGATCTAGCTTTTCCTTGCTTGATCCTTGCTTTCCTTTGCTTTCCTTGTCCTTCCTTTGCTTTTCTTGTCCTTCATTTACTTGCTTGATCTGAGTCTCTTCTTGGTGCTCTTATCTTCTCTGAGACTAATTCCAAAACTGAACTGGAAAAAGGCTACCAACTGATGCTCTAGTGTTTTTTTATTATTGATACCTATAATTTCTTCATTTTTTCCATTATTTTCCTTTAATTGCCTCCTCACATGCAACTTATGACCTTCCACCTCCATTTTCTCCTAATTTCCTTTATTTTCATAAATAAAATGTTAGTTAATGTCTCTTTGCCTTTCCAAAGTCTTTTCCGATTTCCCTTAGCCATAAACACAAGAGATGCCCACTAGGATATTTTTCCCAACATTCAGTGATCAGGTTCTCAAAAAAATAGCTCAAATTTCAAAGTTTTCAAATTGGTGTGGAACCTAGACGACCGCGTAGTACTCGTCATCCTCAATCGGGCGCAACTCATTTCGTGCGAAATGGACTCCATATGACTCCAAAAACAAGTTCTATTCACTTTGTCAAATAGGTGAATTTAAAAATAAAGGGCAGCCCAGTCAGGAGTATGTACCACTGATGTGGTGCTAATTGGGCAGTGAGGTGGACGTTGACTCGGTCAAAGAATTTCTCGCGAATCATATCGTGACAAGTGTCATCATTGTACAAGTCAATTTTGTGGTTTTTCATTGGTTGGAATGATGGCCAACCATAGGCTGACACATGGCCGAGACATAGGCCGCCACGTGGGAGCCTGGGAGACCACCAAAATTGTTGTATAGATCAGGTGGAGGCAGCGGGGGTTGAACCTATGACCTCCCAACACACAACGGAATCCATTGCCAATGCACCACGGGGATACAACCTAACTTTTATGATTGCGCACAACATTTAAACTTTAATGCCGCTACGTTTTGGGGTTGGGTGGATGTAATTTCCCCATGTGAACACCAAGCCTAACCGCCAACAACTTATGCAACTGTCAGAGGGAAGGGGGTTAGAGTCGAGGGCTAGCCCCTGGGCGCATGGCCCTCATATGAAAATTCTCTTGGTTTTTAGGCCTCAACGACTAAATTAACCATCCAACAAATCCGCCCGATTTTGGTGGATTTGGTGGCCCATTAGCGGAAAATGGGGCGAAAATTAAGGTGTTAGGCCCCTATACTACTAGTGTAACCCCTTATTGTTATTAGTACAACCCACTTATTATATTGATGTACCCATGTAGTGCCCATATTGTTACTATTGTGCCCCATAGAAGCCCACTATTGTTATTATTGTGCCCTTACATTATTATTGTTATGTCGGCTCTGATTTTGTTATGACCCCTTAGACTCCTATATATAGAAAGGAGGTCTTTTCATTTGTATCATCGAAGAATTTTTCATTTATGTAATGTAAAGGAGGTTGCCCCCTCGAAGAGGCTGAATTCTAAGGTGTTGATCTATCTTTCTATCTTTTCTTGAGCTGGTTTCATAACATTTGGTATCAGAGCTTTGGATTCTAGGGTTTCGCTGCTCCAAACAGGTCATCGTGGCATTTTCGCTATAACTTTTTTTTTGCAATGTTTCAGAAGTTGCAAAAAAAACCCATTTACGAAGAAATCGCGCTGAACCTCGGGTCCGAATTCAAAGCTTTTCGCGCTATATTTGCGGAGATATGATCTGAGGAAGTTGGTATTTTTGTAGACTCTTGAATTACATTCCAAACAGGTGACCTGGGGAAAATAGTCATAACTTTCTCTCTGAGCATTGGATTGAAATTTCGTAAGAAGGTACAGAAAGAGGACGGACTGTAGTTTCCTATATATCTTTTTCAGAGCCAAAGGTCAAAAAATTGACACGTGGCACTTCATACAAGTTCGCTCTTCTGGAAAGGTCTATAATCAGGTCATCTTGGGAGATTGTGCATAACTCTTTTTTGGAGAATCCAATTTGGATCAGACTGGTGGCATTGGAAAGAGGACATAGAGGGCTACTACAGGTAGCAATTTCAGAACTTAAATATCCGCAAGTACAGAGATACAGTCGTTTCAATATCAAGGTCCTAAAATCAAGAAAAAGCAAGATGAGGAAGTTTGATGGCAAGGATCCAGTAAATTGGATACTTCAGATGGAGCAATATTTTGATCTACATGGTGTACCACTATTACAAAAGGTATGTATTGCATCTTCATATTTAGAACCGGATCAATTTTTATGGTATAAAGGGCTTTGTTCTCATAAAAAACTTGTTACGTGGTCAATTCTCATGGAGGAAATGATAGCACATTATGAAGATACAAAGAGCAACACCACAATAATTGGAAAGAGTAAAAGGGCTTTGTGACATATTTGAAAGTAAAATTATGGCAACAAGGAAGTCTACCCCTCACAACTTTAAAGATGGACGTGTTGTTTCTCCTAGCCTTCCACAACCTACAAGGGTTACACCACAACAATTGGAAGAAAAAAGAGAAAAAGGGCTTTGTTACAATTGTGATAGCAAATGCACTAAAGGTCATAAGTGTGCTGAGAAGAAATTATTTTACATAGAGTATGAAGAGGAGGAAGAAAAGGATCAAGAAACATCAAAAGAAGAGGATATATGCCAGGACCCGACCCCAGAGAAAGAAGAAATGAATCAAAACATATCTTGTAAACTATTGGCAAGAATGACCACTCCTCAAACTCTCAAGATAGAAGGACATATCAAGAAGAAAAAGGTGCAAGAAGTGAGAGATCACATCAAGAAAGAAGAAATGAATCCAACCATATCTTGTAATTCACTGGTCGGAATTACCACTCCTCAAACTATCAAGATAGAAGGACATATCAAGAAGAAAAATGTTCAAGAAGTGAAAGATCACATCGAGCGTCAAGAAATGAATCCGACCATATCTTGTAAAGGATTGGAAGAAATTACCACTCCTCAAACTCTAAAGATAGAAGGACATATCAAGAAGAAAAAGGTTCAAGCAGTGAAAGATCACATCGAGCATCAACAACAAGTTCTCCAACGTTTAAAGGATAACGCCACTTCGATGCAAAATCAAATGAAACAACAGGTAGATCAACATCATAGTGAAAAATGTTTTGATGTAGGCGATTGGGTATTTTTACTGCTACAACTAAAGCAAGCTATTTATGAGAAGGAAATGTTGGCAATACTACATGCACTTAAAAAATGGCGACCTTACCGAATGGGAAGACTCTTCAAGGATGAGGATGTGGAAGCATTGTTTTGTGCTATTTCTATTATCCAACCAGATTGGATAAATGAAGCAAGGGATGAATGGAAGAAGGACAAAGAAGTATGGCAACTTATTCAAAAGTTGCAAAAGATCCCAATTCAAACAATATTGCCAGATATTGAAAAGGAAGGAAAGATCATATTGGAACCTAGAGCAGTCACAGAAACAAGAACTCGACAGCTACGAAATTGATCAATTTTAGAGTATCTCATCAAGTGGAAGAACTTACCCGCTGAAGATTCCACATGGGAGGACAAGAATTTTATACAGAAGCATCAAGAATTACTCAAGCGTTGAGGACAACGCTTTTTGAAGGAGAGGAGAATGTTAGGCCCCTATACTACTAGTGTAACCCCTTATTGTTATTAGTAAAACCCACTTATTATATTGATGTACCCATGTAGTGCCCATATTGTTACTAATGTGCCCCTTAGAAGCCCACTATTGTTATTATTGTGCCCTTACATTATTATTGTTATGTCGGCTCTGATTATGTTATGACCCCTTAGACTCCTATATATAGAAAGGCAACCAAGAATTGTTCATTTATGTAATGTAAAGGAGGTTTCCCCCTCGAAGAGGCTGAATTCTGAGGCGTTGATCTATCTTTTCTATATTTTCTTGAGCTGGTTTCATAACATTCATGTTAGGCCCCTATATTACTAGTGTAACCCCTTATTGTTATTACTAAAACCCACTTATTATATTGATGTACCCATGTAGTGCCCATATTGTTACTAATGTGCCCCATAGAAGCCCACTATTGTTATTATTGTGCCCTTACATTATTATTGTTATGTCGGCTCTGATTATGTTATGACCCCTTAGACTCCTATATATAGAAAGGAGGTCTTTTCATTTGTATCATCCAAGAATTGTTCATTGATGTAATGTAAAGGAGGTTTCCCCCTCGAAGAGGCTGAATTCTGAGGCGTTGATCTATCTTTTCTATCTTTTCTTGAGCTGGTTTCATAACATTTGGTATCAGAGCTCTGGATTCTAGGGTTTCACTGCTCCAAACAGGTCATCGTGGAATTTTCGCTATAACTTTCGTTCTATGACGTTTCAGAAGTCGCAAAAAAAACCCATTTGAGAAGAAGTCTTGGTGAACCTTGGGTCCGAATTTCAGAGCTTTTCGCGCTATATTTGCGGAAATATGATCTAAGGAAGTTGGTCTTTTTGCAGACTCCTGAATTACATTCCAAACAGGTGACCTGGGGAAAATCGTCATAACTTTCTCTCTGGGGATCGGATTGAAATTTCGTAAGAAGGTACAGAAAGAGGACGGACTATAGTTTCTTGTATGCATTTTTAAGATCCAAAGGTCGAAACAGTGACATGTGGCACTTCATACAAGTTCGCTCTTCTGGAAAGGTCTATATTCAAGTCATCTTGGAAGATTGTGCATAACTCTTCCTTAGAGAATCCAATTTGGATCATATTGGTGGCATTGGAAAGAGGACACAGAGGGCTACTATAGGTGGAAATTTCAGAACTTAAAGATCCAAAATTACAGAGTTACAGTCATTTCAAGGTCGAGCTCCTAAAATCAAGAAAAAGCAAGATGAGGAAGTTTGATGGCAAGGATCCGGTAAATTGGATACTTCACATGGAGCAATATTTTGATCTACATGGTGTACAACTGTTACAGAAGGTATGTATTGCATCTTCATATTTAGAACCAGATCAATTTTTATGGTACGAAGGGCTTTGTTCTCGTAAACAACTTGTTACGTGGTCAATTTTCACGGAGGAAATGATAGCACATTATGAGGATACAAAGAGCAACACCTTCTTTAGAGCAACACCACAACAAGTGGAAAGAGTAAAAGGGCTTTGTGACATAGTGGAAAGAAAAATTATGGAAACCAAGAAGCGTACCCCTCACAACTATAAATATGGAAGTGTTGTTTCTCCTAGCCTTCCACAACCTACAAGGGTTACACCATAACAATTGGAAGAAAAAAGAGAAAAAGGGCTTTGTGACAATTGTGATAGCAAATTCACCAAAGGTCATAAGTGTGCTGAGAAGAAATTATTTTACATAGAATATGAAGAGGAGGAAGAAAAGGATCAAGAAACATCAAAAGAAGAAGATATACGCCAGGACCCCAACCCAGAGAAAGAAGAAATGAATCAGACCATATCTTGTAAAGCATTGGCAAGAATTAACACTCCTCAAACTCTCAAGATAGAAGGACATATCAAGAAGAAAAAGGTGCAAGAAGTGAAAGATCACATTGAGAAAGAAGAAATGAATGCAACCATATCTTGTAATTCATTGGTCGAAATTACCACTCCTCAAACTATCAAGATAGAAGGACATATCAAGAACAAAAATGTTCAAGAAGTGAAAGATCACATCGAGCATCAAGAAATGAATCCGACCATATCTTGTAAAGGATTGGAAGAAATTACCACTCCTCAAACTCTAGAGATAGATGGACATATCAAGAAGAAAAAGGTTCAAGCAATGAAAGATCACATCGAGCATCAACAACAAGTTCTCCAAATTTTAAAGGATAACGCCACTTCGGTGCAAAATCAAATGAAACAACAGGTAGATCAACATCGTAGTGAAAAATGTTTTGATGTAGTTGATTGGGTATTTTTATTGCTACATCTCAAGCAAGCTATTTATGAGAAGGAAATGTTGGCAATACTGCATGCACTTAAAAAATGGCGACCTTACCGAATGGGAAGACTCTTCAAGGATGAGGATGTGGAAGCATTGTTTTGTGTTATTTCTATTATCCAACCAGATTGGATAAACGAAGCAAGGGATGAATGGAAGAAGGACGAAGAAGTATGGCCACTTATTCAAAAGTTGCAAAAGATCCCAATTCAAACAATATTGCCAGAAATTAAAGAGGAAGGAAAAATCATATTGGAACCTGGAGCCATCACAGAAACAAGAACCCGACAGCTACGAAATCGATCAATTTCAGAGTATCTCATCAAGTGGAAGAACTTACCCACTGAAGATTCCACATGGGAGGACAAGAATTTTATACAAAAGCATCAAGAACTACTCAAGCGTTGAGGACAACGCTTTTTGAAGGAGAGGGGCATGTTAGGCCCTTATACTACTAGTGAAACCCCTTATTGTTATTAGTACAACCCACTTATTATATTGATGTACCCATGTAGTGCCCATATTGTTACTATTGTGCCCCTTAGAAGCCCACTATTGTTATTATTGTGCCCTTACATTATTATTGTTATGTCGGCTCTGATTATGTTATGACCCCTTAGACTCCTATATATAGAAAGGAGGTCTTTTCATTTGTATCATCGAAGAATTGTTCATTTATGTAATGTAAAGGAGGTTTCCCCCTCGAAGAGGCTGAATTCTAAGGCGTTGATCTATCTTTCTATCTTTTCTTGAGCTGGTTTCATAACATAAGGTCAGTGCTGGATTTTGGGCAAATTGTAGAGCGAATAGTGGAGAAACTAGGAGAGGTCATAACTTCTCCAGTTTTCAACCAAATTGGGTGCAAAAGAGGCTAGGTAGCCATTTTTGGACATTCTAGACTCATTGAAGCAGGTTTCAGAAGCATTTGAGCATTGTAAACATATATTTTTACACATTTGAGCATAATAGAGAGGCCCAAGCCATTGGAAGCTGGACCAAGGAGACGTAGCCCAAGAGGGGTGAACTCATTCATCATGTTCCTGTTGTGATGTGTTTTTGGTGATGTTCTATCCATTTATATGCTATTGTTCAGTTTCTATTTTATGTTAAATTTCTCATAAAATTAACATAAAAACTCATTTTGACTTACAATATAACTCATGAATCCTTAAGAACATGAATAACATTTTGTTTCTAATATGAGGAGGATCTTAGCACAACAAAATAGTATTCTTAATCAAATCATTTTGGTATCAAAGCACTAGGTTTGCTTTGTGCAAGAAGGATTTAACTGTTTGCAAGTTTATGTCATGCTTACAAGGTTAAAACTCAAAAGAGGAGAAGGGAAGTTGGTTGGAAGCCATGAAGTGGGTTAAGGGGAAGGAGAGAAAGGTTTCCACAATATCCAACACGAGTTCATCCTCAAGTTGCACTTGAGACTCTAGTGAGTATGTCTCGTGAAGGAGAATCTACAAACATGACAGAATATGAGAAGGTATTCAGGAAGGCTTTCTTTGATATGATAGAGATGGTAAAGGTCCTCTATGAAGAGAGGAATACTAGGTTATAGGGTGAAATCTCCAAGCCTCCCAAAGGAGAAGGTTCTACGGGAGGAGGTAATGGAAATAGAGGTAAACCTCCACCCTCTCCACCACCTTCTTCATCTTCTTCTCCATAGGCATCTTCACCCTCTTCCACTAATACAACCCTTACTCATACTCATCAACATACCTCAAAAGGAACTGGTAAATCACCATTACTAAAACATGATGTTAAATTTGAGGTGCTCATGTATAATAGTGAAGTGAATGCAAAGAAGCTTGATAATTGGATTCGTCAGTTGGAGGTCTATTGTAGAATTCAAAACCTTCAAGAGAATGACATAAAGATTCAGTTAGCTTCCTTGAGAATGGAGGGTGCAACACTAGTATGGTGGGAATCAAAGACACAAGAGGAGATAAAAAAACACAGTAAGGTCTCAATTTCTTGGTCTGATTTCGTCGCTGTGATTAAAAGAGAATTATACCCTCTAGCTTATGTGCAGAAATCTATCATGAATTGGCAAAACTTTAGACAACTCAAAGGTCAAAATGTGCAAGATTAAACCCAAGAATTCATAAAAAGATCTTTAATGTTAGGTGTAGATTTGCAATCACAAGACACATTGCTGAAGTACATAGGGGGTTTACACAATTACCTTAGGCATACTATCTTAATGTTTAATCTCGATAATCTAGATGATGTGTGTGTGCAAGCCACTCATCTTGAGGCAAGAGGGAAGAACACTCAGAAGAAGGTAGTAAAAGGTCATTTAAGAGTAAAGGAAAAGAAAATGGTTTCAAAGGGAAGCGAAAGAAAAATTCATCTATCAAAAAGGAAGGAGAGAAATTAACTGCAAACATTGTTCTAAAGAGGGTCATGATGAAGGTCATTGTTGGAAGCTTCATCCCAAAATGAAACCAAAACAAATTCAACAAGGGAAAACAAAAGAAAATTGTAACCACTCAACAAGATTTGGGATCCGATTTAGGTGATGAAACTAAAATTATAGCCATGGGTATGAAAGGAAAATAATCTATTTCTAGCACTAGTACTTCAAATTCACACAATGAAACTCCAAATGAAAACAAGATGATAGAACTTTTTCACATAAGGGTGATCTCAAAACATAGAAAAATTGATACACTTTTCGAGAGTGGCTCTCAAGCCAATCTTATCTCACAAAACATTGCCAAAAGTTAAAACTTGGAAACCATTCCACATCATAAACCATATCCACTTGGATGGGTGTGTGACAATGCACAATTGCAGGTTACTAGAAATTGCAAATTGAAATTCACCATTACTGCAAATTTCATAGATGAAATGGAGCTTGATGTTATGCCATTAGACATATGTGGCATAGTTTTGGGCAGCCCATACCTTTATGACAGAAAAGCTATCTTCCATAAACATGAAAAAAATACCATTTGTTCAAATATGGAGTAGAATATATTATGAGAGCTCATAGCAAGAAACTAAATCTTTCACTTGTTAATGCGGGGCAGATGAAAAGACTAGTGAATTCAAGCAAGAATTTTGTGCTTCTAATGATCAAACCCAAGAATGATATTGATAATGAAGCTTTTAAAGGTTTTGATTCAAAATTGAAATCTGAATTGGTTGATGTAGTTAACCAATATGATGAGATGTTTCAGGAACCAAAAGGATTACCTCCCAAGAGAGGAATCCAACATGAGCTACAGTTGCAAAAAGATTGTCCTCTTCCTAACATTGGCATGTATAGGATGTTAATGATGGAAAGTGAAGAAATTAAGAAGAAAATTCAAGAGTTGTTGGATAAAGGGATCATCAGGCCATCTTCTTTGCCATGTGGTTCACCTATTGTCTTGGTGCCAAAGAAGGATGGAACATGGCGCATGTGAGTGGACTTTCGTGCATTGAACAAAATTACAGTAGAGAACCATTATGCACTGCCTAGAATAGATGATTTACTTGATCAATTGAAATATGCAAAGTATTTTACTAAGTTCGACTTAAGGAGTGGCTACTATCAAATTAGAATTGTTGAAGGAGACATTTGGAAGACAACATTCAAAACAAAACAAGGTTTGTTTGAATGGCTAGTTATGCCTTTTGGTTTACGCAATGCTCCCGCTACATTCATGTGTGTGATGAATGATGTGTTGAGGCCATTTCTTGATGAGTTTGTTATAGTGTACTTAGATGACATCTCAATTTTCAGTAAATCTCGTGATGAACATGTCATGCATGTGAGAAAAGTACTTAATGTCTTAAAGAAAGAATAGTTGTATCTTAAGATGTCAAATTTTGAGTTTTCAGAAACTTCTTTAGTTTACTTGGGTCATATTGTTGGAAGGAGTAGTTGAAAATATATCCCTCTAATATTGATGCAATTTTGAATTGGCCAATGCCCAAGGTAGTGATTGAGGTAAGAAGTTTTTTGGGAGCAACCCAGTATTGGAGGAAATTCATTGCTAACTTTTCTTCTATAGCAACTCCTTTGCATGCATTGACAAGTGTGAAAAATGTTTTTCAGTGGGGAGGAAAACAATAAAAGGCCTTTGATACATTGAAGGAAAAGATCAGTTTAGCTCCAGTACTTGCACTTTGAGACTTGAGACAATCATTTGAGATTCAGACTAATGCTAGTAACTACACCATGGGTGCAGTCCTCATACAACATGGTAAGCATGTATGTTTTCATTCATAAACTTTTAATGGTGCAGTGATTAACTATCCTACATATGACAAGGAATTGTATGCATTGGTGCAAAGTGTGAAAAAGTGGAAACACTACTTGATGGGTAAGGAAACAATCATTCATACTGATCTTCAACCATTGCAATAATTGCAATCTCAATCAAATTTGTAGTAATCAGGTATAAGAAATGTATCTATAATAAAGTTGTTGATATTATTTTTAGGCCTATTACTAGTGCAACTACTTTACTCAAGCATAATTATGTTTTGCATAAAAGTTATATTGAACAATATGCATTAGACAATGACTTTTAGGATGATTATGCAAGCTTAAGTCAAGGTAACCAAGTAGAAGAATTAGAATATCATTTGCATGATAAATTGTTGAACCATATTCGCAAGCTTTGTATTCCACATGGAGAAAGAGTCAACATCACAAGGGAGGCACGTACTTCTCTTATTGTTAGTCGTTTCGGTGTAAGTAAGATGGTGGCACATATATAGAGGTATTGTTATTGGCCTCGTATGCTTGAAAGTTGGTCACGTTTTATTAAAGGATGTTCATTAGGTGCAGTCAATAAGCATAGCAATAGGAAGTTAGGATTGTACACACCAATTCTAGTTCCTTCACGACCTAGGAGAGTGTTTCTATGGATTTTGTAGGAGGTCTTCCATTGTCAAAAAGAGGTCATGATTATTTGTATGTAGTTGTGGATAGGTTCAGCAAAATGTGTATTTCGATGTCATGTAAAAAGCAAGTAATAGCTGAACAGACTGCTAAGTTATTCTTTCAAAATGTATGGGTACATTTTGGATTTCCCACATCCATTATTAGTGATCGAGATTCTCGCTTTGTTGGGAATTTTTGGTCAAGCTTGTGGGGATTCATGGACACCAAACTGAAAAAGAGTACAACATTTCATCTGTAAACAGAGGTGGTGAATAGAAAAATGATACATCTTCTTTGTGGGTATTGCAGCAAGCATCTTAAGTTGTGGGATGAACATTTGCACTATAATCAACATGCCTATAAGCGGGCCAAGCAATCTTCAACTCAAACATCACTATTTGAGGCATGTTTGGGATACTTTCCTAAATCTCCTTTGGATTCCATTTTTTGCAAAGATGTTGCTATTGATGGTCATAGTGACATAGACAAAGCAAGAAAGTTCATTGAAAAAATCCAATTGGTACACCAAAGAGTTCAAGAACAACTTGAAAAGAGTCAAGGCAAGTACAAAGGAAGGCACAACAAGCATCGTGTAGATCACAAGTTCCAAGTCGGTGATGAAATTTGGCTTCACATTAGCAAAGAGAGGCTCCAAGGTGTTAGGAACAGGTCCCCTAGGGTCATTTTTGGGGTTAAAAGCCCAAGTTTTGCATAAGAAATGTAAAGTATCCGCATTTTGTGGCCGTAGAGCATGAAGATATAAAGAGTCAATAAGGGTTTCCACCCTTAGTTTATGTAACTTGTGTCGGCTTTAAGAGATCCACTCATGGTCCGCGGACCATGGGATTGTGTAAAAAGGGAAGTCTTAGAAGAGTCTAAGGCAGTTTTTGAAGTTCAGTTCAATTGAGTCTTGATATGTTTTGGGTTTGTGGGAGCTAAGAGTGAAGAGTCTTAGCGTAGGAAAGAGGCTCTACAGCTATGTGCATAGAGGCTTAGGGTAGAAGTCCACAACTGAGTGTGCGGACCCCTGTAGCTGTGTGCGCAAGTTAGTTGGAGTCTGTAAAGAGGATCTGAACATTAATAAAGAGAATTATTCTGGAATTGTCTATGTATGATATATTTTACTTCTGCATATGATTATGTTATGATTAATACTGGGTTTATGTTTGAATGTTGTATTGATGCGTGAATCCATATGTTTTTCTTTGTTATATGAATGCAAGTAAGAATATTTGTTTACGTGAAGATCATCTTAATGCATGTGAAGTTATTCAATACTTAAGCTAATCTGGGTTAAAATAGACGTAAAGAGTAACTATAGAGGTGCGTAAGTGCCTGATCTGCCTATCTAGGGTACGTGAAGGATGATTGTAGACCTTCGCGAAGGTCTGAAGGACGAATAAGAGAAGTATATCGATAAGACCTAAAAGGATTATCGACCTGCGTGAAGGAAGGTTTAGGGTAATAAACGAAATCACTACCATCTATGGGTGCAGAAACTTGGTTCTTGCATCCCCCTGTGTTGCTTCGGGTGAGACTTTAGTGTGTGCTCCGCGGATTGATGTCGAAAGGGCCAATAGTGTAGGTATTTTCTTGGCTAATTAATGTTGAACCTAGGTCAAGGCCCATCAAGCCAACAAATGCTTCCGTTGCCGGGACTGGGATCTGCATAAAGAGATGTGTGATGTCGCATCACTGGAATCCAACTAAGAAGGAGATCAAAGATTGGTTGGATATTAGAAAGATCCATGAATTCGCAACGCAAGAGAACAGGAATCCACGATTGATGAAAGAACAATAGTTGGACATATATCTGTACATAGAGATACACGAAATCTTCTTATGTTCCTTCCCAGTGGAATTATACGAGTGGTTCGCAAAATTGGAAAACGACCAAGGAAGGTGGAGACTTGACGGTCCGATCGTTTGGACCCCGGAGTTAGTGCGGAGATTGGAAGCCTTTGAAGACAAGATCACATGAGTTTTTGATCATTGACTCAATCGTATCATGGGAGGGTTCGTGACAGAGTTCGCAACCGATACTTCAGTCAGTTACAGCGAAGCAGAGCGCCGCTTCTTCAAGGGGCCGCGAGGTAAGTATTTAAGGTCTTTAAATACTTGGATTAAGATGCTCTTGTGTGAAAAGTGGGTTATGCAGTGACCTTGATGTTTGGAGCTATGCAAAGTGGAAAGACCTTTAGGAATAGAGGGAAAATAGGTCATGAATATAGCTTGCTGATTGGACCTCCTCTAAGTGACAACGAGAAAGCAGCACATGCTTCTCCGCAAAGCGTTGTTTAACTGATAAGACAACGGTTCCCGCAAATACCCCATCCACCCACACCACCTCCATCTTCACCTCCACTGCATACACTTTAACCCACACCACCGCCACCATCCAATATTGAGAATTCAGTAAATTTCTTGTGTTCAAGGGGTCGAGACCTGAGGACCCAGACAAATTTTGGTTCGTCGCGAAGGCCATATGGGAAGCTCAGGATATTACAGATGATCAAATGAAGAAAGAAACGTTGGTTACTACTTTGCAGGAATGTGCGCTAACATGGTACATTAAGTACTGCACTGATAATCCGACGACTGCATTAGCCGATATTTAGATCGTGCTGAATAAGGAATTCATCATGCCCAAATCTGAAGCTCAGTCAATTGTGGGATTCAAGGAGATCATGATGAAGCCTGACGAGACACATTGGAATTTGGAACAAAATTTTAAGTGCACAATCCGCGAAGCCAACATGAATCTTACGGATGGGCATCACTGTGAATGGTTTGTGGCTTCGCTCCTGCCTCATCTAAGGGTTGTTCTATCATAGCAAAAGATTGGAACCCAGGAAGAAGCCCTGGAGATTGAAATGAGATTGCACGAAACACCGATGCAAGATGTTAATTTAGGAGTTCAACAAATTCACATGCAGCTGCAAAACCTGTGCCTATAATTTCAGAGTCTGAAGAAAGATAGAACAACTCGGCCAGAGGTGCGCAAACAAGTTTGGTGCCTGAAGTGCAAAAGTTAGGGGCATGACAAAGATCATTGTCCAATATTCGTGAATTATGTTGCAGCAGGGGGACCAATGCCTCTAAGGTCGAAAGCTCTAGCAGGGTCAAGTACATGGCCCGCGCTATGGTGTGCTATCTATCAGGTAGCTGGAAAACATGCAACAGACAATTGCCATTTGTTGTATAAATTTGTACAAACACCGCAACAACTCTTCTACAAATTCTTTCAATCAGTAGGTCATGATGAGCATAATTGCCATAGTTATGAGCTAATGATGGATAGAACACTCACATATAGGGTGCAGGCAGAAACCTGGCCTCCGGACCAAGGCATTGGGGGAGCGCGAGGCGAATATCAGGGGTGCAGATGAGGCCGAGGTGGAGGAGGACTTGGTAGAGGTCAGGGACAGGTCATTTGTAACAATTGTGGAGGCTTAAGACACTACGCGTGAGACTTCCCGAATCTGACACGTTTTTCATGCCAATATTGTACTTAGTTTGACCATGTGACAGAGGATTTCCCTGTATTATTAGCTAAGATACGTAAAAAGGGGGCGCAGCCTCAGTAGCTGACTCAAAACCTGTAGATGATGAGGGCTGAACCTCGCAAGGAGGATCATAAGGTAAATATTGTGCTGCGGAGTTGAATGACGACTGACGAAAATAAGGGGAAGCAACCTGAAGAAGGTGAGTGGGTCCGCAAAGTGCCAGAAAAGTAGATCAGGTTTGATCTAGAACATGTAAGGGAAACATTTGTGGAAGCAAAGAAAAGCTTCGCTGAGACCTCTACCTCGGGAAGTCAAGATAAGCTAGCTGAAGAGATGGACCCTTCCATGCTTACTACTTTCTTGGATACTTGTATGAAGCTGTTGCGTGATAGAAAGGATGTGAAAGGACTACAGGAACTGATAAATAAGTGTGTCAGAAAAGAAAACGCTCCTAATGGACCGCGCGTAGTTAGGAAGATTGGTAAGCATAAGGCAAGAACGGGGCATGAGATGAGGCTCACTGTGCAGATAGGAGAATATGAGATGGATCAAGTTATTCTAGATCTGGGGTCAGACGTGAATGTTTTGCCTAAACAGACATGGGAGAGGATGGGGAGACCTGTGCTGCAGTGGTCTCCAATTCAGTTAAGAATGGAAAATCAACAGAAAATCATCCCCATGGGAAGATTGCAGGGAGTGACAGTTGATATTGAGGGCGTGAGCGCATTGGCTGATTTTGAAGTGATAGAGATTGTGGATGACAACAATCCCTACCCTGCGCTCCTTGGGATTGATTGGGCTACTGACATGAATGGGGTAATCAATTTGAAGAAGCGGAAGATGATATTTGAGAAGAAATATCTCCACGTAGTAGTGCCCTTGGACCCTGCAGAAGGACTGCGCTATATTGAACCAGTCCGCGATTATGAAAGCAATGATGATTTGGACCAGATTTATAAGATAACAACGTGAGATCAAGATTGGGTGAATCCGACAGCAGATGGACGCATTGCCTGGGACCGTGAAAGTTCCTACACATCATATTCATATGAGGAGTTGGAGCATAGGCAGAATCGATTGCATGAAGTATCTACGTTGCACTGTAATATGATGATCAAGTTGTTGCATTGTGTATCATTAGAGGTGAGAAATCTGCCTTACTATGATGGTTTAATTGATGGTGATAACTTTTTAGATGCATTCGAAAGGGAAGTGCCAGAGAAGCATCGATTCCATGCCTTGGATTGGGCATTGCGCGCTACGCCTGTGAGATTGTGGGTTATGCATAAAGACAGTTTTGATGATTGTCACATGTACAGAAAGATGATGAGATTAAGGTTTGGTCACCCACAAGTACGGCTAACAAAGAAATATGATGGAAGGAATGACCCGCGTGATCACCTCACCAAATGGACTAAGGTTTATGGAGCGAAGCCTCAGCCTGAATGGGCGCATCTGTTTTGTCATACTTTGGATGTAATACTAATGAATTGGTACTTGGAAATAGAGCTCCACCATGGCATTGAAGAATGGGACGTTTTGCAACAGGGGTTCTTAATGACATTTAGATTTGACAATGGGTTTGAAAGTATTAACGAGGCATTGCGGGAAGTTAAGGCAGCAATCTTCAAAGTATCGCAGGTTCGCTTGGACTTAATTAAAATGGATTGGACCACCCAGCTGAGCCACACGCTAGAGTGCTACAATGTGACTGTCGAAGAAGAGAAAGAGGACACGAGGAACATTAATATTCCAGAGACTAAAGGTAATTGCATAGTTGAAGGACCACAAATTGAAAATCCAGATATCATCGTGCTGCTAAAAACAAGACAACTAAACATTGGAACAGAGGCGGAGCCGAAGTTTGCCAAGATTGGGGACTACTGGGATGACACAAAAGTATATAAGGTCACTGAATTGCTCCGTGAATACTAGGACTTGTTCCCTACGAAGTTCTCAGACCTAAAGGGGATAATAGGGCATTTGGGAGTTATAAAAATTACATTGAAACCAGACGTGAAGCCGATCAAGCAGAGGCCTTACCGCCTTAATCCGATGTATAAAGAAAGGGTCCGCTTAGAGTTGGATAAAATGCTTGCACCGAGTATTATTGAACCAGTAGAAGAGTCTGATTGGGTGAGCCTAATAGTAGTTCAGGAAAAGTAGCAGGAGGATAAAATAAGGATGTGCGTAGATCTCAGGAAGTTGAATGACACCTGTGTACATGATCTCTTTCCAACTCCGTTCACTGACAAAGTGATGGATAATGTAGGAGGACAGGGGGCATATTAGTTCACGGATGGGTTCTCGAGGTACCATCAGATCAAGATCGCATCGGAGGAAAGAAGTAAAACAACATTCGCCGTGGAGTGGGGGTTCTTCCAGTATAACATAATGCCTTTTGGGTTGAAGAACGCGTCGATGATATTTTCGTGCGTGGTCATTGTGACGTTTAAGGACTTCATTCACAAGTTTCTGGAGGTATACTTTGACAATTGGACAGTGCTTGGGCTAGTGAAACGCCATGTAGCTAGCCTACAATTGATGCTCGATACATGTCGGAGGTATCAGATCACGCTCAAATTGAAGAAATGTTTGTTCTGTGTTCCCTTCGGAATCTTGCTTGGCCATGTGGTGTGCAGACAAGGATTAATGGTCAACCCAGCTAAGATAGTAGTTATAATTAATTCTGAAGCACCAAGAATTTTAAAACAACTACGCGCAATGCTGGGGCATACAGGATACTATATAAAATTCGTTAAGAGTTATGCCCAGATTACTGTGTTGATGGAGAAGTTTCTAATGAAGGATGATACATTATGTTGGAATGAAGAATGTTAGCAAAGTTTAGATGTTTTAAAGGAGAATATGGTCACCACGTCGATCCTAGTCTTCTCAGATTGGAAGAAGGAATTTCATGTGCATGTGGATGCGTCATGTATTGCGCTTGGGGTAGTACTGACACAAGCTTACGAGGGAGAGTTGGATCACCCTATAGCATTTGCGAGTAGGAATTTGTCTAAAGCTGAGAAGAATTATTCAACGATAGAACGCGAAGGTTTGGCCATGGTGTACGCGCTCCAGAAGTTCAGTCACTACATATTAGGCAGACACTTTAAGATGTATACAGACCATTCTGCATTGAAGTACTTGGTGAACAAGCCTGTGTTGGGGGGGAAGATATGCAAATGGTTGTTGTTGTTTCAAGAATATGATTTCGAAGTCATTGTGAAGCCAGGATGATTGAATGCTAGACCGGATCATCTGTTGCGCATTGAAACTGGAGAGGAGCCCACTAATTTGGAGGAAGGACTGCCTAACGTGCAGCTCTTTGATGTGTGTCGCGGACAATCACTTTGCATATATCATACACTTCCTGACGACGGGGATGGCTCCGGAGGGGTATACTAGTCAACAAAAGAAGGAGTTGGTGGTGCGTGTGACAGACTTTTCTGTCATTGCAGGGAACTTATATAAAATGGGGTCAGATGAAATATTGCGACGTTATGTGCCTGAGTTTGAATGAAGCAGCATCCTCACTGAAGCTCATGGAGGAGATGCGGGAGGACATTATGCAGGAAAAGCAACAGTGCAGAAAATTTTACGCGTTGGGTTGTGGTGGCCAATGCTGCATAAGGATTCCAAGGCTTATTGTAAGTCATGTGATGCATGTCAGAGGATGGGCAGGCCATCGCAGAGGGATGAGCTGCCTCTGAATCTGCAACTGTCATTATAGCCATTTGAGAAGTGGGCGATTGATTTTGTAGGACCAATTCAGCCTCCAGGAAAGAAGACAGGTGTGTGGTACATCATCACCGCGACAGAGTATTTGACTAGATGGGTGGAGGTGCAGCTTGTGAAGGACTATACTGAAGCAACAGTGGCACAATTCATCTTTGCTTATGCACTGACTAGGTTTGGTTTCCTGAAGATTTTGATGAGCGATCGCAGTATGCATTTCCTTAATGAGACGATCAACGCGTTAACAGAGGAATTCCAAGTTTATCACCAAAAGAGTACGTTGTATCACCTACAGGCTAATGGGACGGTTGAAGGATTTAATAAGATATTAGAGAATGCGTTGACGAAGGTCTGAAATGCACAAAGAAATGACTAGGAGGTGCACGTACCCACGGTGCTATGGGCTTATAGGATGACTTGCAAAAAGCTGACTGGACAAATGCCTTTCAGGTTCTTTTATGGCGTATAAGCTCTGATGTCGATAGAGTACATTGTACCTAGTCTGCGCATAGTGAAATTTACAAGAATGGTGGATCGTGGAGCCTTGGAAGAAAGGATAGCGCAACTGACAGAGCTGGAAGAGGATAGATTTTTGGATGGATTCCATCAGCAAGTTCAAAAGGAGCGCGAAAAGGCATGACACAACTGACACATCAAATTGTGCACCTTCAAGGTAAATGATTTAGTGTTATTATATGACAACAAGTTTGATAAATTTCCAAGAAAGTTTCAGATGCATTGGCTGGGTCCCTATGTCATCAAGGAGATTACCAATGGTGGAGCAGTTCAGTTGGTGAAGTTGAATGGAGAACTATTTCCATGGAAAGTAAATGGCAGCCGATTGAAGCCATACACTGGGGATCCGACCAGATGACTATATTGTGGAAGCACAATCTTAGTGCTCCACGCAGCTGAAAGGAGGCACAGGACTATAAAATACACTGCCCGGGTTGTAGATCTGTGCGACTCGGGGTCTGCGCGAAGGGAGGAATGTCACAGTATCAACAGAAGCACGAAGGGAGCTGTGCAATAGGAGGAGAGATCACGTAGGGCAGGTAGAAAGTGACCATTATGGTCACTATTCATGACTTGATAGTGAGAAAATGGCTAAGTGGAGTGGGGGGCCGGAATTTAAGTCGGCATTTAAGAGTGAGATCTTTGAAAATTTGTCACCAATCTAGCATTTATGAGCAGATTTTGGGGGGAACGATCAGATTCAAATTTGAATTTTCCTATAAATTACAGATGGCCGCCCAACGAAAAACACTTTGCATTCTAAGAATTGAGGTGTTGAGCTATCAGGCGTGCATGAACCTTGAGAATTTTGAGGCTTTGGTGGCTAGTTCAGTATTTGACAAGTTGCCTAAAGCAACCTAGGAGCTTCTTACTAGACTCATGTCGGCGCCCGTGGAAACCGCAAGTGCTGGAGGATCAATGGCATCTGAGGGGGCTGCCCTAGAGGTCGTGAGTGTGGAAATGCCCATAGAAGTGCCGAAGTCACCAAGGTCACCCAAACAGAGGTCTATGCCGACCAGAGAGGGTCTTAAGAAAAATAAGGACAAGCAGAAAGTGACACATCTAGTGCACAAGTCACCGAGAAAGCACCAGAAGAAAGAGAAGCCCACCTCGCAGGAGAAAGGCAAGGTGGTAGACCTAGAACCCGATGAGGACGTAGAAGAAATTGGTATGAGCACAGAGGATATTGATATTGAGAGGGTAGACCCTATTTCCAAGTTACCAGAATACATTCCTCCACGTCGAGGCAAGGTGAAGGTCCCAAAGGACCTCAATGAGGGAAAATTCTTACTTAACACACCGTTGCTCCCATACAAGATCACATTTGAAGGTTTGCGCTTGGCGCGTATGCCACATCTGAAGTTAGAGGATTGGGACTTGGTGGATACTAAGCGGTTCCCCCACTTGGCGACTGATATGTTTATGACCCGCGTCTTCTATAAAGACTCTGGTGTGACCGCGTTGGAGCCAAGACAGTGGATAAAAGGGGTGGACAAGGCAGGACTATTGAACTTGCTATGGGTGATGCATTACAATTGCGCACCCATAACTTTGATAATGATCAAACAACTGTTATGTTTGGTACACAATGGGTGCCCATGGTTAGGAGAACCGTTACCGATCACAGATATGCTGATCCATAGGATCACATTGCTATCATACTCGGGTTTGAATCTGGCCAAAGCATTTGGCGGAAAGACGGGAGAGCACGACCTTGCCGAGAGAATGAAGGACAAGTTTAAGCTTGCCAAGAAGCCGTGCAACTACTCAATTTCCAGCATAACCGATCCAGCGGTTAAGGTAGCCACCCAGATCCTGGCTGGGAAAATAATGAGGAAGTGTCGTGCAGATGAAGTGCTGGCACCAGTTATGTCATTAGTGGCCCAGTGCGCGGAGGGCGTACAATTCAACTGGGTGCGCTACCTCTGTAGTGAGTTCCTCGCGAACTATAGAGAAGCATAAGACCAGAGTAAGACCTTCCATTATGCATGGATTCTGTTATCAATCGTACTAGTTGCGTGGGAATTATCGGAGGATACTTAGTTTCCTCTGATCGCATCAGATCTGCCAGAAGCAGCGAAGTTCGCTTCGCTCTGGGCCACAAAGGACCCGAAAGGGTCAAGGACAGTAATATATTTTGGGTACTGATGGAATCAAGCATTCATGACGCGATAAGTTGCAATCCACGGTTATCACCAACTGTCTTTGAGAAGTAGGTAGAATATGTGGAGTTCAAGGTAGACTTCCACTGTGTCTCCATGCAGGCACGGAAGGACCCTGAGAAGAAATGGTATGATCTTCCATACCTGGCAATAGACGATGCAATCGTAGCGGTCCTCAATCGCTGGCCATCAGAGTGGTGCACAACCTCAGATTTATTCGCGAGATCTAGCAAGTCCGAAGGAAAGCAGAAGAAGGAAGAGGCCCGATTGAAGATGCAACAGTTGGCCGACAGGAGGAAAAAGGAGGCTGAGGAAAAAGCTAAAGCAGAGCACACTGCTAAGGAGCAGGCGGAAGAGAAGGAGGATGAGAAAGAGCATGACTCTAACAGGAGTTAGAAGTCTCCTTCACCACAGATGGAGGATGAAGAGCAGCAATCAGGATAGGGTGGTGCAGACCCGGAGACTACTCCATTTTGGGTTAAGCACACTAGGGACCAGGAAAAAGAAGGGCTGCGGAAGAATTCCAAGGCCAGTAAATAATCGCTTGAACCGATCACTTTGACAGAAGGTGATTTGAATAACATTGGGGACACAACGAGGGATGTTACCGTGGAACTGCTGCAACAATTTAAGCAGCAACAGAAACACATTTTGGTCGCAATTCAGGTGGGTTTGTGCAAGCTACAAATCCAAGCTACTCAAACTGGTGTAGGGCAGAGTAGCGTGGCATCGACTAGTTTGGCGTCGGGAACCTCAGAAGCAATAGAGATGGTTCGCTCTATGGATCCCGAGCTGTCGCGCTGCCAGATGGACCATTGACTATAGAAGCGGAAGCTGACAAGGCCACTATCAGCACTCTAAAAAGGGTTGGGTTGAACTTGGCCGCGCTTCCAAGTGAAGCCCTTCACACTCTGCAGGATGGTGTGATCGCAGAACTTCGGGCCCGAGAACAGCGTGCACTAAATGTGATCAGTAAACAGAAGGTCAACAAAGCACAGATGTTTGTAGAGAAGACTTCCGTGATTGATCTCCTTAATAATATTACAGAGAATAATAAGCACACCACAGCCGTGGTAGCTGAAGCATGCAGAATCGTTCTGGAGCTGCATATCCCAGAGGATGTGCTGGTCAACGCTAAGATTCAGAAGCTCATTGCAGGTGTGCGTGATGCCAGGATAGAGTTGGCTAAGGTTTAGTTTGAGCTGAACCTTAAGATCACAGAGCTTGATTTGAGGGCCCAGCCTTCGACTCCACCAGAGGTTAAAGAGTAGTGTGAGGCCGCTATCAAAGATGCAGTTGCAACATTAGATGTCGCAGTGAAGGATTACACTGCACTCTTCGAGCAGTCACTTGAAGTAGTTAGCAGTCTGCAGGAAGATCCCAACTTGTAGAGATTAGAGACTGAGGTGAGGGAATTGCAGTAGAGGTATGATGAGGTTAAAGCGACAATGCGCACCGTCACCCTTACACAGAGGTTGGCAAAGCTGCAGGAAGCAAAGGCACTGAAGGAACATGTGGATGCAACACAACGTAGGGAGGCAGTACTGAAGGCCAGATTGGGGCCTTGGCTAGATGAAGCCTATGTGCTCACGACCATTGAAGGAAAGCTGGTGAACCTGTAAACAACACAGTAGCAAATCAAGGCAGATAGCGTAGGACCAACAATAGAGCAGCTATTGGAACAAGTTAAGCAGGCGGCGACGCAGTGTGCCGCCGAAGTTGCAGTGGTACAGGTGGAGCTGGGAGGTCTTCGCGATAAGATCTCTGCACCATCAAAGTGAATTGGGGGCGAGTCACCATATTTGTGTTGGGGGCCTATTAGGAACGGGTCCCCTAGGGTCATTTTTGGGGTTAAAAGCCCAAGTTTTGGGGAAGAAAGCCCAAGTTTTGCATAAGAAATGTAAAGTCTTCGCATTTTGTGGCCGTAGAGCGCGAAGATATAAAGAGTTAATAAGGGTTTACGCCCTTAGTTTATGTAACTTGTGTTAGCTTTAAGAGATCCACCCATGGTCTGCGGACCATGGGATTGTATAAAAAGGGAAGTCTTAAAGAGCCTAAGGCATTTTTTGAAGTTCAGTTCAGTTGATTCTTGATATGTTTTGGGTCTGTGGGAGCTAAGAGTGAAGAGTCTTAGCATAGGAAAGAGGCTCTGCAGCTGTGTGCACAGAGGTGTAGGGTAGAAGTCCGTAACTGAGTGCACGGACCCCTGCAGCTGTGTGCGTAAGATAGTAGGAGTCGGTAAAGAGGATTTGAATATCAATAAAGAGAATTATTCTAGAATTATCTGTGTATGATCTGTTTTACTTCTGCATATGATTATGTTATGATGAATACTGGGTTTATGCTTTAATGTTGTATTGATGCATGAATCCATACGTTTTTCTTTGTTATATGAACGCAAGTAAGAATATTTGTTTATGTGAAGATCATCTTAATGCATGTGAAGTTATTCAATACTTAAGCTAATCTGGGTAAAAACAGAAGTAAAGAGTAATTATAGAGGCGTGTAAGTGCCCGATCCGCCTATCTAGGGTACGCGAAGGATGATCGTAGACGTTCGCGAAGGTCTGAAGGACAAATAAGAGAAGTATATCGATAAGCCCTAAAAGGATTATCAACCTGCGCGAAGGAAGGTTTAGGGTAATAAACGACATCACTACCATCTATGGGTGCGGAAACTTGGTTCCTATATCCCCCCATACTGCTTCAGGTGAGACTTCAGTCTGCGCTCCACGGATTAATGTCAAAAGGGCCAGTAGTGTAGGGATTTGCTTGGCTAGTTAACATTGAACCTAGGTCAAGGCCCACCAAGCCAACACAAGGAGAAGGTAAAAAACTAAAACCAATTAGATATGGTCCATTTATAATTTTGGAAAAGATTGGTAGCAATGCCTTCAGGTTGGATTTTCCTTCATAAATGAAAATTTATGATATTGTTAATGTTGAGAACTTAAGGTTGTATGAGCCTCCTTTGATTGATGATCAAGGAGAAAATTTTCAAATTCTTTCCATAGAGGATTTTTCTCCTGAATACCTTGATGAACTACAACAAGACAACATTCTTGACAGAAGAACAAGGTCTTCAAAAAGAGGGAATGTGATTACCTTCGAGTGGGGCTCAAAGGAACAAATCCTTCAAAGGCCAAATGGATAAAGATTGGAAAGGTGAGGGAACTATACCCTCACCTGCTGGACAACTTAAAGTGATATTTTGGGGTCCAAAAGGCTTCTAGTGGGGACGAATGATCAGGTGCTCAAAAAAATAGCTCAAATTTCAAAATTCGGATTGGTGTGGATCTTGGAAAACTGGTTAGAGCTCATCATCCTGAATCCAATGCAACTTGTTTCATATGAAACGGACTCCGTATGACTCCAGAAACGAGTTATGTTCACTTTGTCAAACAAGCGAATTAAAAGAAAAAAGGACAGCCTAGTCAACAGTCCGTACTGCTGACGTGGCGCTAATTGGGCAAGTGAGGTGGGAGTTGACTTGGTCAAACAATTTCTCAAAAAATAATATCATGACAAGTGTCATCACCATACAGGTCGATTTGGTGTTTTTTCATTGGTTGGAATGATGGCCAACCACAGGTAGATAAGTGGCCCAGCCTGAGGCCGCCACATGGCAACCTGGGAGGCCACCAAAATTGTTTCATAGATCGGGCAGAGGCAGCGAGGGTTGAATTCGTGACCTCCCAACACATAACAAAAGCCATTGCCAATGCACCACGGGGATACGACTTAACCTTTATGATTGTGCCCAACATTTAAACCTTAATGCCACAATGTTTGGGGGTTTGGTGTACCTAACCACCCAATGTGAACAGCAAGCCTAACCGGCAGCAGCTTATGCAACCACCGGAGGGAAGGGGGCCAGTGCTAGGGGCTAGCCCTTGGGCGCATGGCATTCATATTACCATTCTCTTGGTTTTTAGGCCTCAACGGCTAAATTAACCCTCCAACAAATCCGCCCAGACTTTGGTGGATTTGGTGGCCCGTTAGCAGAAAATGGGGCGAAAATGAGGGTCGGTGCTGGATTTTGGGCAAATTGTGGAGAAACCAGGAGAGGTCATAACTTCTCCAATTTTTGACCAAATGGGGTGCAAAAAGATGCCAAGTAGCCATTTTTGAACATTTTGGACTCATTGGAGTAGGTTTCAGAAGCATAATAGAGAGGCCCAAGCCATTGGAAACTGGACCAAGGATACGTAGCCCAAGAGGGGTAAACTCCTTCATCATGTTCCTGTTGTGATGTGTTTTTGGTGATGTTATGTACATTTATATGTTGTTGTTCAATTTCTATTTTATTTTAAATTGCTCATAAAATTAACATAAAATCTCATTTTCACTTGCAAATAACTCATGAATCCTTAAGCACATGAATAGAATTTTGTTTCTAGTCTGAGGAGGATCTTAGCACAACAAACTAATATTCTTAATCAAATCATTCAACTTGGAAGAAGTGTCCCTTGACCTTGGTCTCATTTTGCCTTTATTAACTTTTATTACATGAATTTTTTACCTGGGGGTTTTACAGCCTTACTAAAAGGGAAGTCCAACACTCCCATTGAAGACTCAAATTAGTGAAATTTTGAGGTAAAAAATGGGCCTCAAAACAAAAAAAGTACTAACAAAATTAACTTTAAAAGAACCAGTAGGATTCAAGATGATGATGTCATCCATAGGGGTAAATATTTTGGTGGGAAAAGAAGAATACTACTTTTTTAATTATATTTCCAACTTATATCCTTATAGGTTTACTTAAATGTCAATTGTAGACGCACGTCGGATGCAGAATTAAATTATGCATCTAACAATTACCCACTCTTCATACTGATGAGTAGACCCACATTGAAAAAACTGAAAATGCATAAAAAGATGTGTTCAACACAATTTTTCACATATTTTCATTTTTTTGATGTGGGTAAACTCAAAATATGCAGAGTGGGTAGTCTTTGGATGTGGAATTTAATTTCACATCCAACGAGTTTCTACTCTTGACATTTGAGTAAACCTATAAGGAGATAAGTGAGAAATACAATAAAATAGTATTTTCCTTTATTTTTCTTGAAAAATCCATAACTCTTATTTTATTATTTTAACTATTATTCTATTATTTCCCTCCAAAACCCCATTTTAGACCTCAAAATTCCTCTAATTGAATGAGCTTTGATAAAGAAGAGCTTTCAACAAAAAAAAAAAAATCCCTTGCAACATCTAAGTAACTATAGCCATGATAATGATGTTGAGAAAGTTCCAGCCACCATAACTAATTTAGATTGGATCATTATATTATTTTTCATTTTATGTGCTTTTAGAGTGGAAAAAGTGGAGGAATCAACTCACAATACCATTTTTACTGGTAAGACCCAGTTTGGAAAATTAGGTTCTGAAACCTTTCCTAAGCATTTTAAGGAATAAAATGACCTTTTTTGGGGAAAATATTTTCCTTTCTAGCATTGCACCTTTTCTTCCTATTCTACACATAGAATCCTTTCTAATGATGCAAGATCACCTTAATCGGAGTTTGTATACAAAAGTTATGTCACTCAGAAGTTGACCTTCTTGTTTTTTCCACGATAATTCAAGAGGATTCCACATTAGCCCCCATTAATCAAGGAAAATGTGCTAACCACATGATCATGATGAAGAAGACTCTAGAATATTCTATATTGTAACTCTGTTTAAAAGTTGAGGGAGTCAAACCTAACCACTTGTAGGCTATCAGGTTATGTTATAACTTGACCACTAGGAGGAAAATAAGGTTCCATCCTTTTCGAGTGCATTTGTTCTATAGATGAGTAGAGTATCTAAGATAGATAGGGAAAGAGAGAAAATTGAGAGGATTTTGCACTGCTAGGGGAGAAATACTATACCACATGTGTTCATATTAGGGGATATATATTGATGAAAAAATAACATAATATATTGAGCATATAATAAGGTGTAAAGGGATTTTACATTGGTAGGTATAAAAAAATGGAGCTCAAAGTTAATGAAAAAATATAAGGGGGTAAAAAAATGTTAATGAAAAAATGGGTACCTACAATATCTAGTGAAAGTAGGGGTTTTTTAAATTGGGAAGGTGTATTGGATTCGTATTGGTAAGGAGTTAAAGAATGTGACTTTTAGAGGTATTTTCCAATATGTAGTCAAATTAAGGGTATTGTTTAGTATACCACGAATGCACATGATATGTCAAAGGTTCATTGAAGGAATATCACATGCTCTCACGATGAGTAACAATGATGTAATAGCAATGTCATGACAAAAAATAAAATGAATAACATTGGACATACATACAAGAACTTGAAACTACTAATAATGCCAACAAATATATATTGAAAAGAAGGAAACAAAAGTTATCATTATTGAAAGAACTTACAAAGAAATTGACTATTAGCTCTATGTGGGTCTCTTCATTGTTTCTTATCCTACTTGGTACAATGCTTAACATATAAACCATAAAAAATGTGGATCTCTACATTATCTTCTTACTTAACACAATGTGGAACATGTAATTTATTTGTTAGACCAAGATGAATAACATTAAACATACAAAACAAAAACCCACAAGTAAAAGGAACATGAAAATATAGAAACATAACACCATGATTGTTTGCAAACCTAACTAATGATCCCCTACCATCTTTAGAGAAGAGAGAGGGGACACTGTGGAATATAAACATTAAGGAAATAGAGGGGGATACCTCAAGATCATGGAGTGCCTCCAGGGGTTTCTTAAAATGAATGGAAGTTGCTTACAATTCCACACAAGGAAACGAGGCTTACCAATGCAATAGAATAGAATAATGGAAATATTAACATAAACGTATATGGATACTTTGACAAGGTTATGTGGTGCCTATATTAATTGCATGCTTCCACCAACTTGAAAGCCATTGTTCACTAATATATATATTTGATTGAATTGCTCCATACACATATTCGCTAACATGTTAGCCATGGATGTTATGCACTTCACTTGTTGTTTTGCCTTATAACATCCAAGAAATTACCATTGTTTTCGAGAAAAGCGATATTATACGTTATCAATGGCCAACATATAATAAGATTTATATTTAAAAATGATACTAATATTAACATTCTATATGTTTTATCAAAATAAGTTTCATGACCTTGTACATTAGTTTGTTTTGTAATTGAAAACTATCAGATTTAGTATATTTTCCTCATTATCCTGAAGAAATTTCCAAAAAAATCTATAGAGGCATCTAAGGTAAGCAACTCCTCTTTATTTGCAACTCTTTGAACCTTTACACAAAACCACCTTCACTAAATTTTGATGGCTATTAATACTATGTTCCACTTCTAAATCGGAGGTTGAGGAGATCACCCCCTCTTTCAAAGGTAACAAAAATTCTTATATTGGGAACTTATCCATAACAATAATGGAGAACAAGTGCAAGGAATTCTTAATGGGGGTTGGAAAAATTGAACCTAGCTTGTGGTTGTCTTAAATAATGAACGATAAAGTTGCATGTGTTGTGTTTATAATCTTTTTCAAAATGCGTCATAGATAATAAACGGTAAAGTTGTATGTGTTGTGTTGATCATCTTTTTCAAAATGTTAACGAAGTAATCGATTTTTTTTCATGGAATTAGGCATTTAAATTTTAACATCCATTTTCTTAATTTTCTTATTCAAAATCCTTTCATCTATTTTGAATTCATTAAATTAGCATTGATTTATCTTGAATTCATTGTATGAGTTTTGAGATCACTTAAAAATAAATTTTTATTCATGAAAAAATATATTTCAAACTAAATATATTAAGCACAACTCATACACTAAATGTAAAAGAAAATAATGAAAATCATTAATGTTAGTTAAATATTTTTCATATTACCTGGATGCGGGTGTTAATCAAGCCATTAATGGCAATTAGACGAATGGGCGGCAGGAGGACTAGCCACATGGCCGCCTGCTTCTTCTCCCATGCCAACCTGAAGGGTATTCATGGCACCTTGCAGGTGCCATTAAATGGGTGCTCTAGTCGAGACTTCACCATCATGCTCATAGCAATGGCCTCCACAAACCATAACGTTGTTCCTCCTCCCCTACTCCATTGCATTTGCCCTCCTCAGGCCACGGAGCCTTGCTCACGCACAGTAACGGGAAACCACTACTGGCTGCTCAGCTGTATAGATCTTGGCAATGGGTTTCACTTCTCCCACACCAGGCTCTGTAATCTCGCTCACGCTCAGACTTCCTTCGCTCACTCTCTACTCAGTCATTCCACCAATCTCCCCACTGATAGCTTTGCTTTGAATCCCGCCATGGCTCGCATCCGCCACCGAATGCAGAGCAGGAGAGGGGGCACTCGTGGAGGGGGCATCCGTCCTCCTACAATGCCCAGCCCAGACTCTGTCTCCCCCTCCTCTTATCCTGACATCCCAAATCCTTATGGCTCCTTCTCTAGCCGGTATCCTGATACCCGCAGCGGCAGGGGATGAGCTCAGCTCCAAGGTGCAGGAAGGAGGGACACCGCTGTCCATACAACCAATTTTCCCCTTCCCCCTCACCCCGCTCCCCACATAACGCAATTTTGATTCCACAGCACCCTGCATAGACCTGTTATCACCGCCACCATCACCATCACTTTCTCTGAGGAAAACGACCCGCCGGAAGCTCCGCCAAAGAACAATGGTGAGCAGCAGAGGAACGCACAAAGAAATAGAAGCAATCGCGACCCAGGCAAGCAGCGGCTAGACGAAGATGTTGCCACCCCGCATGGCAAAGAGTTGGTTGGCAGTCAGTAGGGTGCTGAAGGAAGAATTAGCGATATACAGGCTTCAGGAAGCAGACCGGGAGACATGTCCGACCCGCATGCAGCTGCGGGTAGCTCTGCAGGCGGTCATCCAGCTCGGGGAAGCGGCACGTCAGTAGAGGAGGAGGATTGGTACCTGTTAGCACCTGAAATTTCACCTCAGGCTGAGAAAGGCAAACCTCAAAGCTACATCAAACCATTCAGCCTCGTAGCTAGCCCTACGGGGCAGGAGAAGGCTCTCTCCGGTCAATCTCGGCAGATCTTCAATGGGATGAGATGACCAACACGGTAACACTGATACTAGGCTAGTAAACTGATTAAAAAGATTGATTTTGGGGTTTTTTGGTTTTTGGTGGCAAATTGAGGAGAGGGCAATTTTGGGTGCGGGGATTGGACACAGTTTCTGCAGGGGGTTCCTTGGGGCGAGGTAGGAGACAGTGCTGATGTCTTTGACTGAAGTGGATGGTTAGGAATGAAAGATAAGAAGGCTAAAGAGAGCAAACAATGAATTTGAATTCTCTTTAGATAGTAGAAAACATCGAAATTAAACAAACTTAAAAGCAGAGCATGGCAAGCATGAATTCTTACTTTAACACTTCATTTGTTTAATATGCAGAAGTATAGAAAGGAAATGAATCACATAACAAAGCTTACAATAACATGGAGAAACACACCATCAACACATGAGTCCACAAGAATCCCAAAGATGACTGCAAAACCCTGGTCTTCCTTAGCCAAAAATTGCAGAGATACAGTGAAAATATACAATGATAGCTTCTCCCTCAAGAGTCCAACCATGAAAATGAGCAAGAAAGTACATAATATAGATGATCTAACCTCTTTCCCTGCCTCCATGGGTCGAGCTCACTATCCTAGGAGCTGTTTGAACCACTTCTAAACTAAGCACTACAAAATAGGCAGTCAAAACAACTTGCCTCTATAAACTTGGAAACCAGTTCATACATTCAATTTTTACCCTTTACATGAGAGAATCTTCTAGAAGAGTTAAACAAGAGTAAAAGTATCCAAAAAGTGTCACAATTACATCCAAGAGGACCACCATCAACCTCAAAAAGTCAAACTGGAGCCAAACTGCGTTTTCTGGGCTGAACTGGTCAAATCTGGCAAAATTTCCTCAACGGGTCGCGCACATTTTCTCAACGGGTCGCGCACATTGGCAGCTCTGTTTGGAGGCCTTCCCGGTATCAGAATTGAGCAAAAGTGGGCTTGTTGGAAAGGTCTGTGAGTCTAATTTCCAACCCAACTGGAATTTTTGAATTTGGAGGTCATTTGCCCTGTCAAAACTTAATTCTCCCAAGACTGGTTTCTGCAACTCAAAAAGGGGGCAGAAAGTCAAATTTTGCATGTATTTTGACCTTTTGGAGGCCCAAAACTCCATAAAAACTCAAGTCCATCCACAGGCATATGTAACTTTGCATGAAAAATCCAAAAATGCTGAGTTTTTGCAAAATGAAGTTGCCCTGATGAAGGGTCGCGCGCGGGGTGAGACCCGTTGAGGAGGCAAAACCTGTAAATTTCCAAAAATCATCAAAATTACCCAAAATTTTCAGAATTTTTTGGGATTTGAGCTGTGGCTAGGCTAGTGGGTGCCATGATCCTTGAGTGAAGCCTCAGCCAAGATACGGAGGGGATTTGGCCTTCTTCTCCGTTTTAGTGCCTCGGTCAACCTCCTTTGAAAAACTTTCATTTTAGCCTTGCAGACATGCATCCTTGCCCAATAGTGATTTTTCATGTTTCTCAGCAGCTTCTTCTCTTGGTTGGCCTTAGCCAACAGCCTCTCTAAATGTGCATTGACCTGGATAAGCATAGACTCACGGTCAGCAGGCAAAGGATCACCGGGCCTCCTTCGGTTTAGGACTCGGTCACTACGAATCCTCCATAGCTCATCAAGAACTTTCTCCTCCTCTAGCTGTTTGTTCCGCTACTCCAGGTAGGTGATGGTCCATTGGGCACCCTCAAGTCTCCTCTGCAAAACATCATTCTCAGCCCTGAGATGTTGAATGATCTCCTTTGCCTCTCGGCCAGGAGAACTGGCCTCAAGATCAATCACCTCGGTGTCCGGAACTCCTGATGGACCCTCATGAATCATGGGCTACTTGCCCCTCTCTGGTACCTGTGCTGGTGAAGAAAGCGAGGCCCCTTCCACCTGATGTGGAGATAACACTCGCTGTGCTGACGATGAAGGCGAGACCCCTTCCACCTGCTGTGGAGATAGTACTCGCCTGGCTGCTGCAAATAAGGCCCTCGGGCCTTTCTGATAGGTAAGCTGAGGTGAAGAACTGACATGTCGAGTGACCGGAATATCGGGCTGCTGAGATGGTCCTCCCTCCTCCCGAATGACCTCAGGATGTGGCTGGGATGATGCTGTGAAAATCTCACGGGAAATGAACTCCTCCCATGAGATGCCCTGCTGAGTCAACTGATGCAAAACTATGAGCTGAATCAAACCATAATGACATAAGCTCCTGTACTGCTGGGCCGGGGTCTTCTTCTGCAACATGGGCACCATCCTCTGAATGTTATGAAAGAAGAAGACCGGGATGTTCATCATCCTCACTCGGGTGAAATGCATCAAAAGGCGAATGTGATAAGAGTACACCTGTGAAAATCTGCCCTCACAGGTAAAATAGTGCATAATAAGCCTCATGATGGGAGCATACTCGCTCCGGAGAAACCTGAATGGAAAAACACCCGACACATGTCTCATGAATGATGGCCGGACATAGGGCTCAAAGTGAACAAAATCTAGCAATCTGCGCTTAGGCCACACCTCACCCACATTCGGTATCCCTGTAGCCTGTGAGATCACCTCGGGAGTCAATGTAAAATCTACCCCTGCCAGGTTGACATGTCCATCATGCAAATGTAAAACAAAGAGGCGGGCCAACTCTCTATGGTGCTGAATCCGAGAGATCCTCTCACAAAACTGATAGCAAGACATGTACTGAAAGCAAGTCACTGCCATAGGACAGGCCTGTAATTCTGCCAAAGAAGTAGGTTCCTCCCGCTTATGATGTCCTCCCTTACCCCCTCTACGAGGCCTCCTCTGTACCTCAGCCTCTGTAGATGATGAATGGTCATCACTTTGCTCATAAGTTTCGGTTTCTGACATGGTTTTGGAGCAAAGTGGACAAACTGAACTGCTGTCTCTGCCTGCAAAAAGTGCTGAACTCTATGCTGTTTCAAGGGGAAAAAGACATGAGGGGAATGTTAGGGGAGGGAACTTTTTAACCAGGAATGGGAATATATAAAAATAACAGGGAATTTCAAGGGAAAGTTTGCAAATCATTATGCATTTTGGAAGACATATTTGTAATAGGGAAATCATTTACAAAGATTATTGCATATGGGAAAAACATGCATAAAAGTGAACATGGGAATATATGTATACATGTTTAATAGGGAAAAAAGGGAAACCATGCACAAAATATGCTGACATATTTACCAACAGTTTCTGTTATTTTGCACATGCATATGGTAGAAGGGAATTAGGGTTTTGAATTTTTGTTTTTTGATTCTTTGGGAGAGGGGTAGGATTTTTTTTTATTTTTAGTGATTAGGGATGGGGAAAGATTTTCATTTCATTTATAAAATGACATGGGGGAAAATGAGATGTACATATGAATGTGAGCAAGAGGGAAGGGAGGGAAACAAACCAAAGGAAAAACAGCTTGAAACACCATAAACCCTAGCACAGTTTGCACATGAATATTGCAGCCATATAAGTCTTTTCATTTGCATGATTTGAGATTAAAATCATAGCATAAAGCCTTATATTCATCACCATCCTCAAAAACCATGTGTAAAGAGCCTACCTCGACCAATTTAGATGATTTGAAGGGAGATTGAGGAATTTTGTTGAAGTTTGCAGGCAAGCGGTTCAACAGGTCAGGCAGGCCTCCCAACAGGTCGCGTACCTCCCAACGGGTCGCACCCGTAGTAATTCTGAACTGCGGAGGAGTTCTGGACAGGTCGCGCACCGCCCAATAGGTCGCGCACCTCCTTTGACGGGTCGCGCACCACTCTGCTGCCCGAAATCACTGTAATTTTGCTCCTTTCTCCAATCACTCTCTCAAACCTCTCTTTCAAGCGTTGGGATGCACAATGAGAGTAAAAGGAGGGAAGTTGAACCTTTATAAACTCCATTTGAAAAAATTTCATCCATAAACCCACTTTATAAAGTTTATTTTTGACACTTTTTAAAACACTGATTCTTTGGTTTCCTTTATCCTGAATTTAACTCATTGAGTGCTTTGACTTGATTCTTTTTGCAGGTAGATCATCTGAGGGACCTTGACAAGGGGACCAGGGTTGCATTTTGTCCACTGAAGATTTTTGAAATTTCATCACTTATTTACAAAAACCGAAAAAATGACCTTGGCTTTAAAAACAGAGTTTTTAAATCCAAGGTGAAAATTCACTGTACAAGATAAAAATATCAAAGAAACATGTTTACAATCCTCCCTCTGGCTTGCTGAGCACTCATGGATTTTCAGAGACATGACCTTGCAGAGACAAATGACCAAAACCCTAGACCTAGGATTTTGACATTAAGACACATCAAGACAAGCTTGAAAAAACTTAACAATTGATATGACCTGATCCAGCAAAGCCAAGAGGGGTATAATGGACCAACTCCTCCATCAGGTTTATGGCATGCCTAACGGAATGCAAGATTTGACACTGATGAGACACCTACTAATGCAAATGCAAAGAGCTTTTTGATCACTGATGGAGGGCTTTCAAGACCGACACTAACAGTGCCAATACGCGTGTCTGATCGAGGACGAACCTGCCCCAGACAATCTCTAAAATCGACACTTGGCAGCCAAGTGTCGCCCTTCTGCCAGTTGGGTGTTTTTTCTGCTGACTGGACAATTTCAGTTATGTTTTTGTTCTGTCCAAACTTTCCTGGTTATGTTTATGCAATGTTTGATATGTTTTTGATCAAAACTGATAACCCCTGTATGGGTTTTTTGCTTTCATGGACTGGTTTCCCCATTGTTGGGGCAGTCAAGGTTAGACAGTCATATTTTTTTATGAATGATGTTCAGCACTACTGAGGCCCAAGCCTCGCTGTAATTATATTTTGTTTTATATTAATAGAATAGCTTTACTGCTAAAAATAAATAATAAAAAAAAATAAAAATTCATATTAAAGATGCCACCAAGTTGAGATGATTGCCACAAATTCAAACATAATATAAAGCAAGTTTGAATGAGTTTAGAATAAAAATGAAGAGTATATATCAATATAGTGGGGAAATTATGCTTTTAACTAGAAACAAGTGCAATTAATGTTTCTGAATTTTTCTAGAGTATCATCATCATTGAGTTTCACAGACAATAGACCTTTAGAGTGCAGTAACATGTGCTTACCCATGGGTGCTTTTCTCAAATGGTTAGCAAAGGCATATGTTTACACTGTTGGAAACTTGACTAAACTGAGAAGGGGGTGAATCAATTTAGTGCATTCATGGATATCAAATTTTATATGTACTTCTCTTTTTAACATTTATTTGAACTATTAAATAAGCAACTTTCCTCCATATAAAAGGCATTTTTTAACACAAACAAAATTATGTTTGAATTTTAGGCATAGAGATGATCATTGAAATTATTGAACCCCGAGTTTCTTTAGAAATTGTAGAAACATAAAGTTATGTGGAAGGTACTTTTAAATATATGTCTTGTTGTTCCTTGAACTTGTGGACATCTGTCACTAAAAAGGAATATTAGATTGACAATAATAGTAGTTTGTTGCATGTATTGCCCATGTGTTTTTTATTGTTAGTCAAATTCTCCTCACTGATTAGGGGAATTTTGAGGTTTAAAATGTGCCTCCTAAAGAAAATAAATAAAATAACAGTAAAAATAATAAAATAAAAGTTATGAATTTTAAAGGAAAAAAAGGAAAACCATTTTTTTATTATTTTATTTTCAACTAAATCCCTTATAGATTTTCTTAAATTTCCATTGTGGGAACTTGTTGAATGCAAAATTAGATTTTGCATTCAACAAATACCCACTCTACACACTTTTTAGTAGACCTACATTGATTTATATTGAAAATACATGAAAAAAATGTATTTCTTGAATGAAAATTGTATTTTTTTTATGCATTTTCATTTTTTCTTAGTGTGGGTACTTGTTGGTTACAAAATCTAATTATGCATAGAAAGAGTTTCCTCACTTGAAATTTGAGTAAACCTATAAGGAAATAAGTTGAAAATACGATTTAAAAAACAATTTTCTTATTTTCCCTCCTAAAATATTCACTTCTTTGGATGAAGTCATCATCTTGAATCTTATTGGTTGTTTTAAGTTCATTTTTATAGTACATTTTCTATTTTGAAGCCCATTTTTTACCTCAAAATTTCCCCAATGATTGTCATGCATGGCATAAGTGTGTGTGTTGTCAGTAGCCAAATTACACTTGTAGTAATTTTCATTAATAAATTGAGTGTGAATGTCAAAAGTAGCCAAAATATATGCACAATGTTATCTAATTCAATGAGTGTGGTGGTAGGGACACCCCTCTTGATACAACAACCATACCTTTTAGGAAGTTTGCTAATACCTAGTCATAATATGAATGGCGGTTCAACTAAATATGTCTCTCTTGTGTTTTCCCTTGTGTCATGACGAAGGGGAAGAAGATGTAATGTGAAATTTGTTCCTCTATGATGCTATCGAAAGCATGTAGAGAATTTCCAATTGTATCTAGTTATACAATTGTAGTCAGTCTCCATTGAAGAGTATGTGGTGGTAGATGAAGTGTACATAAAACAATCCAACTAGTAGTGTCTTCAAAGTAGATGAAGTGTCAAGATATTGTGAAGAAGTTTCAAAATTCAAAATTTGAATAGAAAGTAATTTTAGATAAATGCCTTTCGGATTAAATGTCAAATCCTAATGATGTGATTAATCCGAAAGACATTAATGTACAATATGGATCACAAAAGTCTCAGATCTAAAAGGTAATTTGTTTAATTAAAGGAGATGAAGTGAAGGGTGGGGGAATTGTGTGGAACTATAACTAAGAATTTTGAGATTTAGTAAGTTTTTGAGCTATACCATTAAGAGTGTACAAGATAAAAAAATGGTTCATTAATAGGTCATTACCATAGTAGCCACACCATGGTTCATTGTTTTTAGTGTGAGGCAATTTTGGTTGGAGAAAATGGCTTATTTACTCAATTTCTGTAATAGTTTTTTTTTTTTTTTATGTGGTCATGGGATTTGAAGATCGGTGATTGATACGTCCACGAAAACATTGTCCCAAAAAAATTCCACCCAAAGGGATCACTTTGTGCCAACTTATTAACAGAGCCTAACCCCGAGAGTGTCGAGGAGAGTTGACCCTGTGACCTCTAAATAGTGAGGTGCTTTAATGACGGGAACTTGACCAATTGAGCTAACCCTCGAGGGTTGTAATAGTCTGTTATTATTGCAATAATACATAGTCATAATATGAATGGTGGTTCAACTAAATAAGTCTCCCTTGTGTTTTACCTTGTGTCATGACAAAGGGGAAGATGATGTAATGTGACATTTGTTCCTCTATGATGCTATAAAGAGCATGTAGAGAATTTCCAATTGTATCTAGTTATACATTTTTAGTCACTCTCCATTGAAGAGTATTGTAGTGGTAGTTGAAGTGTATGTAAAGAAATCGAACTAATATTGTCTTGAAAGTAGATAAGTGTCAAGATATTGTGAAGAAAGTTTCAAAATTCAAAATTTGAATAAAAAGTAATTTGTTTAATTAAAGGAGACGAAGTGAAGGGTGGGGGAGTTCGTTTAGAACTATAACTAAGAATTTTGAGATTTAATAAGTTGCTTGAGCAATACCATTAAGAGTGTATAAGTGAAAAAATGGTTCATTAATAGGTCATTGCCATAGTAGCCACACCATGGTTCATTGTTTTTAGTATGAGGCAATTTTGGTTGGAGAAAATGGCTTACTTAATTTTTGTAATAGTTTATTTTTTGGATGTGGCCATGGACTTCGGATATCGGTGATTGAAATGTCCACGAAAATATTGTTCTATACAAATCCACCCAATAGGATCACTTCCCTCCATCTCATTAACCAATTGAGCTAACCCTTGAGGCTTGTAATAGTTTGTTATTATTACAATAATCATTTTTTTGAAAAATACATAATTTCCAAATAAATTAGTAATGAGAAAATCTCAAAATTAGAAATTAAAACTCTAACAATTACATCAAATGATAATCATTACTAATGTCTAATATAATTAATCTATTAATTTAAATTATAGATCACATTCATTAATTTATAAATATTCAATCCAAACTCTTTATATATATATATATATATATATATATATATTCAATCCAAAACACCAATATAGAGGATAAGGCATAGCCTAAAAGAAAGAAGTCTCCTTTTCATTTTCTTTCCGTTCCTAGTTGAGTGCCTTTTGAATAGTATATTTCCTACAATAAGTTAGGGACAAAGAAAAGTATATTTCCTTAGCTTCGTTTCTATCACCACAGCAAATTCAAAATGCGGCCACCAAGTTTGCCGCAGAAGAATTCCAGCTTCTTTCTGAAAATGGTCATCAAAGGAATGTGACATTAATAGTGAATAGATTATTTTGGAGGAGGGTGCGACATTTGGGGATTTAGTAGCATTTGAAATTATGGAGAATGGTAGATCTTTCAACTTAGAGGATATTCCTCCTTTGGATATGTTAATGGAAAATTTTGGGATTCCTTTCCAGCTCACAGAAGACTGGGAGCTGGGGATTTTCTAATTTTCTTTTTCTGCTGCAGAATTTAATTCAATTATTTTATTATTTGAGAAATTTATGGGATTGGTGATTTCATACCTCTTCTGCAAATGAGAAGGTTAGCGGTCGGTCCTGCGAAAGTGACGGCTGCCTGTTAATTTTGACTTATATATTGAACCCTCTCTAAATAAACCTTCGTATTGGCATTGTCCTTATGTTTCACCGTTGTTTTGATAATTACTTTGTGCATGACTGATGTCTGAATGACTGATCTGAATTTAAATAGGAATGCAATAAAGCACATAAATAACCATAAATACAAATATGCAGCGAAAATAATACTTCATTTCATTAATGTAAAATATTCAAATATGCTTACAACCAGAAAAGGAAATAAACCAGCTAGGGTGATGGTAGCTTATCTCTGAGAAGAGATGTGGCGGCTACATGCCTCTGAACTGTGTTACAATGAGGCTCAAAGGCCTATTTATTCTTGAGAAACAATGGAAAACCATAAACATCCAAAAACCTAACCCTAGAAGATGAATCGCCAAATTGTGTGCCCCGTTTGGGTAAATTGGTACATCAACTTCCCGGGGTCGTAACTTTGGCATACGATCTCCGTTTGACTCACACAATACGTCGTTAGAAAGATCTATCTGAGGACTACAACTTTTGAGTGATAAACATAGGTCCATGACCGATGTTGCTCCCAGTTTTCCCCAAAAAAACGTTGTTTAGGGCCTCAAAATGGCTCCAAAAGTTCAAGATCCGAAAAAACTGCAAAAAATAGTAAATTGTGCTACAAATAAGGACACTGAAAAACTAAAAGAAACAATGGTGGGGGTCCAAGTGGAATAGGTGGGTGGCGACCAATATCCACCTGGATCATGCAAATACCAATCATTAGTGATGCATTGAGCTTGCTCTTCATTGTTGTTGCTACTTCATCCTATATGCTCACTTCTCATGAGGATAAATTAATTAATTTTTAATTTCTCCTCTTACGAAATCACGAGATTCTAATTGGCCTTTAGCCCCTTTTGCTTCGCCCCATACTGATTTTCCACCATGAAACCAGGCGTTGTGATCGGCGGATTTATACTCCTCTGTATTGCAGTTTCTGAGTTCCAACATATCATAGTTTTTTATTAATGTGAGATGATGAAATTACGAGATCTTGATTGGCCTTTAGCCCTTTTTTCTTAGCCCCTTCTTGTTTTTCCTCCATAGGACAGGGACTTGTGACTGTGTTGTGGCTTGCAACAACCCCCCTTCTTATTTAGTGTTATTCCTAATACTACATAAGCGGGGACCCTTAGTTAAAAAATCTAAAAAATCAAAGTAGTGTTTAAATTTCCTTTTCAAATAAAATTACCATCATAAGCTTAGGAAACCCCCTTGGAAAATCTAAAAAAAATAAGTTTTATGATAAGGTAAAATGCAAATCTTTCCTTAGGAAATATCGCATCGCATAAGATAGCGGGATGCCACCTTACAAGAACAATTCCAACATTTGCGAGATCGCGATATGCGATAATAAACAAATATCGCATCGCATTCAGCACAACTTACATGAAACACTTTAAAATTTGCTGATATGCGATATCGCCAATCGCAAAATCGCATTTCGCAGAAAATGAGTTAACAAAGATTGTCATATGTAACGTTTCTGCGATTTGCGATATTGCAATACAGCGATACAACGATATTGCGATACAACGATACTGCGATAATGCGATGTCATGAGCCATCAACTTTACGATTTTGCGATGTAGCGATCTGCGATGTTGCGAAGCAAATCGCAAAATCGCTCCATCGCAGATCTTTCGAGCGCATTATTCAAGAAAAGTATTTTCCCTAAGCTGACACCTAGTTATGCGCTTTAATGCTAATAAATGAGGTAGTTGCCATTTTTAATGAAATATGGATCGTGCTTATTGAAAGAATCATTTCATGTAAGGTGGTATACTGCATATGTCTGTGGCATTTAAAAACTTTCCCATCACCCTTCCTTGTCATTCATTTTCACTTCACTTGTGAATTGCAGGAACGGAGAGCAGAGGCCAATACGAAGCAATACGCCGGATAAAATGGGAAAGAAAAGCAAAGCCTCGAGCACTGAAGAAAAGGAAATGGCGCCCTTGTATACAGACACGGCCTGTAACAGAGACGCGGGAATAGCTACGTGGGAAGGCATGTATAATCTGCTCGAAGAGGAGAATCCCAGAGTAATGGAAGTAGTTGCTATCGCGGGCTCAAATGGTTCTTCTGAAGCATCCCTTATGGAGCTAGCTTGCTCATTCTTACACCGGATAGCAGCAAGGCCAAAAATCCTCCCATACACGGACATGGTCAAGTGGGTACTAGATGACATTGAGATCAGAAACAGACAGTTTAAAACTCAAGGTTAAGAGCTTTCAGAAGTATAATTTTTACAAATTTTGAACTTTATATCTGCTAAAAGGAAAAAGCGCAAAAGGCAAAAAACGCATCAAGGAAACCCGGATCAAGGAACGGAGGTAGTTTCCGATGCGCGATTAGTGCCTAGTGCTAATCGCGCATCGCTGAGAAAAATTGCTCGAAAAGGCAAGCTGCTAATTGCCCAATCACCTGCAAACTCCGAAAATTGCAAGAAAGTAACGATACAGATAGATTGGAAGCAGAGAGCTCAAGAAAAGGCAAAAGCAATCCAAGGCGTAACCAAGTTAAACTGGGATTATTACTGGGCATACTTGGTAAAGCCACATAGCCAGTGGATGACTGTTAAGTGTATCATTAATTCAGCTGAAAAGATAGCGCCAGCTCTTGTCGATTCGGTTTTCTCAGCTCAGCTAAAAGCAGAGGTCAGCCAACCAACTCTTCTCAAACAGATGCTGCATGCGTGCGATTTCAAGGACCAAATACAGAAGTAGTTTAACTTTAGATTCAATTTTAGCTTTAATTTTGTTTTATTTTCCTGAAAAGAGGACGGTCATTTAAACCGCATCCTATATTTTGTAATAATTTATTTTTAGAATTAGTTAGTAGTATTTAAATCCTTCTCATGCATTTAGAGAAGGGTCCTGAAATTTATCAAAAACTTATCCCCAGAACATGCACTTTTATACCCTCTGAGGAGGTTTTGATGAATGAATGGCATAGGATTTATTGATGTTTGCATTTGATATCTGCTATTGATGTTGCACTTTTGTACTCTTAGTAGATATTTGATCAAGGAGAGATAAATCGTTATCACTTGAAGCTCATGAGTAGGACTAGTTATAAATGGTATTTCTATCTCTTAACTACTTCTGCAATGTGTTAGTGATTTCCAGTTTAGTTATTTATATATTAATGTATGAATGCATGAGTTATCATTTGGCACTTTTGTACGGTGATAGCTATTTATTTATGCTTAGTGTATGAATAGCTCATTATGCGATATGCTTTTCACAACTGTTTCGTCTAACTTTTTATACGAATTGGTTCATCTTTATTGAATTCTTTTCTCATAACAGCTGAATGATCTTTATTACCAGTTGTTGTTTGAAATCATTTTAGATCGCATAGAGGAAAGGTTACACCCCGGGTTAGTGTAGATTTACATATTCCTGTTTATTAGAATATAATTATTAGATTAGAATTAGAGTAGAAGTATTCCATTTAGAAAATGTTAGAAACATACATATCAATCTTTCCCACACACACACACTGAAATTGGGAAACTGGTCCCATATCCCCAATCGGACCCACTATACCAAACGGAAAAGGAGCTGCCAACTAAGGTCCGGACCAGGCGGGTATCCCTCTTGTTGTAGACCCGATTTTCGGGGCTTCAACATATTTGGCGCTAGAAGGAGGGCCCGAACTATGAATGGCAAGAAAATCTAAATCTAAATACCATTCTGAGAGTAAATCGCCCTCACCATCTCCTCCGACTTCTCCATTGCATTCAGAAACCTTAAATCCAGAATTAGAAGTCGCTGGATCAACAGCCGCTGCTACAAACCCTGACATTTCAGAACAATCTACTATTGAACCTCCTGAAGTTGAGTCTTTGATTCACAAACTTCAGCGATTTTCAATATCTCCTCAAAAGTTTGATAAATCTCAAGGCAACGTGACTTCGCAATATAATCCTGCTCATCCTCTTACCAGGTTAAAAAGTGAAAAGTTTGGTGTTCAGCCAACCGAATTACCTCTACCTACTAGGAAGAGAGCAAGGAAGTCTCCTAAAGGATTCGATAGTGAGACTCTTTCATCATCATCATCCATCTCAACCTCTTCACTGTGAAGTCAACCATCCACTCCTCCACTTCAGATCATCATCCATCAGCCTATTGCAACTTCCTCAACTCCTTCTCAAACATCTGGAGTTATAATATCCTCATCTTCTCAACCACAAGGATCATCTTCTGCACTTTCCTCTGTTAGTAGTTCAACGATGGCCCAAACTCCATGGAATAACCCACGGGCGGTCTTAATGCCTGCACCCTTGAGTCATATACCGGCCCATCCTGAAAAATGGCTGCCTAAGTTTAATCCTGAGGCAGACATGCTAGCAGAAGAACATATAAATAACTTTATGCTATCCATAAATCTCAATGGAGTTACCAATGAAGATGTTGTTGTTCGACTTTTTCCTTATACTCTGCAAGGAACAGCCGGATCATGGTATTTCTCATTACCATCTGGATCTATTACTAGTTGGGACATCTTCCAAGAACAATTCTTGACCAAGTTTGGTGACGACAGGTCTACAACGACACTGATCAACGACTTGTCTAACCTTAGGGCCGAGTCAAGAGAACCCATCAAAGATTTTAATCTACGTTTCAATAAAATCTTAAACAAAATTCCTACTACTTCTCAGCCTAGTGAAGAAGTGTGAAGTGAATGGTATATTACTACTTTACCATCAAACTTAGCAATCTTTGTTGATAGGGCTAACAAACCAACCTTAGTTGAAAACATGAAGGAAGCAATAGCAGTAGAGAAACGTATTACGGCCTTAGAAAATAAAAATGCGATGGAAGAACAAAAATCTAAGAAGGTTTCTTTCAAAGAAGATCCCAAGAAAAAACAACTGAAAGATCCATTCGATTTAGAAGGATTACAAAAAGTTTTGAAGACCATGTCTAACAAAATGGTCGACATCAAGAAGCAAGTAGCAGAAACGTCTTCTAAAAAGCCATACAGGCCTTTTAAAAGAAATCCTTCAACTGATTCCAAACCCCCTAATGCTATTTCAAATGCTGAATCAGAAGAAGAAGAAGAGGAAAACGCTACTGAAGAACATACCGATGAAGAAGAAGTTGTAGAGTTACAAGGTATGTGGGATTTCATCCTCCCAAATGAAGAAGATCAAGAAGCATTCCCGGTTAGTACTCGTAGCAGAAATCAGCTTGATCCTCCTCAACCTACACCTAAGCCAAAGAGCGCAAGCTCAATGACTAAGGATAAAGTCGCGGTCAAGAAAACATCACCTAAAGCGACTCAAACCAACCCAGTCCAAACAGACACATCTACTCCATCTAAAATGCTAATCGTTTCGTATGAAATGGAGTATAATATCGTAGAAGACATGAAAAATACTAGGGCCAATATTACTCTTTTTTAATTGAGCAAGTTAAAACACCAGCAGAAAGTACTTCTGAAAGAATTACATGATGTACCAGTTGCACCTTTACCAGCTATTGTAATCTCTCAAGACTCTCATGATATGGGAAGACCTCCAACTAGTACGATGAATAAAGTTGATCCAAATGATATCGCATTAATTGGAGGAAGATCGAGATCGCATACTCCCCCATTTCTCCTTACCTATGAAATTTTCAATAAAAATGTGCATAATTGTTTAGTGGATTCTGGAGCTTCATCAAATATTTTTCCAAGATCAATTTGTGCAAAATTGAATGTTCAACCATAGAAATCCGTTGTGCACATAGTTCAGCTAGATCGATCGCAAGTCGAAGTGATTGGCGAGGTAAATCAGGTTACCATAAGGTTGTCATCCAACCCAAAGGTATGTTAAGTTATCGACATTTTAGTTGCTGATATTCCTGAATTTTATGGCTTAATTCTTAGCAGAGATTGGTCAGAAAAACTTCACGGATACTTTGCAACTGATTGGTCACATATGTGGCTCCCTTATAATGGTAAACCCAACCAAATTAAAGTTGAACATGAGCGACATCAGAAATACATAGTAACAGAACTCGAGGGAGAAAACGAACCAGTAGCATACAATTCTAACATCACTGGCAACTATTCAGAAGATTCTTTCCTAGGAAATTTGAATGCTCATTCTTCACTGTACTTAGAACATTCTGTTTTATCTCAAGTAGAAAATTTCTCTCAAACAGATAGTTCTAAATGCATTAATTTTATAGATAGTCTTGTAAATAAATATTTGTTTTGGAAACTATTTTTTGATGGTTCTAAGTCTAACGAAGGAGCAGGAGCAGGATGCGTATTAGTAAGCCCAGAGGGAGATAAGACCATGCTAACTTGCAGACTCAAATTCAAGTGCACCAACAATACCGTAGAATACGAAGCTCTAGTCCAAGGGTTTTACAAGGCAATCGGATTAGACGTCAAATACCTGCAAGTTTTCAGAGATTCTGAAATTGTAATCAGACAAGTATGTAATACTATACATTGTTTATTAGGTCATTTAAAGCATTACCAATCTTTAGTTCAAGATCTGACTGAATATTTTATAGCATTTAATATTTCATCAATTTCCAGACTCCAGAATGCTAGCGCAGACCTCTTAGCCAACGTAGCTTCCAATCTCATTCCTTCAGAAGATTTTAGCCCTGACCCATTTTCAATTGAGTTAATTTTTAGACCATCTATCCCTGATAACATCACCAATTGGAGGATTTTCAACGACGATCCTGATATCGTGAGTTTTCTCACATCTGAAGGATCCTACACCAATCAAATAATTGACGAAGACCAACATGACCAACAATTGCAACAGGATAGTACTAACAATGCTATACCTAAATCAGTAGTCAAATTAGAAGACCTTTATGATTTGAAAGATCGATTCAAAAGATCTACCAATTCAAAACTCCAAAGTTCAACTTTGAATTATGAATTAGTAAATCTAGGAACTGATGCTAAACCACAGAACATCAACCTAGGCCTTGGCCTAGCCCCTGAAGAGAAATTAGCATATATTCATCTCTTGAAACAATACAAAGGTGTTTTTGCCTGGAATTATGATGAACTCAAAACATACGACACCTCCATCATCCAACATACTATCCCAATGATTGATAATGAAAGACCTGTCCAACAGAAGTTGAGAAAGATCCATCCAAATTTAGAAAATCAGATTAAAACTGAACTCAATAAGTTATTGAAAGCCAAAATAATCTTTCCCGTTAGACATTCTAAATGGGTCTCCAATATGGTACCTGTTAGAAAGAAAAACGGAGATATTAGAATCTGCATTGACTTTCGAAACCTTAACAAGGCCTGCCAAAAGGATAACTTTCCTTTACCTCCCATGGAACAAATACTGCAGGTAGTCGTGGGCTCAAACTTAATGTCATTCCTGGATGGATTCTCGGGATACAACCAAGTGCTAGTACACCCCGACGATCAATTGAAAACGACATTCAGAACTAAATGGGGCACATACACATATCAAAAGATGCCATTTGGTTTGATTAACACGGGTGCCACATTTCAGAGAGCCATGGACATTGCATTCAAAGGGTTAGTTAACAAGTCAGTGGTAATCTATTTGGATGATATAACTGTTTATTCTAAGAAACGAAACAACCATCTCAGGGATTTAAAACAAATCTTCCAACGCTGTTTAAGGTATGGGATTTCACTTAACCCGAAAAAATCCTTTTTCGCATTAAGTGAAGGAAAGCTTCTAGGATTCGTAGTGTCAAAATCTGGAATTCACATTGATCCTGACAGAATCAAAGAAATTTCCGTAGTTCCCCTACCTCACAACAAGAAAGCCATGCAATCTTTCCTTGGCCAAATCAACTTTGTAAAGAGATTCGTTCCAGACTTTTCAAGAATTGTGTCTCCTTTACAAGCCATGATTAAAAAGAACGCAAACTTTAAATGGGGCCAAGATGAACATGAGGCTTTCAATCTGATAAAACAAGCCATTATAATTTCTCCATCATTAGCAACTCCAAATTTTTCCGATTCTTTTATTTTGTACACTTTTGCCTCAGATAGATCATATGTTGCAATACTCACTGAAGCAAATCAAGAAAAGGCGGAAGCCCCAATTGCTTTTTTCAGTTCCAATTTACAAGGTGCTGAATTGAATTATTCAGATGTGGAAAAACAAGCTTATTCTATTTTTAAAGCAATTAAATATTTCAGACCTTTTTTACTCAAAACACATACCAAGATCATAGCACCGTTTCCAGTGGTAAGAAATCTTCTAGTACAGAAGGATGTGGGTGAGAAAAGGGCCAATTGGGTTACTACCTTACAAGAATATGATGTTGAAATCAAACCAGCAAGTATTGTAAAAGGCCAAGGCTTTTGTAAAATGCTGGCAGGAGCATCGCTAATACCCGAAAATCCATCTGAAGAGGTACAAGTGTACGAGGTAAGCCTAAACGATACTGAGTCATTATACATTGATATTGTTTATTATTTGAAGAATGGATATGCTCCTCCAAATCTTGATCACACCAAGAAAAGAGCCCTGAGGTTAAAAGCCAAACAATATCAACTTGTAAATGACGTTCTTTTTAGAATAAATTATGATTTTGTTCTACTTAGATGTCTTGAGAAAGCTGAAGCTAAAAAAGTTTTGCAGGAACTCCACGATGGGGCAGTAGGCGGACACTACGCTGGAGATGCAACTGCTCACAAAATTTTACGCACAGGCTATTACTAGCCCACATTATTTAAAGACGCCCATAACTACGTAAGGAAATGTCAAGTCTGCCAAACTGCTGCTGGAAGACAAAAGAATCCATCCTTGCCACTGCAACCAGTTACTATTGAACAGCCTTTCGATCAGTGGGGATTGGACATAATAGGTGAGATCGTTCCTCACTCTTCTAAATAGCATAGATACATCCTTACGGCAACAGATTACTTTACCAAATGGGTAGAAGCAGTTCCACTCAAGACGGCTAACACTGAGAACATCATTGAATTCATAGATCAGTTCATAATCACCAGGTTTTAATTGCCTTCCGCTTTAATGTTTGATAATGCATCATACTTTTCTGGAAATGCAATGACTAAATTTGCACTCAAAAGAGGTTTCAAACTTAAATATTTTGCCAATTACTATCCGTAGGGCAATGGTTTAGCTGAGTCGACAAATAAGAATTTAATCAGAATCATCAAACGAACCATCGACCAAAATCATAAGAATTGGCATAAGTCTTTAATATATGATTTATGGGCAGACCGAATAACTTAGAAAGCCTCTATCGGCACTTCTCCCTTTAATTTAGTTTATGGGAAAGAAGTAGTTCTTCCAACACACCTGGCAATTCCCTCTTTAGCCTTAGTTCAGTACATTGATGAAGTACCAACTTCCTCTTTACAACTTAGGCAGCTGGAATTAATTAAATTAGAAGAACAATGAGAAAGGGCTAAGATTACCCACTCTCATCATCAAGAATTGGTAAAAGCCTCTTTTGATTCTAATATGGTATCCAGAAAAGATTTTCAGATGGGAGATCTAGTTTTAAAATGGGACAAGGCTCATGAAGAAAAGGGAAAACATACAAAATTTCAAAGAATGTGGCTTGGTCCTTTTCAAATTGTAGAAGTCGTAGGTCCATCTACCTTCATGTTGCAAGATTTAACAGGGAAAATAGATTCTCTACCTGTTAATGGTCAAATTCACAAGAAATATTTTCCGTAGAAGATCAGTCTTCTATTTTTATAGAGTAGTTGTTTTTCTTTTCATAATAAAACTGGTTGTAAATGGTTACTTTTGGAATTTACGAAAAAGACACCAATTCTCTTTCAAATTTTGATCTTTCGCTTGCATAAATAGCAAATCTTTTGGAAAATTGGTCTTTATTATTGAAAGATACAGTTAAAAACTCTAGCCTAGATATGATACTAGTTTCAACTTCATAAAATTTGATGAAAACAACCTTTAGTGAGAAATTGTTTTATATCGGTGCAATGAAAGGTATCAATAACAAAATAAAGATTCTCTGTAGAACAGCTATTTCCAAAAACTCTACTATTGTCATCCAGAGCTATCTTAAGGAAACAATGACTTCCTCCCTACTAAGGAAATCACAACTTTCAGAGGAACAATCCAAGGATACACTTTATCTTAAAGAATAAGAGGTCTCATCACGAGCTGGCTTATCATGATCATAGATGTTATAACTTGTTGACTTTGCCAATACTGCATATCACAACAGCGCAAAGACTCAAGATTTTTGCAATCAAAAGGCAAGGGGTCTCATCATGAGCCAGCTTTTTCAGCAAAGTTATAAATCAGTGAATGACTATGTCATAAATTGGCTACCAAACCAAGACATTGCTCTTTAAGAATAAAAAGAAAATCAAAGCAATAAGTGTGGAGCGGACGATGCCCAACAGATTTGAAGTCTGTGGTTAACCACCCAGACATATAGGTTCGAATCCCGCTGCCGCTGTTTGCTGTGTTTATAATATCGTATTAAGTGGCCTTCCCCAAAACTGTTTAGGCGTAATCCAGATTTGGCAAATGGAAGAGTATGAGGAATATATATATATGTTGTCAGCCAATTGGAATCAAAAGTATGGTAGATAAATTCTATGCCACTATAATTACTTGACTGCAAACCTGTGAACATCAAGTAAGTTTTTTTATCGATACAATACTCTACGATTTTATTTGGATTTACTTATATTTTTATATAATACAACAATTACAATGATTAGGTATAGTCCAAGAAATAAGGGTTTGTTATCATATAAATAGATGTTCTCAAATTTTCCTGAAGATAACTAAGACAGAGAATAACCAGTGCGTCATGTATATCATTCATGTTGAATAGAGCATACACATTGCTGGCATAACAACGCTGGTGATCTTATTTTGACACATTGTCTGTGGGGAGCAATCCTGAAAAAGTGTTGCATAAGCGACCTGCAATTTTGAGATTTGAATTCTCATCTGTAGAAATTCGGCTCTGCATATCATCAGTTTCTTTAATTTGTTTTTGTCTGTGTTAATATTGGGTTGTCACGTTTCTCTGGATTTAGCCGCGATAATGAAGTATGGGGAGAATTTGGAGAATGACATGGATGGTTCCAAGCAGCCATTCCTGCAGAAATCAATGCCAGAGAAAAGTAGGAGAACCCATGGAATTTTTACGATGTTTAGAGGGAGTATTGCTATTGCTATTTGTGTACACTGATAGTAGCCATGGGTCCTCTGCAATTTGGATTCACAGTAAGTATGGTGAAATAAATGATATTGGCTTTTCTCACGATTTTCCTGGGAGTTTCTGTCACCCAGAATGGGCTAGCTATAATGTTAATGGAATAAATACATGGTGCGATGAAGTTAGATCTTCTCAGTCTTGAAGAGTTTCTATGCCTAACAGGTTTGATTAGTGTATGTGTATATATATTTGTTGAGACTGGCTTTTCTCAGCGTTAAGAGTTCCTATGCCCAAATAGGCTAATTACTGCATTCACATACAGCGTAATTACATTGATCCTTTTTTAGCATACATATTAAAGTTTCTCTTGACAAGCTATTGGATCTGATCGCAGATGGGCCTGCGTGGCTGTTATTTATTTCCAATACTCCCATGAATGGATTTTAGGTCATGTCTATGACAATGCAGTGCTCATTTGTTTTACTTGTTGCATTGTCATTTGTTTTACTTGTTGTAGACTGCAGGTTCCTTTTGATAGACAGAAGGCCATAATATATATAAAATAATATTTCAAATTTGCAGTTTTGTTTGCAAATTGTTTAGAGCCCATTTTGTAATTAATTTAAGAATTAGTCTTAAATAAATTATGGGACAGTTAGATTTGATTTTGCTGGAAAAATATTACAGTTATATGGAGTTTATTAAAATGTCATTTTGACTTACTCCTTTCAGTAAACATTATTTTTCTCTATGGTTAAGTTTTGTTTATGCAACAAAATTAATGTCTAGTGATCCATGTAATTTTAATTAATTAGAGAGTAGCCACAGCATCTTTAATTAAATAAAATTATATATTGATTGGCAAGATCACATAAAGATTATTTAGACATTAAATTGTAATTAATTACACTGAATATAATAAATTTTATCCCACAGGAATTTTTATTATATTTATGTGATTAATTAGGATAAAATTTCATAACCTACCCACAGGAGTTATGAATTAATAAGTTTTATCATAAAGTTTTATTGAATCTGCTTGAATTGAAAATTTAGCCCACAGGCAATTTTCATGTCATTTGATTCAATTCTTTTTAGCATGTTTTACATTGGTAAAACATGAAAGTTCATAAAGTTTTATTGAATCTGCTTGAATTGAAAATTTAGCCCACAGGCAATTTTCATGTCATTTGATTCAATTCTTTTTAGCATGTTTTACATTGGTAAAACGTGAAAGATCATAAAGTTTTGTTGAATCTGCTTGAATTGAAAATTTAGCCCACAGGCAATTTTCATGTCATTTGATTCAATTCTTTTTAGCATGTTTTACATTGGTAAAACGTGAAAGATCATAAAGTTTTATTGAATCTGCTTGAATTGAAAATTTAGCCCACAGGCAATTTTCATGTCATTTGATTCAATTCTTTTTAGCATGTTTAAGTTCATAAAGTTTTATTGAATCTGTTTGAGTTGAAAATTTAGCCCACAGGCAATTTTCATGTCATTTGATTCAATTCTTTTTACCATGTTTTACATTGGTAGAACATGAAAGTTTATTAAGCCTCAACATAAGCATGTGATTCTTTATTTTGATGCAGTAGTACAACCTGCAAATTTCTCTGAAATTCGTTCTGACATTCCCGAACTTGAGGAAGTAATCTCGTTTGTTTGTTATGAATCTAATATGGTTAACGTTAATAGCCAGTGAGAAGTAAGCAAAGCATCTTATCAGGAAACAAGATGGGCTCGCATGTGGAAGCTATAAGAACATGTTATTTAACTTTAAGTAGTGGCTTTGTTTTGGAGTTAGAAAAGACCTTTTATGTTTCAAGTTTTTCTAGAAACTTGATTTCAGTTTCAAGGCTTGTACCTTTTGGATATTCCTTAAACTTTTCAGAAGAATCTTTCAGTCTATTCTATAAATCTGATTATGTTGGGAATGGTATTTTGTCTAATGGTCTTTACTGCAAAACAAAGTCACATATGATTCAATGCATGTTCACACTGGCACTAAAAGATGATGATTAATAACACTTCTTCATGAATAACACATCTTCATTGATTCCCCTCTAGTCATGGTGAGCAATTGGTTTGCAAGCTCAAGAAGTCATTGTATGGTTTAAAACAAGCATCCTCCCAATGGTATTTGAAATTCCATAATGTAATTTCTTCTTTTGGTTTTGTAGGAAACATTATGGATCAATGTATATACCTGAAGGTTAGTGGGAGTAAAATTTGTTTTCTTGTTTTACATATGGATGACCTTTTTGCTAGCAACCAATGATAAGGGTTTGCTACATGAGGTGAGACAATTCCTCTCTAAAAGTTTTGATATGAAGGATATAGGTGAGGCATCTTATGTCATTGGCATTAAGATCCATAGAGACGGATTTCGAGGCATTTTGGGTCTGTCCCAGGAAACCTATATTAATAAAATTTTAGAGAGATTTCGGATGAAGGATTGTTCACCAAGTGTAGCTCCCATTGTGAAGGGTGATAGGTTCAATTTGAACCAATGCCCGAAGAACGACTTTGAAAGGGAACAAATGAAGAAAATTCCATATGCTTCTGTTGTCGGAAGCCTAATGTAGGAATGTTGGGACGATGTTAGAGTGATCCAGGTTTAGACCACTGGAGAGCTGCAAAGAAAGTAATGAGGTACCTTCAAGGGACCAAAGACTACATGCTTATGTATACCCTGTTTGAGGCTGCTTTACATGGTGTATGGCTTAAGAATTTCATTTTTGGGCTTAGAATTATGGATTCTATCTCTAAGCCATTGAGAATATATTGTGATAATTCAGCTGCTGGTTTTATGGCTAAAAAAGTGGGAGTCGAAATAAACACATCGACATTAAGTTTTTAGCTATAAGGGAACGTGTTAAAGAAAATAAAGTGGTCATTAAGCACATCAGCACTGAGTTAATGATCAATGATCCTTTGACTAAGGGCATGCCACAGTTAATTTCAAGGATCATGTATTGAATATGGGACTTGGTTCCATTATGCAGTTTTTCATTGTATGGACAATGTTAATGAAATTCTTAATTATTGTGATGTTTTTTCTCATATTATGTGCACCTTAAGTTGATTTGAGAAAATTCATTTAAGAAGGACCAAGAATAAACATAGGGTTTATTCATTAAGAAATTGTTGCCACATAAATTATAATAAGAATAAATGCATAGTAATACATGGAAGGTAATACTCGTCATTAGAGGACTTATCGCCATGATTCATGTATCTATTACTTAATACAGATTATCAATGGTTTTTAAGTTGAGACGTTAAGTTTGGAAGTATGGACCAAGTGGGAGAATGTTAAGCTCCATTAATTTAACACAAAAGCTACCTTGATTTATGGAGTTGCAGCTTTTCTTAACTTATGGAAACCAACTGCAGTAGTTTCCTTAAGTTAAGAAAATCAACTGCAATTACTAAATTAATAATTGGGAGCTACTAAAGTGGTCCATTACTTTGATCTCATCTCTACCTTGATTTGTGGTTTTTCTAACACATAGCATTTAGAAGCTTGATGGAAGCTTAGCTATATGTTTATCTGTTTGGTCCCCAAGCTCCTATCTCAATCCCCTTTAGTTCTACACCATCTAGCTGAGATAGCAGAGCTCGGAAGTGCCTTCAAAATTTTGTGTTCTTTTTCTTGGACAGAAGCTGGAGTGCTGAAAGAGAAGCTTGTGGACTGTGGCCTGCATCAATACATCACCAATGGCTGGAGGTAACTCGTATCCCTGGGCAATAAGGTTTAATGATTCTTTGAGTTTATTCCGCATGCAGAATCATTGTTAAAACTGTAGAATGTCTAACAATACACTCAAAAGACTTTCTCATGATGAATAATTTTTTCACATATATATATATATATATATATATATATATATAGTTCATTGGATTATGTGGTGAAGTTTATGAGAACTATCATATATTGCATTGTAATTTGTTATAAATATGTGGCCGTCATATAAATCAAAATCTATCTGGAGGCAGCGGTCATTTTCAAGCGACCAATAAGCCCCTCCTGGATCCATTAGAGTTATGAATTCACCAGCTCCCAGTCTTCTGGCAGCGGGAAGGGAATCCCAAAATCTTCATCAACACATCCAACGGAGGAATATCCTCCACGTTGAAAGACCCGCCATTCTCCATGCTTTCAAATCGTACGGAATCCCGAAATGTCGGAGCCTCCTCCGACAGTATCTTTTGGCTGTTAAGGTCACATTCCTTTGATGAGCATGCCGCGCCATTTTCAGAAGGAAGCCGTAATTCTTCTGCGGTGAACTTGGCCGCCGCGGTTTGAATTTTCTGTGTTGATAGAAACGAAGCGCAGGAAATTTTCGGCAGATAGCCGAGAAAATTGAGATTGGCTTTGGATCCTTTAAGGCGGTACACGGCAAAGTCATATGCAAGTCAGACACCCATTTCCCCACTTTCCCTGCCGGATTCCCTTGAATTGCCGCAACTTCAGTGAGCAGCTTTTGGGACTGCTCCGGCAGCTTTGGTTTCGCGAGGGTTTAGTCATTGCAAGATTTTGCAGGGGAATCGCACTGAAACGCTCTGGTAAAGTTTGAAGTCTGTCAAGGGAGGAAGTAGTGTGATAGTGAGAGGATTTGAAGTGAGGAATCATAGAGATGATAGTAACTACTAGAGTTGTGGAAGTGAATGTCTGTGGGATGAGATTGTTTGCTGTTAGCAGGGGTTAAATTTGATAGATGCCTCTACTCGTCATGGATTTTTTCATGACGCTTTTATTTTTGAACGGTCCATCATGTAACTTTTAATATTTATTTGTACACATTTTATCTAATTTTAAATTTTTCTCATAATTGTTACAAATTTTCTATTCTCTGTTGTATCAGTCCACTCAACTCTCATTGCTACATTTTCTTTTGAGACCTGTTGATCAAACTTTTCTGCAAATTTTCCAGGCTGTTGAAATGCTATGCTTTTTTTTTGAAAGATGGAAATAGTGATAAAATAGATGGAAAATATGCATAGAAACAACAAAAATTAATAGTATAAAGTGAAAAAAATATATATTCATAATTACTCTCACATGAAAATAATGAACCTAAATATTGTTGCAACAAATTTGACAAAAATAATTCACTTAACAGAAATTGAAATACACATACCATGTTTCCCATTTAAGTCACTAAAATGTTAATCCCATTAAAAGAACAATAGTTGTGAAATAAGTTTCAAACCAAAAACATAATGTACATGAACTATGTAAATTTTCAAAAAGTAGATTCAATATCAACATGTAGACAAACTAAATTTTGGATAGTTTCACCAAAAGAGGTAATTGTCAAAACACCACCATTATAAACATAAAAATAAAAGCAAAAACTTTAAATATTTAAGATTTTTCTTCCTTTAGCATCTTTTCAAATGTCATATACTCTATCTCATTCCACCATCGATGAATGAAGCCCAATTAGAGACACTCACATCAAGGCATCCAATGCAACTAATGATAGCTTTGTTCTTCGGATATCCTTTATTATGTTTTGTCTTGAGAATCCTCTCTCACAAGCAACTATACTTGCAGGAATAGTAAGTATTGCCCGCCATAATTTTAACATGTTAGGAAAATTTGTATGCAACCCTGTAACATAAAAAATCCTCCATGCATCTTTCATGGATGATCCCTCGCAATTAACACGAAGAGTGTCAACAAATGGATGCAACTCTTTCAAACAAGCCTCAAAATCAAATGTAGTTTTGTTTTCTTCACTTTGATAATAAGGATATTGTAAGTGTCGAAAAATCTTTTTGAGCCAACGCTTTGAATTTCTTTCTCTGCCATGAACATCCTCTAAATAATAGCAAGGGCTAAACAACCTTGCTAAGTTGAAAAATGCAAGATCAGGGAATCTTCCGTTCAAATTCTCTATGAGAGCTTGAACATAATATTTTGCAAGTTGTTTGAAACTTTCTATTGAATCTTCAATACACGGTTTCCATGATTGTTTTCGGATATCAACACAATCAACATATTCATGTGGAATTGCTACAAATCATAATTCATGCTTGTGAACAAGCCTCTCCTTATCACAAATTTCTAGAAAGCCAAATTTAGAGGCATCTATAAATTTATATAAATAACATGTGCTATTTGCAAATGTGTTGCTTCTTAAAACCCGCCTTTTCAAAGTGTTTACCATGACATCTATGGTTTCCCCCAAAGAGCTGACATCAATATACTCTTCTTGGAATTGCTTGTTCAACTTGTTTAATTCACACATTATATCTGCAAGCATATGTAAACAAAATTGTACTGAAAAGATTCTTGCCTTATCATACCATGAGTCTTTTCTTTCATTTTTCCACAATGTCAATATGGGAGGCATAAGTACAACACGTCTTTCAATGACTTGTCTCTTTGAAAGCCATCTAACTCCTCGGATTTGATGAGTTTGAAGAGTTTCAGGTTGCATAAGTTCCTATAGAGCAATAAGTTGACTGTTTCTTTTCGTAGAATTTTGCACTCAAAAATATACCTTATTTGTTAATTTCTCAACAAATAGTAATTCAGGTATTTTTTTTACAGCATCTGATGCAGCTGAAGCTTCACGATGAGCAATGCAATGAACACCTACAAGATTAGATATGTCTTTCTTCAAGAAAGTAATAAAACCATTTTCATTACCAACCATTGAAGAAGCGCCATCTATGGAAACTCCTATCAATCTTTTTTTTTGAAAGACCCCTTGATTCCATTAAATTTTTTATTACATCATAAGTTGTTTTCCCTCTTCCATCACAAACATTTATCATCTTTAAAAAATGTGAAATTGGAGGACCCAACCCTTTTGAGTTTAAAAACGTGGCATAAACCACAAGATGTTTTTCTAAACTACACTCTGTGCTTTCATCTAACATCAATTAGAAAAAAGGGCTATCTAGCATTTTGGAAATTTGTAGCTCTTCAAGATATTGAGATATAGCAAAAAGGAATTCTTTTGCAGCCATGTGATTTGTATATGATGTATAATCTCTATTCTTTGGCATATTTGGCGTGTGTAAGGATATTGTAAACAAACAAAGAGATTCATATTTTGAGAGTGGTAGATCCTCTTGCACCATCCAATATACTAATTTCATAGTAGTGATTACTCTTTCTTTGTTCATATCATCAATGCATGTAATGTGTTCCGTAATAGACGTTGCCTTCTTCTCATTTCCACATATCCACTTTTCCTGTGAGAGTTTATGAATGCTTGAGCTAGCATGAACAACTATAGAATCATGCTGCAATGTAGAGCAACCAGTCTCAATTCCCCATAGCCTCATTGCCTTATATATTTCACAATATATGCATTTCATAACTATTTTTCCTTCATGCTTTGCCTCTCTCAACCACTTATACTTAGTTTTCCACTGATCACAAAACTCTCTTTTTACTTTCATTTTTCTTTTATTTTGGGTGCTAGGTTCTCCCTCGTGAAATTCTTCATCACTTTCTTCATTATGCTCCAAGGTATCATATTCTTCAGTATGCCCAAGACATCCAAATCTTCATTTAAATAAAAATCATGATCTTCTTTATTGGGCAATGGAGCTTGAGATGTAGTAGACCATCCAAATAATTTTTTGATAGAAAACTGATTCCCTTTTTTTGAAGACATTTTTTATATATAATACCTATATAACAAAAATAAATTATTTAGTATATATGAATTTCATTTCATCAACTAAAACCATATTAAAAAAATAATCTTGCAGTGATTTCAAGAAAGGATATTAACCAAAGAATATACCTATTTATTCTTTATAATATTTAATAATATACCTGTTAATTCTTTATAATATTTAATAATTTTTCAAGTCGATCAAATTTTTTCAATATTTACAATAAATTATCTAATTTTTCCATCTATTTCAATGATTTGTACATGCAGTAAAGTTGAATGTTTTAGCATAACTACATCTTTTGTTTGCATTTAATAATGGTGATTTCAACAACACTATTTCTTGGAGTTCAAAGTGGAAATATTCAAATTTTTGAAAAAGCACTAATTTTTTATTTGGTTTAAATTGTATTAAAGTCATATATAAATACATTTTTTCTCATATATTAAAAAAAAATAAAAATAAAACTATATATGAATTGACGTACTCCTTAAACACTTGTTACAATTTTCCCACAAAGTAGGTTGCTCTCACCGTTGTTGGACTAAAAAATTTAAAGAATTGTGGTCATTGTCCTATTGTGGCCAAAATCAAAACAACAAATTTAACTATTTTTGGATTGTTTTGAAATGCCAATAAAAAGTATGAGGACAACCTATAAATCTTCATTGTAAATTGCTACTAAATATTGAAGATAAATAAACATGGAACATTTCTTTTAAGATAATCAATTTATATTTTCAAAACTATAATTTTTTAAAATAATTAATTTATGTATTAAAAAATACACTTTAAATAATGAAAATTTCCATTTCTATTTAAAAAAAATATAACCCAAAAATAGTAAAACAAACACTTAAATAAACAAATTCAAATAACTAAAGAGAAACAAATTATATAAACATAAAACAGTAAAAATTATAAACATAAATTATTGGAACTAAAACAGTAAAAATTATAAACATAAATTATTGGAACTTGGTAAGGAAGACAATTTGGCTTAAAAAGTTCAATGAAAAAGGTAAATCCTCAAACTGATATTGCGTTGCAGGACTGGTGTTTTGTAAATGTGTCACGGTCTTGACAGAGACTTGTCACTTGAAAATTCAGCACAAACATTTCCAAAAAAGTGCCTCCCCCTCTTGATTACTATACATCAAAATTTAAAGATGAAAGGAATATAATTTGAAAATCATAAAAATATTATGATATCACATAGTTTTACGAGTCTCGCCTATATCCATTTAGAATAATTGCATGATAAATATGAGTTTATTCGTTCAAAATATTGTAAAATATAACTAGTGGCTAATCATCACATGGGTAAATTCCTTTCCCAACTTCCAACAATTCTTCGAAATACCATTACTCTATCTAATCTCTCTATCAACTCCAATAAGTTACTGTGGCTATAGAGGAGGAATTATGATCCTCTCTGGTTGCAGGTAAAGGTCCTCTTCTTATTGGTTTTCTTTTATCCTAGTCGCAAAATTTTACGAGTGTGGTTTATTTTCCCGAAGCTGTAGAAACCCTAACAATTTTTTTTATTGTTTTTTGGTTTTGTACAGGTTAGATGCCAAGTCCGTTGTCAGTATACTGCTCCTTGTGAATTCTTCTTTTAGGTTTCCTTAACATTGCTCGGGTTCTATTCGCAAAATTGAATTAGGATTTCTTTTCATTTCCCTTAGAGAGGGTTTCAGGATTATCAGTGTTTAATATTGAATGTATGGCTATGGCGTATAGGTCAGAAATGAGAACTATAGTTGTAATAATTTTATTATAATTTTTAAATATCCCTTGGCTTTCCCTCTAAAGTGTAGCACATATTCCAATGCAACTTATATATATAAACTTTTTCATGGCCCATATATACCGGCTTTCATCAATCTGAGCCACAAGTCCTTCAAGCTAGGCGTGAGGGTAAAGATGATAGGAAGAAATTGTTATCCATGCGTTCATATATTTTTTATATTCTAGGGTTTCTTTCTCTATCAATGTATCAATGTTGCGACAAATATAACACACCCATCATAGAATAATAAAACCACAATCAAAATACAAAAAGCCAAGCAAGATAGAGAAAGATCCAATTTATTAAAAAATAAAAAAATAAAACACTACTGCCTGATAGAAAAACGAATAGAGGAGTAGAGCATCCCTCTCAAATATAAACGAATAGAGGAGTAGAGCATCCCTCTCAAATATAAGTAGTGTGAAAGAATGTCTATGGCTATCACTTACTAGTTACTTGGTCGGCTGAATTCTAGGTTCTGTAGCATTCAAAGTTCCAGACTTTGCAGAGTTTTGCCTATGCCCCTGCTCCTCACTAGAATTCAGCACTTGGAGTTGGAAGTTGCAACTTGCAAGCAAATCACCGTAAGTTTGTAACATAACTAGGCAGTGGGTAGCTGGGAAGTCACTAACGAGATTAATTGCTATGCCATTTACCCCTTGAAAACTGGAAGTTGACATTTATGAATTTGTCCGGATAGTTGTAACTTGCCAAGTTGTTGCGATACGGATCCAAGGATCATTAAATAAGATTAATGAATCACAATTCACGATGATTCTCTCTGAGTCTCGAGTCTCACCGTTCACGTTTAAATTTTAACCACGGTATCTCGATTCTTCAGCTCAAGGTTATATATATATATATATATATATATAAATTAAAACTTTTCATTTTTTAATATGCCCGTCATATTGACGTTTTGAAAAATTATTGGCAAGTTACAAATGACGTGGAGATTTTGAAATAGAAGGTATTTTACGTGTAAAAATGCCAAATACGGAGATACGGGCGTCAAATTTAACCCCTCGGTGTAAGTGACAACAAATATATAGAGATGGAAAACGTTTTGAGTGCAAGGGATCTTTTATGGAGCACTGTAAGAAGTTAATTTACGTGCAGGGGAATAGATTTTGATGGGTGTAAATATTATATTACTTTCAGTTTAAATGGAGAGACAATATGGTCCTTTCAGAATAATTCCTCAACTTTATTGCTTACATTCGTTCATCGGGTGGTGGGCCCTTCTAACAGTAACTTAGTTGGCGCTCAGAGTCGTTCATTTCGTTACGCCTGACTTTCCACCCATGACCACCACGACCACAATTCGATGTTAATGCGCTCTTTATGTATTGTACCTCAGCAAATGGTGACAACCAAGTCTAGAATTTCAAATCCCCTGAGCTCCTCAAATGAAATTTTTTTATACTTTTATATTTTTATATTTTTCATGCTTTTCATTTTACCTTCTACTCAAATTTGTGGGTATTAAAACTCTCTTTTAATTATGCTTGCATTTCAACTTTCATTAATCTCCCTAAAAAAGTGCCTTGTTTTTTTCCAAGTTAACATATGTGTTTTGATATAACATGGACTAGTATGTTTTGATTTCCTAATTATATGGTCCAATGGACTAGTTTTCATTTTTTGAGGACCTAGGAGTCAACACAACATATATTTTGATATGAAATATAATGATTTTTTTTATAGAGAAAAATAATACATGTTACAATAATTGTTAGATCTTTTGATTTTGTTTCTAGTAAGATGTATAAAAGAGGATACTTTTTTTATGTGCATCAATGACTTTTATATCTTAGACAACAAATCATCTCTCAAACTCTTTATCAAGTCATTTTAACTATTGTGTATATAATGAAATTAGTCTATTAGCATGTTAAGCTCAATATTTAGATGAAATGTCTTAAAGCTAAACTCCAATCTTTCTATAAAATACCTTCATGCTAAACAAACATATTGACAATATAACCCGTTGTAAAAGCCTAAGAAATACTATAAATTTTGCTCTATGGCCTTAACTCAACTACTTCCATGGCAATATTTTACATGCTCAACCTCTTTCCAATTTTTTGCATACTTCTTTTTCCATATTCATTCTTCAGATTACCAGATGCAATAAAGCCAACCTCATTCTCTTGATGCTCAACATCCATGACACAAAATATAAGACAACTCCATTGTGAGCATGACAACGAACATGTGACCTTTTCTCAACCACTAATAGAAGAAGAATAATAAGACACCATATAGAAAATGAGCTACACTCAAACCTCTAGGTAATAACTCTACCAAGGGGATCATATTACAAGAAAGATATCACATACACCAATCACAATTTTTAAAGCCCAATAAACAATTTTACAGGAGAACAAAAAAATAACCATTTTCACCAAAAACTAAGTCACTACAACCAAAATTACATCCTTACCTTAAGTGAACTTATAAGGTTCACTTGTGACATCCACATCAACTCCACACATAACATGGACACTAAATACTCCCAATATCCTCAATGAAACCACCATACTTTCCGAACATATATGGTGGTGCACACCTTAATTTTATAAATGCCCATGTTACACAACTATTCATTCTATTACAACTATTCCATGCTACTATCACACTCCTTTTAATATAAGTGGTATTTGTTATGCAAGGAACTCTTAGAAAATTATATATTACAGAGCAATGGAACAAATAAAATATATTGCAGAAATATAAACACACAAAAAACATAAAATAAGAGAGATACAGATATACGTGGTTCACCCAATTCGGGCTACGTCCACGGAGAAATAGAGAGTCCTTCATTTTATATTATCCAACAAACTGAAGAGATACAACCTACAACAGATCCGATGTAATTCCCTCTTTTCTCTTGCTAAATCTCCTCTCTATTTCTCACTCAGAATACAAATATTCATAGACGCAATACAATTCCCTCATATATAGCGAGGGGTTGCCTTCTAGGGCAAAAAAACCTAAATTAAACATAATTTCTATTGTCAGATCTCCGCCTAATGAATGACCCAGATTGACTACGAAATTACAACATTTTACAAGGCAATTTTACATCTATTTTTAGCTTTGGGGGCACTGCCCCCGATCCCCCACCAGGGGGGGCTCCCAAAGATCGCAGCCACCCCCCTAGACCCCCCTTGTAGTGCAAATATTACGGGTGGCGTTGCCACCACATTACAAACTGGGGTCCAATGCAGTGATACCTCTTAATAAAAAAGATAATCAGGATCCACACCCAACAGGAACGAGATTATCTTTTGGTGTTTCCACCATGCCAATTGGGATTTGATGCCAATTCAAATGCTTTTCTTTCCCTTAATTTCTTTCGCTATTCCAATGAATGCTCGACTTGATTATTTTCCATGTTTCTAGACTCACTAAATTTCACCTTGCATTGCATCAATTTCTGCAATGTCCTTTACTCCACACTGATATATAATTTACTTCACTATTGGTTGTAAACAACATCTTAGATGAGGAATTAGATTACAGGAATTTAGAGGGTTTCAGTTCCAATAAGATAAACGAGAATTTAAATTATGTGTCTTATATCATACGAAAAATATCTTAGACCAAAGGAATTTCTAATAGATTCCCTACATCGGAGGGTTGTGAAGACAAAGGGATTTCAAGTGATTTCCATTAGGCATTTCAAGCATGTTTATTGTAATTGCCATTCAGCGTTTCAGTGATGTTCACTGTTTATTCAAGAAACCTAGTACCGAACATACTTATGACCCAGGCTCAAAAGGATCCTCTGAAATAGAGACGCAATGATGAGAACGATAAGAATCGTAAAGAAGAAATATTGTGCTTTCAATAGATGCACTGCCATTAACGAGCTTGGAAGAATTTTCGCTCTGATTGAGAGAATTGGCGGGTGGCTATATAGGAGTAGGCATGAACTAGTGCTCCCCTATGATAAAAACTAATCGATGTGTGCCTCTTTCCAAGGTCTTCCTTTGTTAAGCTCTGCATTTTGGTTTTATTTCCTCTTTACGCTTGCTAACTTGACAAGGCCTGAAAATTGTGATTTGGAAGGCAGGGTTTATATGAAAAGGGCTTTCGAGTCGGAAAAATAGAAACCTATAACCTATCATTTTAACCCCGTTGCAACTTGAATTCTGTCATGAACTGTAGGTAACCAGCTAATCGACAATTATGACTGTCGGATGACCATTTAATCAATAGTTAACACACGCCGCAGCCATTGTACCCCTATTTTTTTCAATTGCTAAGGCCACAATGTTAATGGATTCGCTTGCTAGAAGGTGGGAAAGCAGCAAATGGAAAAGGCATATTGGATACATATTAAACATTAGTAGTCTACCTGGCGTTACCTTTGCTGCTGTTAGGTATTATAGATTTCGACGGTTCCAATACCAAATTAAACGTCAAAATGACAGGTTAGTGATGTATAGGATACGCCAAGTTTGACGTGCAAAAATTTACGCCGGAAGTCAAATACGTTTTCAAATAGAAAATACGTCCTGCAGGACGTCAAATTCTAGGCCTCGTGACAACATAGAAAACACTCACTTAACGGTGTGCGCAGCACAACACTTCAACAACAACCCATGACGTCACTCAACAACTTTATCATGCGGTGTTCCCATTAGCGTACAAGGCGTGGTTCAAACGTGGCCTGACCAAATAACCTTCTCCACACATTCTACATTTTGGCTTTTGTCTGTATTTAAATCAAATCTATCCTAAGTAAAACTAGCATTTGCATCTTATGTTGCAAAGGAAACGCCGTAAGGCATAGAGTGGGGAAGAATAGAGACATGTGAATGGACATTGTTGAAAGAAATGGTGGATGATAATGAGTTACAATTGCAATAGTTAGTTATGTGTATTCTGAAAATGGATATTTTGTAAATAATAATAGTTTGTGGAAGAATAGCCACATGTGAATGGACATTGTTGAAAGAAAGGGTGGATGATAATGAGTTACAGTTGAAAGTATTAGTTATGTGTATTTTGAATATGGATATTTTGTAAATAATAGTACTGTGTAGAAAAATAGCAACATGTGAATGGACATTGTTGAAAGATAGGGTGGATCATAATGAGTTATACTTGAAATAATTAGTTATGTCTATTCGAATATGGATATTTTGTAAATAACAGTAATGTCATGTAGAGGTTATCCATTATCCATTTAGTTGTTTTTGTTTATGTGAACATGTTTTTGTACATTATTTTAAAGTAAAGCTACAAAATAGATATATCAATAAAGCTACTTAGCAGCTTAGCAACTTTTTTAGCACGAAAAACAAGCTATATGGTTGTATTATATTCATCCAGCAGATATGTACAACAATGTTGATATGGAAACCATCTGATATGAAAAATGTAATGTGGTTGAAACCACATGGAGAGAAAGGATATATGTAGCCCTATCAGATTTGTTAGATAAAGTTCTTAAGGAAATATATTGCATAATGCACATATGTTCATATAGAATTCGGATGCCTGTGCGTTACACTCCAAATTGTGGGATATAATGAAACCGTTTATTTACAAGTATCGTGATTAATAATTAATGAAAATATAATTGGTTGGTTGTAGTGGTTGGTAATGTAGAAACTCTACCGAAACGCCTAATTCTCTACTCCTGGTCACGTCATCTAGGTCCAGTCACATATTAATCTGGTTCAATTGCTCATAGTTCGGCTCTATAGTTCTCTGTACTTAATCTCATCAATTATTTGTTTCCACAATGATCAATAATTTTTTTATATAATGATTTTAATATTGTTATTATGTGTGAAAAAATGTTCTTATCAAGTTTGTGAAGATGCACCAGAGGGACGAGAAAGGATTCATCGAATGATTGTGCGAATTTAAGATCAAAATTTATGATATCGAAGGGTTTGAAGGTAGAGTTAGCTGGGCTTCTCATTGCGGAGTACACAGAGTTAGTGTCCATTTCATTAAAGCAACTGATTTCAGTATAATCTCTTAGGGTCCATTTCATTAAAAAGACATGGATAAGCAACTGCAACAAGAAAACATATTTAAAAAACACTGCCAGTTATACAAGATCTTGCTTCCACTAGTGCGTGAATATTCAGTGTGTAGGGGAAACTTGCTGATATAGTTGGCACAAGTGAAAACCACCTATAGTCATTCCCGATAAGTATGAAATAGTGTAAACTCAAACTTTCCTTTTCTAAAATAGGTCTTACGAACAAAGAGATAATGTGTCCACCAAAAAACAAAATCCAAGCTGCAGAAGAAATCCAGTAACAAAAGCCAACTCTAAAGTCTAGACACAATGATATATGAGAAAGAAAATAATGAAATAGAAGCATTGTCAAATATCCACCATGCGTTTCCCCTGATATCATTTTGGAGAATGATCAGTACAAGTCTCTCCTATTCCAAATATGTAACTTTCTGGTTAAGAATGTAACTTCAAGCACCAGTTATTGTACATTGAAAATTCTAACAGCTATAGCAGAAAAGGCACACATTTTAAATAAGACCTATTAAGAAAAAAAAAAGATTTACAGTGTGTTAGAAAGCTACAGTTCAACAATAATCATTAATTATTGGAAGACTGGAAGTAGTCAAACATATTCATATCAAACCAATCCAAGAAGAGCATTGGGGGTTTCCCAACGAGCCTCACATTTTTTCCACATCGCATGCAAAGAATCTGGATCTCATGAAGGGGATTGGCTGCCTCTTCATCAGCATTCACTGCCTCAGCTGTATTTCCAACATCATCAATAACTGTATCCTTCCCCATTGGCATTGTTTTGACTGACCGCGTGTTCAAAACGACCAACAGCAAGATCTGCTTAAATACAAAACATGTGCCAGCACTTCATGTCAATCCCCAACTATCAGTAATGATATCCTTTAGACAGAAATAGATATATGTGCCAATCAAGAGCCATCTAAATTTTTTTATCAAAAGACATAACAAGCATGACAGAAGCTTTTTACAAAACAGACAACATATTTCATATCTTCCACATAAACAGTCTTGGAAGAACTTTGAATGGCCAACAAATTGAATTCAGGTGACAAGATTGGATGTACTCTACAGAAGGCTTCTTATCTAATTTCAAAGTATGTTCACAAAATGTTCACTATATCCTGAAGAATTTTTACAAGAGAATCCCTAAGTGACTCAAGGACGGTATGAGTGGAGCTACATAACAGACTTAAGGCACGAGGAAGCAGTTACCATATTTAGGAATCCTAAATATGGCCTATATCTATTACATAACACGAACGCGCGCCTTAAATGAGCAGTTGCAGGGAGTCTAAATGCCTCTGGAACCTTCTCAAACCTGCTATCTTGCTTTCAATTAATCCTCCGACGTATTGATTGTCACTGAATATCTTGCATTGGATTTTACTTTCCGCTTCTCTCTGCAGGTAACGCAGCACATTAACGTGGCCTGAATTAGGGGCAGAACTGTAAATGGCGAATAACCCCATATCTCTATTCTGAAACTTTTTCGTCTCTGCTACAGTACAGCAGCCGCGGCAGCGATGACTGGAATAATTTCCATATGCCACTCCACGGATTTGATTTTGCGTACATGATTGACTGCCAGCCGGTGACGGATCATTCGAGGTAACAGGAATTTGCTGCAACTGAGGTGCCATCTTCAAATTTTTCACATCGAGATTCAACAACGTCTTTCTCCCTTCACAGTTAGACGGTGGCTCTTCTAAATGTGTGCATTTTCATGAATATTTAAACGAGCGAGGGCAAGTGCAAGGTCTCACACGGAGAAGAAAGACATGAAGAGTCTCTGCAGGGAAGAAAGACATGAAGAGTCTCTGCTAAGAGTCTCATCACCAACAGAAGAGTCTCATCGCCAGCAGGTAGTCTTTGCGAAGAGTCTCATTGCCAGCAGGCCAGGCCTGGCCTTTCATGGCCCATTACCATGGGAAAAAAACAATTTTTTTATGAAAAAACAGATTAAACGAACAGCAGAAAACACTCCAATCATCTAACACACATAATCAATGGCTCAGAATCGCACACGTCACATTCTAGGGATGTCTTTCTCAGAGGGAACGCCTTACGGCGTAATTATTTAAATGGCATATTAACATACATTGCTTTAACTCCATTTTGATTGATTAAGTAACCATGGAAGGTCAATGCAATGTTTGAAGGAATTGAAAGTGTTTGATTGTTTAAGGACCTATGGAAGGACCACACCAAGACTGAAGGAATTTGAAAATGAAATTGGCATCGTGAAATTAACATTAATGAGTAGAAGTGGAAACAGAAGTACAATATATATTTGTGCTGTAAAAATAGTTCCCACTAATGCCGACCATGCTCAATTTTTCCATGAAAATTGAGCTTTTTGATGCATAAAGCAATCAAATTGCTATGATGCAATAGTTCGCAATGATGCTAATAACTTCATGTTCAAGTGAATATGCGGTTGAGTGTTGCAGCCAACCTTACACCTGCTTTTGCAAGTTGAGTCTCGACAATGGGCCAGCGAGAGAGGAAATACTCATCTGCAAAACAAGGGACTTTAGCATTCATGCCCCACAAAATTACAGGACAAATAATGAAGTGCATGATGTGAAATTGATGAATATACCTCCTAAAACAGTGTTATTCTCAGCATCCTTGTAACCCCAATTGCAAGCTAGCTTGATACTTTCACTAGCATACCTGATACCATTAAGTAAACACTAAAATTAGATGATCAAAGAACCAGATAAATACATGTTGTGATAACAACCATTACTATCAGTTGTTGCAAATCATTGCCATCATGCAGCTAGCTGAAAGGATACTGCATCTGGTGATAAAATTCTGTTCTTATTGTGAATATGTGCTGATTTATTGTGTGACTTCTAGACAACCTTAGATAGTTTCCTCTTTCTGCTGAAGAACAGTCCATTCTCACTTTTTGTTGAGAATGCATTGTTTTGAAGTCTCCATGGATATTCTTGTGGTTTCATACTTCTAACTAGTTGGAGGGATGTTGTTGGAACCAGAATGACTGCACCAATTGGTGCCTTTAAGAGACCATATGTTTGACTTTGCACCAGTGCGTTATATTAGATCCTAACTTAACTAAGTGTGCCAAGGGATAGAAAAATAGTACTATATTAACCATATCCAAGGAAGCACAGTTCCTTAAAGGTTTTCCTACAAGAAAAACTGCTCACATGTTTTCTCAAAGGAAAACCTGCTATTTCCTTTATTGCAGAGGACTAGGCATAAGTGATTAGAAACATCAGCTCTAACGCATGACAGAGTGTGTCTAGCAGAATGTATCACTGTGTGTAAAGTATGGGCAAGATTATATATGATCTATACATGATCGTATAGAGGTTTGATCTTACTGTTAACTTTGTTGGTCAGTTGTTTTTACAAAAAATATTGGCAGCAAGCCTAAGAATCAGTGCACCAAACTCAACAAGAGCATTAAGTTGGTTGCATTGTCAACAGATGCGATAAACAAGATTACAAATTGCAATCCAAGGATGATGATACATGTTAGAGAATTTCAATACTTACTTTCCTGGGCAAGCAAGCTCATCCTTGCTGCATTTCTCCCATGTAGGTACTTCATCAGACCAGGTACCCTGTTTTTGAAATTAGACATAAATTTTCTCCTTGATGAGATTCACAATATATAGATGTAAACGATGTTTTTATTCTTGGACGAGCTAAAATTTTTCAAAGGATACTTATGCAAGGAAGGAAATGAATAATCTACCAAGTTAACTGCCTTTTTCGAAGGAAAAAGAGTGGGGAACATACCGTAATATTTTCCTGAAGCGCTGTTATCAATTCCTCAATGTCTCTATCATAATAATCTTTAAGGCCTGTCTCAATGATCAGATTATCCCATATCTGTCCACGGTCACAGAAACACAAGATCAATTAAATCAAAATTTAACTCAAGAGGTCAAGAACACTCTGAAGATAGCTTGAACACATTATGCCCTTGGTTGCAGCAATTGTCAAACCAATTGGTGCCTTTAAGAGACCATATGTTTGACTTTGCACCAGTGTGTTATATTAGATCCTAACTTAACTAATGGGCCAAGGGATAGAAAAATAGTACTATATTAACCATATCCAAGGAAGAACAGTTCCTTAAAGGTTTTCCTACAAGCAAAACTGCTCACATGTTTTCTCAAAGGAAAACCTGCTATTTCCTTTACTGCAGAGGACTAGGCACAAGTGATTAGAAACATCAGCTCTAACGCATGACAGAGTGTGTCTAGTAGAATGTATCACTATGCGTAAAGTATGGGCAAGATTATATATGATCTATACATGATCATACAGAGGTTTGATCTTACTGTTAACTTTGTTGGTAAGTTGTTTTTACAAAAAATATTGGCAGCAAGCCTAAGAATCAGTGCACCAAACTCAACAAGAGCATTAAGTTGGTTGCATTGTCAACAGATGCGATAAACAAGATTACAAATTGCAATACAAGGATGATGATACATGTTAGAGAATTTCAATACTTACTTTCCTGGGCAAGCAAGCTCATCCTTGCTGCATTTCTCCCATGTAGGTACTTCATCAGACCAGGTACCCTGTTTTTGAAATTAGACATAAATGTTCTCCTTGATGAGATTCACAATATATAGATGTAAACGATGTTTTTATTCTTGGACGAGCTAAATTTTTTCAAAGGATACTTATGCAAGGAAGGAAATATGCCCTTGGTTGCAGCAATTGTCAAACCAATTGGTGCCTTTAAGAGACCATATGTTTGACTTTGCACCAGTGTGTTATATTAGATCCTAACTTAACTAAGTGTGCCAAGGGATAGAAAAATAGTACTATATTAACCATATCCAAGGAAGCACAGTTCCTTAAAGGTTTTCCTACAAGCAAAACTGCTCACATGTTTTCTCAAAGGAAAACCTGCTATTTCCTTTATTGCAGAGGACTAGGCACAAGTGATTAGAAACATCAGCTCTAACGCATGACAGAGTGTGTCTAGCAGAATGTATCACTGTGCGTAAAGTATGGGCAAGATTATATATGATCTATACATGATTGTACAGAGGTTTGATCTTACTGTTAACTTTGTTGGTCAGTTGTTTTTACAAAAAATATTGGCAGCAAGCCTAAGAATCAGTGCACCAAACTCAACAAGAGCATTAAGTTGGTTGCATTGTCAACAGATGCGATAAACAAGATTACAAATTGCAATCCAAGGATGATGATACATGTTAGAGAATTTCAATACTTACTTTCCTGGGCAAGCAAGCTCATCCTTGCTGCATTTCTCCCATGTAGGTACTTCATCAGACCAGGTACCCTGTTTTTGAAATTAGACATAAATTTTCTCCTTGATGAGCTTCACAATATATAGATGTAAACGATGTTTTTATTCTTGGACGAGCTAAGATTTTTCAAAGGATACTTATGCAAGGAAGGAAATGAATAATCTACCAAGTTAACTGCATTTTTCGAATGAAAAAGAGTGGGGAACATACCGTAATATTTTCCTGAAGCGCTGTTATCAATTCCTCAATGTCTCTATCATAATAATCTTTAAGGCCTGTCTCAATGATCAGATTATCCCATATCTGTCCACGGTCACAGAAACACAAGATCAATTAAATCAAAATGTAACTCAAGAGGTCAAGAACACTTTGAAGATAGCTTGAACACATTATGCCCTTGGTTGCAACAATTGTCAAACCAATCCAAGAAGAGCATTGGGGGTTTCCCAACGAGCCTCACATTTTTTCCACATCGCATGCAAAGACTCTGGATCTCATGAAGGGGATTGGCTGCCTCTTCATCAGTATTCACTGCCTCAGCTGCATTTCCAACATCAGCAATAACTGTATCCTTCCCCATTGGCATTGTTTTGACTGACCGCGTGTTCAAAACGACCAACAGCAAGATCTGCTTAAATACAAAACATGTGCCAGCACTTCATGTCAATCCCCAACTATCAGTAATGAAATCCTTTAGACAGAAATAGATATCTGTGCCAATCAAGAGCCATCTAAATTTGTTTATCAAAAGACATAACAAGCATGACAGAAGCTTTTTACAAAACAGACAGCATATTTCATATCTTCCACATAAACAGTCTTGGAAGAACTTTGAATGGCCAACAAATTGAATTCAGGTGACAAGATTGGATGTACTCTACAGAAGGCTTCTTATCTAATTTCAGAGTATGTTCACAAAATGTTCACTATATCCTGAAGACTTTTTACCAGAGAATCTTAAGTGACTCAAGGACGGTATGAGTGGAGCTACATAACAGACTTAAGGCACGAGGAAGCAGTTACCATATTTAGGAATCCTAAATATGGCCTATATCTATTACATAACACGAACGCGCGCCTTAAATGAGTAGTTGCAGGGAGTCTAAATGCCTCTGGAACCTTCTCAAACCTGCTATCTTGCATTCGATTAATCCTCTGGCGTATTGATTGTCACTGAATATCTTGCATTCTCCATAAGAGCTGTGGAAATTGCATAGTCTATGAGCTCCTGGGCATCATCCAAGTGATTCACAATAACCTGCAAAATTTTTAAATTTTAACACCCCTAGATCTACTCAAAGGAAGGAAACCAGCATTCATCCAATGACAGTATAACATCACATTCTACGGAATTTCAGAGACCTGAGCGCATGTGACCGTCTGGAAGCAACGATACTCCTGGATGAAGTCAGGCAACCCAATGGTATGATGCAGAATGCGGTTGGTTCCATAGTCGTTAGAATTAGGCCCCCCGACGATATAGATGACGGTCAGATTCTCACTGTAAGCCCCCGCGATCGCATTGATGATGCTGAGCCCCCCGACTGTGAAAGTAGCGACGCAAGCCCCCACACCTCTGGATCGTGCATACCCATCGGCAGCGTAGCCAGCGTTGAGCTCGTTGCAGCAGCCAATGAGATTGAGGTCGGGCTCCGCCAGCAGATGGTCCAGCAAGGTGAGATTGAAGTCCCCAGGAACAGAGAAAACGTCAGTGACCCCAACCTCAACAAGCCTCCGTGCCAGGTGGCGCCCCAGTGTCGAGGAAGAAGGCAGTGGAGCTACTCCCGCCTGTTCGCTCGGCAATGGACAGGCCACTGATTTCTTGCCACACTTCTAAACTCGATTATTGAATCAACGGCGGGAGACACTCCTATCGTCTAACACTTCATCGGACGAAACAGAGAGATGACACGAGGGCAAGGAGGAAAGTTCATCTCAGAGGGAACGCGTTACGGCGTAATTACTTGAAATTGAAGATTTTAATTACTAACTTTGTTAAATTTATTTATATATTCATAATAAATATAAACAAATACAGTTTTATTAAAAATAATATTTATTTAAATTAAATTAAAAGATAAACACATGGAATATTTAAACTTAACCATTTAAGTTTCCTTAAAAAACAATTTAAGAACACGGATAAAATTATGTAATTATCCTCATTATTATTCACCATCTCTGATTCTAAGAACATAAACCTTAATTTAAAAAATACTACCTCTTTCGTAACAAAATGTTTATCGCTTTATTTACATCACATCTACCTTACTATGATCGCCCTATAAAAGGAAATCCCACAAAATCCTGCAGACTAATGCACTCATCTTTTAACACTTCAAATGATCTTCGGTTGACCAACTCCTCGTGGGCCTTGGCCTTTACCTATTTTTAACGATTACACCCTTCACCATCACCATGTTTAACCCCAACAAGGTTCCTTTTATGCTCACATTTTTGGATTCCCTTTCACTATCATGTACATGTACTTTTCTTTGTCCCTAACTTATTGCATGTATATATATCATGATATGTACAGACATGCACATTGACAACAAATTAATTCATTATCAAAATGTCAATGAAACTATCAAAAGGCACTCAACTAAAAACGGAAGAGAAAACGGAAAAGGAGAGTTCTTTTTTTAAGCTTATGCCTTATCCTCTATATTGGTGATTTGGAGGTATATTTTATGCAAATGCTTCCATCAACCGTAGTTTTCGGGGATGGTAATATCAGGGCATGGACCATTTGTTCATGGATTTAATATGCATATTAATAATATATAATTAATTATATTTTTATTAGGTTTAGTTTGGCTATTATAAATTAATGAATGTGACTTGTAATTTAAAATAATAAATTTTAGTCATAGTAATGGTTATAATTTAATGGTACTAAATCTTATTATCTATAATATATATCTTTTTTATTAAGAAATATAAAATGTTTCTAATATTTAAAATTTTTATTTCTAATTGTGAGATTTTCTCATTACTAATTTATTTTGAAATTGTGAATTGTATTTTTCACAAAAATTGATTATTATAATAATAACAAACTATTACAAGTTCCGAGCGTTAACTTAATTGTCTACATTATCGAGGTTAAGCTTTGTTAATGAGCTAACAGGAAGTGATCCCTTCGAGTGGATTTGCTTGGAACAATGTTTCTATGGATGTATTAGTCACCGATTTTATTACAAAAAAATTATTACAAAAGTCAAGTAAGCCACTTTCTCCAACTAAAATTTCCTCACACCAAAAACAATGAACCATGGTGTGGCCACTATGGCAATGACCTATTACTAAACCATTTATTATCTTGTACACTCTTGATGGTATAGCTCAAGCAACTTATTAAATCTCAAAAATCTGAGTTATAGTTCCACACAGTTCCCCCACCCTTCACTTCATCTCCTTTAATTAAACAAATTAGTTTTTATTCAAATTTTGAATTTTTAAGTCTCTTCACAACAACTTGACACTTGATCTAATGTGAAGACAATATTAGTTGGAGTGCTTTACGTAGACTCCATCTACCACTACAATACTCTTCCATGGAGAGTGATCTAAAATTGTATAACTAGATACATTTGGCAATTCTCTACGCGCTCTGGATAGCATCATAGAGGAACCAATGTTACATTACATCATCTTCCCCTTGATAATGATACAAGGGAAGACACCAGGGATACTTATTTAGTTGAACCATCATTCATATTATGACTGGGTATTATTGAATATCATAAAAGGTATGGTTTTTGTATCAAGGGGGTGTCCCTAACACCACACTCATTGAATTGGATAACATTATGCATATATTTTAGTTATTTATGGCATTCACACTCAATTTATTAATGAAAATTACTACAAGTGCACTTTGGCTAATAACAACACTGATCGAGGTGGATGTTGGTGTCCATCCACCTATTCCACTTGGACCCCCACCACTGTCTCTTTCAATTTTTCAGTTTCCTTAATTGTAACACAATTTACTATTTTTGGTAGTTTTTCGGGTCCTGAACCTCAAGAGCTATTTTGAGGCCCTAAACGACATTTTTTGGGAAAACTAGGGCCAACATTAAATATCAATTGATGTTGGTCACCCTAAAGTCGTATTCATCGGATAGATCTTTCTAACGAAGTATTGTGCGCGTCAAACGAAGATCGTATGCCAAAGTTACGACCCCGGGAAGTTGATGTACCAATTTAGCCAATTGGGGCCCATCATTTCGGTGCTTCATCTCCTAGGGTTAGGTTTTTTGATGTTTATGGTTTCCCATTGTTTATCAATAATAAATAGGCCTTCGAGCCTCATTGTAACACAATTGAGAGGCATGTAGTCACCACATCTCTTCTTAGAGGTAAGCTACCATCGCCCGAGCTAGTCTTATTTCCATTCTGTTTGTAAGCATGTTTTAGTATTTGATATTAATGAAATGTAGTGTTATTTCTACTGCATCTCTATATTTATGGTTATATCTTTAATTTATTGTGTTCTTGTTTAAGTTCGGATCAGTGGTATCAGAGGGGTCTTCTCTTTCTCTGTTTTTCTTTGCATGTCCCCAACGAGGTTGGGATATAAGGAGTTAGGGCTTGAACTAGTCAAACCTTTGCAATATCAAGCTCGAAAATCCCGATGGCCTCCCATGGTGGAAGAGAATAAAGACGAGAGGGCAAGAGATCCTTTCAAAATCTTGCTCGAAGAATCCCTCGATCAACAGAGGAACGTGATGATGGACAACTTTGCCCGGATCCTTCAACGACTACCCAAGGGTGACGCATCTCCTTCCAACAGCTACTCTGGAAGTGCCACACCCTTTAAGATACAAGTTAATTTTGACATCCCCATATTTGAGGGTCAGATAGATGCGGATGTCGTAGATAAATAGTTAAATCTGCTAGAAGGATATTTTTCTATTCATGATTTTTCCAGCTGGGAAAAGATTACCTTTTCACTTCTCAAAGTCACCCCCCACGTCAAGGACTGGTGGGAAATCTTCTGTGAGAAGAAGGACAAAAGTACACCCTCACAATTTTCGGCCGCACCCACTTGTAGTTCATTCCGGGATGCCATCAAGAACTAGTACTACCCTGTCGAGAGCTATGAGGATAAATACATAAAGTGGACCATGTTGTGGCAGGGAAGGGACCAAGACGTGCCAGAGTTTACCAATGTTTTTCATACCCTTCGCATGAAGTTGGTATCAATGATTCTAAGAAACATTTGGTACTCAAGTACCACGGCTGCCTACACATGTACATCTAGGATGAGATGGAGTTCCTAGACATCTCCTCGCTCAACATGACGTACCGATACGCTGTCAAAATTAAGCAGGATTTTAAACAGAAAAAGTGAGACTTTGGATCTGTGAATCTAAAGCAAGTGAAAGGCGCCCCCAAACTGCAGAGCAAAGAGCAAAGCTAAGGCGGGGTGACCTAGGATAACCCGCTGAAGATGCAAGCAAATAACAACACCATGAAGAAAAATAATGACACGAGAAAGTGGTGTGAGTTCCATAAGAGCTCCACTCACAACACAAGTGTGTATCAGGCCAAGCAGTCACTAGTGGTTGAGCTGAAGGCTTCTGAGTCAAACGCATGTTCCAACTCTGAGTCAGAACCTGACAAGGGGAATGATAAAGGGAAGTAGATCATTGATGCGAACGCCAGTGCCACTGTGGCCACCACCAAGATCTAGAAGACTAATCCTAAATATCCAAAGGAGGGGGAATGCCTATTCCACTCATAGATGTGGGTGAAGGGTTTTCCACTGCAGTTCATTGTCGATAATGGCAACCAAAAGAACCTCATTTCAGCAGAGGTCATGAAGCGGCTGGGCCTACAACTACATCACATCTGCAGCTGTACACCATCTTGTGGCTTCACCAAGGACGAGATATTTGTGTCAGCCAACAATGTCACATTCCCTATATCTTCAAGCCCTTCACGGATGAGGTACTGTGTAATTTTTCTCCTCTTGAATTTTGTGATGTATTACTAGGACATCCATACTTATGGAAATGACATATTGTTTATGAGTCTAGACACCACTCTGTTATTATTTTTTGGGTAGTAAGTTATACAAGATACCGGAGTTAGCCTCGCCTATTGCCATCTCTTTAATCTTTGCTAATCAATGCAGTAAGATCATCTCCTAGACTAGGAATTGTTTTTTCTTTCTTATTCGCTCTCAAATTAAGGGGAAGATCATAGCCACATCCATGGCCCCTGGGAAGGATTCCTCCACGCAGCAAAAGCAGGTGGATACGATCATGGAAGAATACAAGGACATATTCTCCTCACCCACAGGGATGCCCTTACATTGTTAGGTCAAGCATTCGATCGATCTGACTCCTGAAGCACCTCTACCCGGTGAATCGATATATCGTCGCTCAATTCTAGAAAATGAAGAGATCAAGTGGAAAATCCAGGAGTTGTTGTAAAAAGGGCACATCCAACCAAGTTCCTCACCTTGTGGGAGCTCGATTGTACTTGTACAGAAGAAGGATGGGACCTGGAGGCTCTGTATTAATTATCAGGCACTAAACGAAAATCACTGTCAGGAACAGGTATCTAATCCCATGGATTGATGACATTTTGGACCAAATCAAGGGGGCCAAGTATTTCAGCAAGATCGATCTGAAGTCTGGCTATCACTGAGTTCCATTAGAGCCCATAAATGTATGGAAGACCACCTTCAAATCCAAGGAAGGCCTTTTTAATGGTTGGTTATGCCCTTCGGGTTGACAAATGCCCCTGCTACTTTTATGAGGCTAATGGATGACATCTTACAGCCCTTCACCAACTCATTTGTGGTTTTTATCTGGACGACATCCTCATCTTCAGTAAGAGTTGGGAAGAACAATTACAACACATTTGGCAGGTCCTTCAAACCCTTCGGTAGCACAAAATGTGTTCCAACTTGGAGAAATTCACCTTTGGCATGAGCTAGGTCCAATATTTGGGTTACATCATAGATGAGCATGGCGTGCATGTGGATCGAGACATACGCCTCAGACTATGTTATTGGTGAAGTACTCACCCAACACAGGGATCCAGTGGCCTATCATAGTGAGATATTTTCTGATACAATTTGAAAGTACCCCACCTATGATAAAGAGATGTATTCCATCGTGCAGGCTTGTCAATAATGGAAGCATTACATTCTAGGGAAGGAGACGGTCATCCACACAGATCACCAACCTCTTCAGTTTATATAGACACAAGGGAAGTTGTAGAATGATCACCATCAGAAGTGGTCTACATATTTGCAACAATTCCACTTGAACATTAAATACAAAAAGGGTAGCACCAATCATGTTGTAAATTGCCCTAGCCGACCCTCGGTTGTAACACTGACTACTATTCTCAACTCTTGTGGCCATGAGACCTCTGGATGGCCACAACTATACAAAAATGATCTAGAGTTCACCTCCACATACCAGATGCTAGTATATGGAAAGAAATTTTATGATTTCCACCTCCATGATGCATTATTATGCTACCTGGGCCACCTTTGTGTTCCTCCAAGTGAGCATTCCAAGTTGATTTGGGAGGCGCACTACAGTCGAGTCGCAGGACACTTTGGTGTGGAGAAAAGTGTGGTTGTACTATAAAGTACTTTTATTGGCCCAAACTCTGACTGGATGTTGGGAAATACATCAGATCCTACATCTCTTATGCCATTGCTAAGCCAACCATCAAGAAGAAAGGCCTGTACACTCCTCTGCCTACTCCCATCCAGTCGCGCAAATCCATCTCCATGGACTATATGTCTAGCCACCCTTCTACCAAGCATGGTAATTACTGTGTTTTTGTGGTCGTCGACAAATTTTCTAAGATGGTTATATTGACAGCCTACAAGAAGAGTATCACAGTAGATGAAACTGCCAAACTCTTCTTTGAACGAGTATGGGTAGATTTTGGGATCTCGCAGACATCATATCAAGATAGCAGGTTCCTGAGCACATTCTGGTCAAGCCTTTGGACACTATTGGACACCAAGCTCACCAAGTTAGCTGCGTTCCATCCCCAGACTGATGGCGAGATGAAGGTCATCAATAGGATGATAGTGCACATACTCCACATGTACAACTCCAAGTATCCATGAACCTTGGATGAGAGTCTTCCCTATGTGCAACATAGTTATAATAGAGATTTTTAGAGCTTGACTGGTCGTAGTCCCTAACGCAGGAAAACCCTGCTTTCACCCACAGTATGCATAAACTATTTTTCCCGAGGAATTAATATGACCTACCTAGTCAAATCTTCATTAGATAATGGTTTGAGGCCCCTTTATTAAATCTCTGCGGAATGATTCATTAAACTAGCCCAGTGTTTCCATTAATTAATTCTTTCTATCAGACGTTGTTTATCTAATCCTCATAAACCTTCATTAACCCCTTATTCAATCCTTAATGCCCACACATTAAACATTCTTAACCTTATTACCACATATATATAACCTTCCCTGCTTCTCCACTTTGATATATTTGGATTTACCCATAAAAACCTTCTATCAATGCTATTTCTATTACATAACTTTTATAATAGAAATCGTCATAAATCATGTGCAAACTTACCTTTTTCCTCGTATTCCTCAGACTTTGCAAATTACCCGATGATCCTTATTGAAATTGCGCTCTCGGGGTTTCACAAGACTCTTAAGACTTCTCCTTTCGCATTCGGGATGTGATAACACAATCTGACCTCAAATACTCTACAACTGTGTCTATTCCTTAGCAAGTCCGCTCTATCGCACTTCACAATGCTCCTTCGTCCGCTTACATCGTATATCGCAATATTCATCGGCTCGCTCCATCTCACCTTCACACATCGCATGTCGCATTGATTAAGGGCTAAGGTCTATATCCCATGGATATTTGTGATGCGATCAAATCTCCGATCGCATCGGACATCGCAATCGCATATCGCAATTGCTTGTGGCCGAGGTTAAATCACTCACCATTGGACTATTGTGATGCGAGATTCAACAACGATCCTCCACCGTTGATCCAATCACTCGATCCAACATTCAGTAACGGTCTTGCATATCGCAATTGCAATTCCCTTAAGGCCGATTCATTCATTCATGTGATAAGTTGCGATGCGATATTAATAGCTTCGTTCCATGCGACTTGATCTCATCCGTTGATCTGTTAGATCCAACGGCCCCTGTGCATTAAGGCTTCACTCCTTTGTTCTTCCTTTTTACTTGGGTTTTATGATATTTCTTCAATGTTTCTCTGCGGCTCGGGTTACTTCATGGTTCTTCATCCTTCGCTGTTCCACTACGCGACTCCCTCCTGAGCTTAATTCTGTGAGTTCTTTAATCACGATCACTCCACAACATTACTTTGATTCTTTGAATGGATTCCAACGATCCATTATAATCCTTCATATCATTCTTTCCCTCTGTGTATTCTGACGAACTCTACCTACATACGTATATTATACAGAATCACTGATACATGCATAATTTATCCTTCAATACTCGAATTGCACACTTATACAATTTTAGAATCAATCTCTGTATATATAAACAAACATTTACACAATTTCTCTCTCAGGCCTGATCTTCTAATGTCAATGGCCTCTGTTTACAACCTGCCCGTAGGCTTACAATCACACTCTAACTAGCTAACCTATCCAACCTCTCCTCTATCTATGCCTTTTTGGCTTGCATTTATAAAAAAGGATTCTCAAACCAATTCTCGATTTAGATCCATAAGCTTCTCAACAAAATCCTAAAATCTCTTCCTCATCCCTAAGGATTCTCTCAAATCCAAAAAATCATGAACTAACTCCTAATTTGAGTTTTACAATCAATTTTCAAATCCCTGAGCTCTCTTAGCTATCCTAAATCTATCATATTCTCCTATATTCAAGAATATTTACAAATATGCCTCGCTATATTCAATTAAATCCTATTCAAGCTTCTCTCATTAAAATCACTCAAAACTTTTAATAATTACATTAATTCAATACTTAGGAAACCAACTTCCCTGAAACACAAGACCCCCTATGTCTACTAATGATAATGTTGAGCTTAATGCTCCTGCATCAAACTCCCCATGTAAGAAAATTTATGACCACCTGGTCATAAGTCTGGATAATTGATTCCTCCTAGATCCCAGACTTTATTTTGTAATCTTTCTTTGCTTGTTAACTGTTCTATTGCTGCTGTTGTCTGTTGTTGTTCTCCAGGTCTCCATACCTTATGCTGCAATGCTTCACTTTCCATGCTTTCATAGTCTGTTGCTGTCTTCCTCTTGTTGTCGCTCCTTTCCTTTCTTGTTGTTGTCTTCTTCTAAGACACTTTCATCATTAACCTTCTTATCAACTCAATTTATTTGTCCAATATATCCTTTGTTTGTTGATTGTCTTCAACTCTTAATCGTTGAATTTCCATTACTACTGCCACTCTTTTATCCTTACTCTCTTGTTCACTATTGTCTTGCACTTTTTTAGCTGCTGCCATATTGTCTTTCAACACAATTTTCTGCTTCTGTTTTCTGTACTTGTCAACTTCTTCTTGTCTTTCATTTATGACAACTTCTTTGTCATCCTTCATCAGCAATTTATCCTGAACATTTATCCTCTGCTCTTCCAACTTCCTCCTTTGAAAGTCTAACTCTCTATATAATTCAATGATTTTACTTGGAGTAAACTTTGGAAATTTTACACAATCTCCCATTTCTTCATTTTCTATTGACCCATCATCACATGGTCCTTCCTCCTCTGCTAAATCTTTCTTAACATCCTTCAATAGATGTTCTTCCTCTTCTTCTTTCATTGGGCTATCCACCTGTGCCAAATATGTTCTAGTTTCTACAACAAAATCTGCACTCATAAGACAATCATCAAAATAAAAAATATAAGGCCTTTGTACCTCTTCTTCTTCTTCTGGCAACCTTTCAGTATGTTGCTCTGATCTCTCCTTTAACTCCTCTGTCAGCACATCAGTATGCTGATTCAAACTCAAAGAACTCTTGAGACTGTCAGCAAGTCTCGTTCCAACACCATCTGTTTTAATGATGCCTCTCTGCACTTGTTCACTGTAGCGAACTGTTTCTTTTCCAGTCTCCTTGTCATATTCTACTTCAAAACTTTCATTTTCTGGAAGGTATTCTTTCATGTTTTTGACAGCTTTAAAAGACTTCCTATCTTCTTCCAAACCTGCAACCATACACAAATTATTAGTTTTAAAATCACAAGACCTTACGGTCTCATTTGATGTTTTAGTCATCAAGTCTTCTCGGTGCTCTAAATCATTCATATGATCCAACTCCTCTGGCTCTTCATCACTTTCAAAAAGTAATGGTCCACGTTCTAGTTCACATATCAAAACTGTAACATCTTCTTCAACATATCCCTTTTGTTGTAGCTCAACTCTTTCGAGCTCTTCTATCTCCAATTTGGCATCTAAAATTTGTTCAAGTTCCCTCAGCTCCTTTATTAACTGCATATTCACCTGTTGATTCCTCTTCTCTTGTAGCCTCTGCCACTTCACTTTCTTTCTCATGACATAAACATATTTATAGTCTGCTACATTTCCTTGCAACATCTCCATTAATACTTCAATCTGAAATGTTATCTCAACCATTTCTTTATCATATTCTTCATCACTCATTCTCATTCCATTTGCCTTGGCATCCTTCTCCTTTTGTCCTTTGCTATGATCTCTTTCAGAACCTATGTTATGACTGTCACCAGTCATCATCCTCTCCATCTCTATGAGTTCCTCACTTACTCACTATGAGTTGCACTAAAGCCTCTACAACAGCAAGTCCTCCCTGTTGCCTCTTACCTCACCAAGCTCTCCTTTGTACTTGGTATTTTGGCAAGCACTTGGTTCTCTATCTCTGAACATCCTTTAAGCACTTCTCTTTGATCCTTCTAGGCTTCAACTCATCTACATCTTCTAAGAACACAACTATCCTCTTTATCCAATCCCTGTTGGAATTCTTCAAGGTTCTACCACATTCTATTTTCATTCAGAAACTCTTACCAGCTTCTTTTATCCCTAACAATTCTACCCACGTCCTCTGTGGAATTGCCTTTGGGAGTTGCAATAATACTTTTGCATCAATACAAAGACCACAACTTTCCAATCTTCAAATCAAATAAAAATAAAAAACTTTTCATCTCACCTTCAAGATCTCTATTTGATCTTGTCTTCACATTCACCTGCACTTTGAATGGATTGTTCTTTTCACTAGCCTTCAAATGTATCTTCAAACTTTGTTACTTCAAGAACTTGAAAACATCCCTCTTACAGTGTAACTATTGTAATCCTGCTCTAAAATTTCACTCATTCAATATCTTCTAATCATTAGAAAAATTTTCATACCTTCACCTATCTTCAGGATCTCACCACTCCTGCAAATCTATTTCAGCATATCTTCATGCTTCCACTGCACAAACTTTCAACATTCAGCTACTGTCAATCAGATTTAGAATCTAGTTCTTTCTTTCAATCTTCCGACTTTATCTTGGCAAAGCTTAACTATCAGCAACAATTTCTCCTTCGCTGAGTTTTCTTCCACTCAGAAATCCTTACCAGTTTCCTTCATTACTGCTTCTTAAGGCTTGATCTTCTTTTGCTGAGATACTTCATTAGCTACAACTATCAATCTTCAATCTATTTCTTTATCCAACAAAACTCAAATCAGAGTTAAATAAAACAATACCTGCATGATTTCACAAGCAGTCTCCATCCACTCTTCACATTCGAGTGAATCTCCATTCTTCAAAACATCGTTGTGGATTCTTTATGTTTCTGCAATCTCTTCTTAATTCTTACTCACCTGCCTCTAAGAACTTAATTGTTCTTCTCCAATTTCAATTTCAAACATTTCACAATTCCAATTATATGGATTCATTGGCCATAAATCACTTGCTCTACTTTTCTCAAAATCTGAACATTCTATCAAAATGCAGAAATTACAAGATTAGTATTCCTCTTACCAATCTCCCAGCTTTACCTTGGTCGAAATCACCAACTGTCAGCAATACTCTATCCCTTCTTTTGCATGCAGAATCTTCTTCTTCTCTGATACCAAAATGACGCAGGAAAACCCTGCTTTCACCCACAGTATGCATAAACCATTTTGCCCCAGGAATTAATATGACCTATCGGGTCAAATTTTCATTAGATAATGGTTTCAGGCCCCTTTATTAAATCTCCGTGGAATAATTCATTAAACTAGCCCAATCTTTCCATTAATTAATTCTTTCTATCGGACGTTGTTTATCTAATCCTCATAAACCTTCATTAACTCCTTATTTTGTTCGGTGTGGAGCCTGATTATCTTCTGTATTCAAAAGTTTTAGCCAGATGTATACCCCAGGAATACTGTACACCCCTCCACGCGGGGGGGACTTGTCCCTCCCGCGGGGTTCCGGGGGCCGGCGGTCCCCCAGCGGGGGTTCAGGGGCAGCACTCCCGAAAATTTCTAGTGAATCTGTGCCGTTCATTAGGCGAATGATCTGACGGTAGAAGTTATATTTAATTTAGGGTTTTTTGCCCTAGAAGGCAACCCCTCACTATATATGAGCGAATTTTATTGCGTCTATATAGATTTGTATTCTGAGTGAGGAAGAGAGAGCAAAATGAGAGCGAAGAGGGTGTTACAGCGGATCTGCTATAGGTTGTATCTCTTCAGTTTGCTAGATAATATAATAAAAGAAGGACTAGTTGTTTCTCCGTGGACGTAACCCAAACTAGGTGAACCACGTATATCTATGTCTCTCTTGTTTTATGCGTTTTCTATGTTTATATTTCTGCAATATCTTTATGTCTTCCATTGCTCCGTAATATATAATTTTCTAACATATTCAATCCTTAATGCCCGCACATTAAACATTCTTAACCTTATTACCACATATATATAACCTTCCCTACTTCTCCACTTTGATATATTTGGATTTACCCATAAAAACCTTCTATCGGTGCTATTTCTATTACATACCTTTTATAATATAAATCCTCATAAATCATGCGCAGACTTACCTTTTTCCACTTATTCCTCAGACTCTGCACATTACCCGATGCTCCCTTATCGCAATCGCACTCTCGGGGTTTCATGGGACTCTTAAGACTTCTCTTTTCGCATCTGGGATGTGATAACACAGTCGGACCTCAAATACTATACAACTATGTCTATTCCTTAGCGGGTCTGCTCTATCGCACTTCGCAATGCTCCTTGGTCCGCTTACATCGCATATCGCAATATTTATCGGCTCGCTCCATCTCACCTTCGCACATCGCATGTCGCATTGATTAAGGGCTAAGGTCTATCTCCCATAGATATTTGCGATGCGATCAAATCTCTGATCGCATCGGACATCACAATCGCATATCGCAATCGCTTGTGGCCGAGGTTAAATCACTCACCATTGGACTATTGCAATGCGAGATTCAACAACGATCCTCCACTGTTGATCCAATCACTCGATCCAACATTCAGTAACGGTCTCGCATATCGCAATCGCAATTCCCTTAAGGCCGATTTATTCATTCACGTGATAAGTTGCGATGCGATATTAATAGCTCCATTCCATGCGACTTGATCTCATCCGTTGATCTGTGAGATCCAACGACCCCTATGTAGTAAGGCTTCACTCCTTTGTTCTTCCTTTTTACTTGGGTTTTATGATATTTCTTCAATGTTTCTTTGTGGCTCGGGTTACTTCATGGTTCTTCATCCTTCGCTGTTCCACTACCCGACTCCCTCCTAAGCTTAATTCTGTGAGTTATTTAATCATGAACACTCCACAATATTACTTTGATTCTTCGATTGGATTCCAACGATCCATTATAATCCTTTCATATCATTCTTTCCCTCTGTGTATTTTAACGAACTCTGCTTACATATGTATATTATATAGAATCACTGATACATGCATAATTTATCCTTCAATACTCGAATTGCACACTTACACAATTTTAGAATCAATCTCTGTATATATAAACAAACATTTATACAATTTCTCTCTCAGGGTTGATCTTCTAATGTCAATGGCCTCTGTTTACAACCTGCCCGTAGGTTTACAATCACACTCTAACTGGCTAACCTATCCAACCTCTCCTTTGTTTATGCCTTTTTGTCTTGCATTTATACAAAAGGATTCTAAAACCAATTCTTGGTTTAGATTCATAAGCTTCTCAACAAAATCCTAAAATCTCTTCCTCATCCCTAAGGATTCTCTCAAATCCACAAAATCATGAACTAACTCCTAATCTAAGTTTTACAATCAATTCTCAAATCCCTTAGTTCTCTCAACTATCCTAAATCTTTCATATTCTCCTATATTCGAGAATATTTACAAATATGCCTCATTATATTCAATTAAATCCTATTCTAGCTTCTCTCATTAAAATCACTCAAAAATTTTATTAATTACATTAATTCAATACTTAGGAAACCAACTTCCCTGAAACACAAGACCCCCTATGTCTACTAATGATATTGTTGAGATGAATGCTCCTACATCAGTCCCTTTCAATTGGGTCTAGGATTTCAACCATTGTGTCTGATTTATGTTGTCATGCCTCATGCGACTACACAGACAGAATCCACACATGTATTGTCTAAGGCTAATAAAGCAACCATATTTATTAAATACATCCAACACATCCTCCAATCGGTTCACGACATTTTGGAGAAGTTAAATGCCAAGTGCAAGCAACGATGTGATCAACATCAGGTGCCACACAAGTTTATGTTTGGCGATAAAGTTTGGTTGCATTTGCAGAAAGAACGCCTTAATGAAGCTCACCGGAAGCTCATACCACTTTGATATGGTCCTTACACCATTACCAAGGTTGTGGGAGACAATACTTTTGAGCTCAGCATTCCCCCATTCCTATTGGGTGTGGAGCCTGATTATCTTCTCTATTCAATGTCTCAGTCGGATGTATACCATAGGAAGATTGTACACACCTCCACGCGGGGCGGCTAATCCCCCTCGGCTGGGGGGTCCGGGGGCCAGCGGTCCCCTGGTGGGGGTTCGGGGGCAGCGCCCCCAAAGCTAAAAATAGATGTAAAATTGCCTTGTTAAAGTCTAGTAATTTCTAGTCAATCTGGGCCGTTCATTAGGCGGATGATCTAACAGTAGAAGTTATGTTTAATTTAGGGTTTCTTGCCCTAGAAGGAAACCCCTCACTATATATGAGGGAATTGTATTGTGTCTATGAATATCTGTATTGCTAGATAATATAAAAGGAAGGACTGGTTGTTTCTCCGTGGACGTAGCCCAAACTGGGTGAACCACGTATATTTGTGTCTCTCTTGTTTTATGCGTTTTCTGTGATTATATTTCTGCAATATTTTATGTGTTCCATTGCTCCGTAATATATAATTTACTAACAATTCCTTGTTCTATACCTAGTATTCAATGTGGACTACCTTCGACCATACTTCCCACCATCACTAGACACATCAAACATTGTAGAAAATCTCACACCAACAGAGTTAAACCCAGTCTGAATGGAATAGGCCACAACTGATTGGATTATGTACACACATATCAAGAACACTTGCCATTAGAAGATCCAACTATATCGGGTTGTCAAAGCTGGCCAACTCCTGCACTAAGGCAAGTGGCTCCCCAGGGACCAAGTTCGACAAAAGTTTCCCCATCTCATTGAGGAACTCAACACAATGGAGATCATTGTTTCCTTATCATGGATGACTGATCCAGGCAGATGTTGGTGGCCACCCACCTATTCCACTTGGACCCCTACCACTATCTCTTTCAGTTTTTCAATTTCCTTAATTGTAGCACAGTGTATTATTTTTGGCATATTTTTGAGTCCTGAACTTCAGGGGTTGTTTTGAGGCCCTAAACGATGTTTTTTGGGAAAACCAAGGCCAACATGGGTCATTGACCATTTTTGTCCGTGCGAAAGTTGTAGTCCTTAGATAAATATATTAACAAGGTATTTTGAGCGTCAAATGAAGATCGTATGCCAAAAGTTACAACCCTGGGAAGTTGACGTACCAATTTACCCAAATGCCCATAATTTTGGCACTTCATATCTTAGGGTTAGGTTTTTAGATGTTTAGGGTTTTCATTGTTTCTCAATAGTAAATAGGCCTTCGAGCCTCATTGTAACACAATTCAAAGGCATGTAGCCACCACATCTCTTCTCAGAGATAAGCTACCTTCACCCAAGCTAGCCTTATTTCCATTCTATTTGTAAGCATGTTTAAGTATTTAACATTAATGAAATGAAGTGTTATTTCTGCTACATCTTTGCATCTATGGTTATATCTGTAATTTGTTGCATTCCTATTTAATTTCGGATAAGTGGTATCAGAGGGGTTTTCTCTTTCTCTGTTTTTCTTTGCATGTCCCCAACGAGGTCAGGATATAAGGAGTTAGGGTTCGAACTGGTCGAACCTTTGCAAGACCAGACTCGCAAATCCATACGACCTCCCATGGCAGAAGAGAAGAAAGACGAGGGGGCAGGAGATCCTTTCAAAATATTGCTCGAAGAAGCCCTCGAGTGACATAGGAACGCGATGATGGACAAGTTTTCCCAGATCCTTCAGTGGCTACCCAAGGGTGATGCATCTCCTTCTAACAACTACTCTAGAAGTCCCACACCCTTTAAGGTACAAGTTAACTTTGACATCCCCATATTTGAGGGTCAGATAGATACGAACGCCGTAGATAAATGGTTAAATCTGCTAAAAGGATATTTTTCTATTCATGACTTTTCCAGCTGGGAAAAGATTACCTTTTCACTTCTCAAAGCCACCCCCCAAATTAAGGACTGTTGGAAAAAATTCTATGAGAAGAAGGACAAAAGTACAACCTCACTATTTCTGGCCACACCCACATAGAGTTCGTTCCAGGATGCCATGAAGGAGTAGTACCACCCTATCGGGAGCTATGAGGATAAATACATAAAGTGGACCACATTGTGAAAGGGAAGGGACCAAGACGTGTCAGAGTTTACAATGTTTTTCATACCCTTCACACGAAATTGGGTATCAAGGATTTTAAGAAACATCTGGTACTCAAGTACCGCAGCTGCCTACACAGGTACATCCAGGATGAGATGGAGTTCCTGGACATCTCCTCACTCAGAACGATGTACCGATACGCTGTCAAGATTGAGCATAAGTTTAAATATAAAAATCGAGACTTTGGATCTACGAATCCAAAGCAAGGGAAAGGCGCCCCCAAACTGTAGAGCAAAGGACAAAGCCAAGGCGAGGCGAGCCAGGATAAACCGTCGAAGCCGCAAGAAGAGAATGACACCACAAAGACAAAGAATGACACGGGAAAGTGGTGTGAGTTATGTAATAGCTCCACTAATAAAACAAGTGAGTGTCGGGCCAAGCAGCCACTGGTGGCTAAGTTGAAGGCTTCCGATTGAGACACATGTTCCGACTCTAAGTCAGGATTCGACAAGGGGAATGACAAAAGGAAGAAGATCATTAACATGGAGCCCAGTGCCACTGTGGCCTCCACCAAGATCAAGAATATTGAGCCTGAAGATCTAGAGGAGGGGGGAATGATGATTCCACTCAGAGATGTGGGTGGAGGGTTCTCCATTGCAGTTCATTTTCGACAGCGAGAGCCAAAAGAACCTCATTTCAGCAGAGGTCATGAAGTGGTTGGGCCTACCGACTACAACACATCTGAAGTCGTACACCATTGTGTGGATTCACCAAGGACGAGATCTTCGCGTCAGCAGGGAGTGTCATATTCCCTACAGCATCAAGCCCTTCACGAATGAGGCATTGTGTGATGTTACTCCTCTTGAAGTTTGTGACGTATTATTAGGACAACCATACTTGTGGAAGTGACATGATGTACATGAGTCTAGACCCAGCTCTATTATTATTTCTTTTGGTAGTAAGTTATACAGGATACCAAAGGTATCCTCGCCTACTGCCATCTCTTTGATCTCTGCTAAGCAATGCAGTAAGATCATCTCCCAGACTGGGAAATTTGTTTTCTTTCTGATTCTCTCTCAAAGTAAGGGGAAGATTGTAGCCACATCTATGGCCCCTAGGAAGGGTTCCTCCACGCAATAGAAGCAGGTGTATACGACCGTGGAAGAATATAATGACATCTTCTCCTCACCCACAGGGGTACCCTTTCACTGTCAGGTCAATCATTCGATCACTCTAACTCCTGGAGAACCTCTACCCAACAAGTCGATATATCACCTCTCCATTATAGAAAATTAAGAGATCAAGCGGAAAATACAGGAGTTTCTACAAAAACAACACATCCGACCAAGGTCGTCGCCTTGTGGGAGCCCTTTGTACTTGTATAGAAGAAGGATGGGACCTGGTGGCCCTGCATTGATTATCGGCACTAAACAAAATCATTTTCGGGAACAAGCATCCAATACCACATATTAATGACCTTCTGGACCAACTCAAGGGGGCCAAGTATTTCAGCAAGATCGATCTGAAGTCTAGCTATCACTAGGTTCCAATAGAGCCCACATATGTATGGAAGTTTCCCTTCAAATCCAAGGAAGACATTTTTTAATGGTTGGTTATGCCCTTCAGGTTGAAAATTGCCCCTGCTAATTTTATGAGGCTAATGGATGACATCTTACGGCCCTTCACCAACTCATTCGTAGTTGTTTATTTGGACGACATCCTCATCTTCAACAAGAGTTGGGAAGAACACTTGCAACATATTTGACAAGTTCTTCAAACCCTTCGACATCACAAACTATCTTCCAACTTGGAGAAATGCACCTTTGGCATGAGCCAGGTCCAATATTTGGGTTACATCATAGATGATCGTGGCGTGCATGTGGATCCGACTAATATCCAAGTCATTTGAGATTGGCTAGCCCCGACCACTATAACGGATCTTCGCAGCTTTTTAGGCCTTGCAGATTTTTATCAGAGGTTTGTGTTGGGATTCTCCCATACCACTTGGCCTTTGAGTCAGATTACTAAAGGTGGGGTGAAAGAAAAGTTTTCCTGGTCTGAGTCCCAACAGAAGGTGTTCATTGAGTTGAAGTAATGAATTTGCTCTACAACAATATTCACACTACCAGAACTGCAACAACGATTTGAAATCGAGACATACGTCTTGTGCTGTGATATTGGTGCAGTCCTCAACCAACACCGGCATCTACTGGCCTATCATAGTGAGACACTTTCTGATACAATTAAGAAGTACCCCACCTATGATAAAGAGATGTATTCCATCGTGCAAGCTTTCCGAAAATTGAAGCATTACATTCAGGGGAAGGAGAAGGTCATCCACACCGATCACCGACATTTTCGGTTTATACAGACACAAGGGAAGTTGCAAAACAATCGCCATCAGAAGTGGTCTACATATTTGCAACAATTCCACTTGAACATTAAATACAAAAGGGGAGCACCAATCATGTTGTAGACTACCTCAGCCGACCCTCAATTGCAACACTGACTACTGTTCTCAAGTCTTGTGGCCATGAGACCTTTGGATTTCTGCAACTATATAAAAATGATCCAGAGGTTGCCTCCACATACCAGATGCTGGTAGATGGAAAGCAAGTTCCTGATTTCCACCTCCAGGATGCATTATTATGCTAACTAGGCCACCATTGTATTCCTTCAAGCGAGTGTGCCAAGATTATTTGGGAGGCGCACTACAGTTGGGTCGCATGACACTTTGGTGTGGAGAAAACTGTGGTTGTACTACAAATGCAATTTTATATGCCCAAACTCCAATTGGATGTTGGGAAATATATCAGATCCTGCATTGCCTGCGCCATCGCCAAGCCAACCATCAAGAAGCAAGGCATGTACACTCCTCTACCTACTCCCAGCCAGGTGTGGGAATCCATCTCTATGGACTACATGTCTAACCTCCCTTCTATCAAGCATGGTAATGACTGCGTATTGTGGTCATGGACGGATTTTTTAGATGGCTATATTGGCAGCCTGCAAGAAGAGTATCACAACAAAGGAAACTTCCAAACTCTTCTTTGAACGAGTATGGGTACATTTTGGGATCCCGCACACCATTGTATCAGATCGGGATAGTAGGTTCATGAGCACATTCTGGTCAAGACTCTGGACACTATTGGACCCCAAGCTCACCAAGTCAACTGCCTTCCATCCCCAAACTGATGGCCAGATGGAGGTCCTCAATAGGATGATAGTGCACATACTCTACATGTACAAATCCAATCATCCATGAACCTTGGATAAGATTCTTCCGTATATGAAACACAGTTATAATAGATCTCTCCATAGCTCAACTCATCGCAGTCCCTTTCAAGTGGGTCTAGGATTACAACCATTGTATTTGATTGATGTTGCCATGCCTCACGCGACTACACATACAAAATCCACACGTGTATTGTCTGAGGTTGATAAAGTGACCAGATTTATTAAACGCATCCAATGTGTCCGCCAGTAGGTTCACGACATCTTGGAGAAGTCAAATGCCAAGTACAATGAGTGACATGATCAAAATCAAGTGCCACACAAGTTTTAGGTGGGCGACAAAGTTTGGTTGCATTTGCAGAAAGAACGCCTTATCGAAGCCAATTGGAAGCTTAGACCACTCGGATATGGTACTTACACCATTACCAAGGTTGTGGGGGACAATTATTTTGAGCTCATCATTCCTCCATTCCTTGGCCTACACCTAGTGTTCAATGTGAACTGCCTTTGACCATACTTACCACCATTAGTGGACACATCAGACATTGTAGAACAACTCACACCAATAGAGTTAAACCTAGACTACATGGAATAGGACACAACTGGTCAGATTATAGACACGTATATCAATAACACTCACAAGCAGTAGATCCAACTATATCGGTTTGTTAAAGATGGCCAACTCTTGCACCAAGGCAAATGAGTCACCAGGGACCAAGTTCAACAAAAGTTTTCCCATATCATTGAGGTACTCAATGTAATGGATACCATTGCTTCCTAAGGGGAGAGGAGTAATCTATGTGGATGTTGGTTGCCACCCGCCTACTCCACTCAGACCCCCACCACTGTCTCTTTCAATTTTTCAGTTTCCTTAATTATAGCACAATTTACTATTTTTGGTAGTTATTTGGGTCTTGAACTTTTGAAGCCGTTTTGAGGCCCTACACGACGTTTTTTGGGAAAATTGAGGCCAGCATGATGCAATGACTAATATTGGCCACTCAAAATTTGTATTCCTTGGATAGATATTTCTAACGACGTATTGCACACATCAAACGGAGATCATATGCCAAAGTTATGACCCCAGGAAGTTGATGTACCAATTTACCCAATCGAGACCCATAGTTTTGGCACTTCATCTCCTAGGGTTAGGTTTTTGGATGTTTATGATTTTCCATTGTTTCTCAATAATAAATATGCCTTCGAGCCTCATTGTAACATAGTTCAGAGGCATGTAGTCGCCACATCTCTTCTCAGAGATAAGCTACCATCACCCGAGCTAATCTTATTTCCATTTTGTTTGTAAGCATGTTTCAGTATTTGATATTAAGGAAATTAAGTGTTATTTCTGTTGCATCTTTGTATTTAGCGTCTATTACAACCTTTAGGCATTCCAAGTCAGCAGTCGGAGGATGTCTAAATGGATTTTATCACAGATTTACCCAAGTCTAAAGGAAAGAGTGTCTTCATGGTTGCAGTTGATAGACTTACTAAGTATGCACACTTTTATGCAGTATCTCATCCTTTTAAAGACAATATAGGCACTACTACATTTATGGAAACAATTCAAAAGCTATGTGGAAACCCAAAGATTATTGTAAGTGACAGAGATCCCATTTTCACTAGAAATTTTTGGATGAAATTATTTTCTTGTCTTGGTACTCAATTAGCTCATAGCTCATCTAATCATCCTTAATATGACGACAAAATTGAGTTAGTGAACAAATGTTTCGAAAGATATCTTCGTTGATTTGTATTTGATAAGTAAACACAATGGGTCAAGCGATTACCTATAGCTGAATGGTGGTATAACACTTCCTTCCATACTGCAACAAAAATGACCCCGTTTATGGCACTTTATGGATATCATCCACCATCCATCACATTATTTTTAAGAGAAAATTCTAAGGTTCAAGAAGTGGAAGATCACATCGAGAATCAACAACAAGTTCTCCAACTCTTAGAGGATAACCTCACTCTAACGCAAAATCGAATGAAACAACAAGTATATAAAAATCACAGTGAAAGAAGTTTTGATGTAGGTGACTAGGTATTTTTAGGGCTACAACCATACAAACAATTGTCCCTCAATCTAGCTAAGAAAGATAATAAATTATCACCCAAGTACTATGGTCCTTACAAGGTGTTGCAAAATATTGGTACTATGCATACAAATTGGAGCTTCCCGCATCGTCTCGAGTACACCCAATTTTCCATGTTTCATGCTTAAAGAAGGTTATCAGTGACAAGCTCCTAGTTCAAACAGTGTTTTCAAAACTTGACAAAGAAGGAAAAATCATATTTGAGCCTGAAGCAGTGATGGAAACAAGAACCCGACAACTGCAGAATCGATTAATTTCAAAGTATCTCATTAAGTGGAAGAACTTATGCGTTGAAGATTCCACATGGGAAGATGAGAATTTTATAAGGAACCATCTAGAACTACTTAAGGATTGAGGATAACACGTTTTTGAAGGAAAGGGGCATGTTAGGTCCCTATAATACTGGTGTACCCCCCTTATTGTTATTGTTAGTGTATCCCCCTATTGTTATTGTTGTGCCCTTACGTTATTATTTTTATGTAGGCTCTGATGATATTGTGAACCCTTAGACTCCTATATATACAAAGTAGGTCTTTTCATTTGTATCATCCAAGAATTGTTCATTTATGTAATGTAAAGGAGGTTTCCCCATCGAAGAGGATACTTTTTAAGTCGTTGATATATATTTTCTTTTGTTTTGTGATTTGGTTTCATAATCCACAAAAAAAAAAATTGCTTACATCAAATCATGGTCATAAATGATTCTTTAACAAATCCTAAGAATTCTTCTGAATTCTATAAGCCTTTCAAACCATTTGTACAAATTTACTTGAAAATCAACCCACAAAATTTGATACAAGCACTTAAACAAGTACCTATCCTTGAATTTTGCAATCTCTTCATCCAAATATACATTTTCTTGACATGCGTATAAGTAAATAGGTGCTTTAAACTAATCATCAAGACCAACCTTTCAAAAATTGTTGCTCCCACCATATCTCCACCACTCTTCATTTATTATGGTAACATCAATGGAAACATGTTTTTGGCTCTTCTAGAGACCCATTTTCCTTAGAATGTGTCCAACATAGGCCCACAATAGTCTAGTATATAGGCCTATTCAACCTCCTAAATGAAGGAGGTCTCACCCAAGGCACACTTACTAATAATTGACTAGTAAACTATTAAGGAGTAGTGGAAGCTTAAATTCCATATCATAGCAATTAATAGATTACATCAAAGCATATAAGAAATAATGGATACATATATATAATAATAACGTATAGAGCATAAATATACATGAGGATAAAGAACAAATCCTATTGTCATGCAATCACATGTGAAAATTTAGCAATCCCATTGTATTCATCTAAAAATGACTATGTAGATCTAGGCATTACACATCACATGAAAATAAAGTGAAATGATCTCATCATCAGAGTATAGATCCATCAAAACAACATAATCACATATCATAATAAGAGGATTCCACTAATAGCAAGTTGTATAAGGAATGAAAAACAAACAAACCCTTTATAATATAATTTCAATCCACATACATAAGTGCATACATACTACTAAAATATATGTCATTGAAGCATTGACAAAAGATTCTACATGAATATAGAATTTGAAAATTGTAAGCCACTCATACAAAATAGGGCTCTATGACTTCATGGAAAATGCATAGAGGGTCTTGGCTTTGTGGGTGCTCCTCGGCCTTCTTTCCACATATTCAAGCTTTTAAATATTTTGGTCCTTTGGAAAAATATGGCCTCAATAAATACCAACTAAGAAACAAACTAAAAGCAAAGAAATAGAATGAGATTGTTGTATGCAAACTTGGCCTAGTATCCAATACCAACTTTATATGGATTTGATCATCACTACACATAAGATTATCATCATCTTCCTACTCTTCATGGTGACTAAAAATGACATAATAACAATTACATGACAAAAATTAAAATGAGTAACATTGGCCATACATACAAGAACTTGAAATTACTAATAATTGTTAGAAATTGTAGCAAGAAAAAGGCTCAATTTTGACTTGTGCCTTAGCCAAATTGAGTAATTTGATTTTCCACATCAGCAAGATGACTTGGATTGCAGTTAACTTGTGTGACATGGCCTTGTCTACTAGTTTACTCAATAAATTCGAGTTATAGGCTAGAAGTAGAGTTGTGCATGTAGTGATTGCTAAGATTTAGCAATCTAGTTGAGTTATTGTTAGTTGAACTCAGTTAACTGAGCTCTAGTCATTAGTTGAGTCAATTGAAGGTTCATTGAGTAGTTAATACTATTGTTAACTCACTGATCTCTCAATTAACTAGTGAATCAACTAAAAATAGACACAGTCATGCATGTAATCCGAATTTCCTAGTTGAGGTCAAGGAAAATGTATGTTTGTATTTATATTTGTGTACTGTTGAGTGTACAATGATTTTTCAATGATAAGGTGATCAATTCCTCAAGCTATTGCGCAAGGAAATAGGGAATTTCTCCTATTTTCTTTTGGGGCTAATTCCTTCAGGATTGCACAAGGAAATAGGAAGTTGGTTGAGGCTTGAATTGGCTAAGTGTTAGCCAGATCAGGTCAGGAAGCACAAAAACGAGATTGCAATGCAGGGTGTGCTTCAGAGTTGAAGCAAGACATTGTAATTGTTTCTCTTTTCATCTGAATTAATGCAAAACATTTAAGGGGTTTTTCCCAGTTGGGTTCCCTTGTAAATCATTGTGTTCTTGTGGTTTTGATGGTTGCATGTCATTGCATGTGTTTCTAAATTGTGATTTTCGTTCTGTAAAATAGTAGAGTAAATTTGTAATCTCTTGATTTCAGTTCGATTTCATTAGTAGTATCAAATTTCTATTAATTTCTACATGGTATCGAAGCCTCAAATCATAATAGAAACCAGTTAAGAGGTCTTCTCTCTTAGAAATTTCGAATTACAAAGTTCATGGAGCATATATTCTTCAGTGCGGGAACAATATCCTTCTTTGGATTGAGGCTTGAGTATGCATTGTAGGGAATTTTGAATTTTTGAGCTTGGAACAGATTTAGGATCATCACAAGTGCCTTAGGAGAAGCATTTTGGAGTAGCCAGAATCTTGACAAGTGGGCAGTCTTTGAAGTCCTCATGTACAATGATCATTGAAGAACTAATGAGTTGTTAGGAGCCAGAGTTGTGGAGTGCTAGTTCAGTTGGTTGTAGATGGCCAAACCACTAATAAGAGTTCAAATCTAGAAGACCCCAATGAGCATACTTCTTAAAGGAGCTATAAGGCTGCTAGTGGCAAGATCAATAGCCAATGTTTAGTAACAAAAAATTGAGTTGTGATATTTGATATTGGAAAATTAAGGAGTATAGATATTTCCTAGAGGGAGATCGAGACTCGGAGGGAATCTAGTTTTAGAGGGAGAAATCGTATGGAAGCTAGTACTTCAAGATCTGGGGAGATCAAACTCATTATTGCAGTAGTTGCAACACCAGTCCAGAAGCAATAGCTTAGCAGTAACAACAATAATATGAGTAGATCATATTTCTTCATGCATGTAGTTATACCTCTAAGAGTGAGGTGGGGCGATGTAGAGCCTTAGCCCGAGAGTTGCAAGTATTTGACCAAGTTGCATAGGAGAGCAATAGTAGTTGCAGTATACTCTTTTTATGGATCATTATCCTTGTTACAGGGCCCCACAGTATTCAGTAGCAGAAGGATCAATGTTAGTTAATGTAGTCATATCTTAAGGGATGGTTGCAGACTAGTTACAATTAGATGATGACAAGCACATAACAGAATTGATAGAAATGTAGGAGGCACAATGCAGAATCAACAACAATGCAGTTTTCCTAGTAGACAATGTAGAGACTAGTAGCAATCAGAGACTCATGAGACAATTGTAGCTCAGATACACAATTGATTCAATATTTTGGATGTTCTTTAGCTACAGTTGTTGCAGTAGCAACAACAATAGTGAGAGGTAGTGCTACAGTACATTCCACAGGAGTTGGATTGGGGTTGTGGAGAGCCCTTTTCTTTCTAAGAGGGAGTGTTAGAAATTTTTGCAAGAAAAAGGCTCAATTTTGAGTTGTGCCTTAGTCAAATTAAGTAATTCAATTTTCCACATCATAAGGATGACTTGGATTGTAGTTAACTTGTGTGACATGTCCTTGTCTACTAGTTTACTCAGTAAATTCGAGTTATAGGCTAGAAGTAGAGTTGTGCATGTAGTGATTGCTAAGATTTAGAAATATATTTGAGTTATTGTTAGTTGAACTCAATTAATTGAGCTCTAGTCATTAGTTGAGTATTTAAGATTGTTGTTAACTCACTGATCTCTCAGTTAACTAGTCAACCAACTAAAAATAGACACAAACATGCATGGAATTTGAATTGCCTAGTTGAGGTGGACAAAAATTCATGTTTGTATTCATATTTGTATATTTTTGAGTGTACAATGCTTTTGCACTAAGAAGGTGACCAATTCCTCAAGCTATTGCACAAGGAAATAGGGAATTTCTCCTATTTTTTGGGGGCCTAATTCCTCTAGGATTGTGCAAGGAAATAGGAGGTTGGTTGAGCCTTGAATTGGATAAGTGTTGGCCAGAGAAGGTTAGTCAGCAAGAGAACAAGATTGCAGTGCAGGGTGTGCTTCAGAGTTGAAGAAAGACATTGTAATTGTTTCTCTTTTCATCTGAATTAATGCAAAGAAGTGGAGGGTTTTTTCCCAGTTGGGTTCCCCTATAAATCATTGTGTTTTTGTGGTTTTGATGGTTGCATGTGTTTCTAAACTGTGATTTCCATTATGCATAATAGTAAAGGAAATTTGTAATCTCTTGATTTTAATTTGATTTCATTAGTACTAGAAAAATTCTATTAATTTCGACAATAATGCCAACAAAAATACACTAAAAGGTAAGAAGCAAAACTTATCATTGTTGAAAGAACTTAAAAAAAAATTGACTATTAACTTTATGTGGGTCTCTTTGTTGTCTTACTATCCTATTTAGTACAATGCTTAACATACAAACCATAACAAATGTGGATCTCTTTTTTATCTTCATACTTAACACAATGTGTAACATATAAGTCATAAAAATGAATGATAAGACCAAAACAAATAACATCACACATAAAAAGCAAATCCACAAGTAAAAGGAACATGAAAATATAGAAATGTAACATCATGATTATTTGTAAACCTACCTTAAGATCCCCTACCATATTTAGAGAATAGATATGGGACATTGTATAATATAAACATTAGGGAAATGAAGTGGGACACCTCAAAATCATAGAGTGCCTTGAAGGGTTTTTTAAAATGAATGGAACTTGCTTATAATTCCACCTAAGGAAACAAGGTTTCGCAAAACAATAGAATAATGGCAATATTTGTTGAAGAAAGTGTAACTAGGTTTGATATTTACAAATGTAATTTTGATCTTTGTACTTGTCAATAAAAAGAAATATTATTTTTGTAAATTATAAGAATGAGTTTCTTGCTCATTTCATAGGTCTAGGAAAGTCAAAGACATGTATAAAGAGCTCTTCTTGAGCATATATGTAATGTATATGAGTCTACCTAGTGACTAGATTAGCCCTCCAAGACAAGCACAATCCTCTTGAATAAGGAAGCAAGCAAAATGATGAAGAGAACAGTCATGTCGGCCTCAATATATATATATATATATATATATATATATATATATATATATATATATATATATATATATATATATATATATATATATATATATATGTCATTTCGGCTCATATACCTATATGTGTGTGTGTGTGTGTGTCATGTTGGCTCATATAAGAGACACAACGGTTCACTTGGTCAAGTCGGCTTAATATGGAAACATAACCACTATATATACCCAGCTAGGGTCACCGCAAAAGAGCAAAACAAGAACTCGCATTTATCTGAGATGATTCGGTTGGGTACAGGGTCTGCAATCTGCATTACAAGAGGGCACCAATTCGGACTTCTCTGCAACTTCGGGTGAGGATAGAGACTCAGATTCTCTGTGACTTTTGGATGGTTGCAGGATGGGTACAGGTCTGAGATCCTCACAGTTCGGATGGAAAAATAGTGAGATAATTTCATATGGATGCCACAAAGGTACACTCTCGGCATAGGTGCAATAAAGAAGGTCTCGGGTCTCTGTCTCAGCATACAATCATGATCTCAGTATAACTTATGAATAGTCCTCACAGTGACACACATTGTCTCAGCATACATACTATCTCAGCATAATACTCTATCAGCATACTTGACACAGTCATGTTCTTGACATTATAGTATTGATCATAATCCTATCAAAGACAAGGTCATGATGAATATCTCAGAGCATTACATGAACCAAGTTCATAATGAAGAACGGTATGATGACCTCGTTAATATGGTGAATATCTCTATGAAGATGCAGCAGTGATGTTCTCAATGATGGCAATAGTAATGAAGATCTTAGCAATACAGTGATGATGATCTCAACAGTGAAAAAGAAGAGGATTGATGTCTTGGTCTTGGAGTGGCTTATAAGGTCAGAGGTCACAGTCTTGGTATTCGTCAATTGGAATCTTTATAAGAAGAATTTTGTGTGGGCTTTCCTCCCCAAGAGGGAGAGGTTTTGGCCCTAACAGAAAGCCAATATCTTGTGTTCTTGTGTCTTTGTTTTCTGTAACTATTTGATGAATATAAGAAGACACACTCTAATAAGAACAAGTGAAGATTGTGCTAAGAAGAAAAATTAAAATACCTCACAAGTAGTTATCCTGATAGAAGAATCACATTAACTACACTTCCCCTAGATTCTTCAACAATATTAACATAAACATATATGGAAACTTGACAAAGGTATGTGGTGGCTATGTCAATTATATGCTTCCACCCACTTGACAAGCCATTGTTCACTAACTTATATATTTGATCAACTTGCTCCATACACATATTTGCTAACATGTTAGCCATGGATGTCATTCACTTTTTGTTTGGACTTATAACATCCAACACATTCCCATTGTTGTAGAGCAATGCAACATCTATATTATCAATGCCCAACATATAATAAGATTTCTATTTGTAAAGGATATTGATATTGACATTCTATATTTTAGTCAAAATGAGTTTTATGAGTTTTATAGAGATTTGCAACTCTCTAACTTTTTATTTGACCTGCATTGTTTCATAATGGGAAGATAATAGTTTTATATTTATATTATTAAATTTTAAATAATAAATTAAAATTTGTTTACTAAGTAAGAATTCGTTACTAATAAGTAAGTTTTAAATCATAAATCATTTTTAAATGTACCATTTAAATACTTATATAATTTCAATTTGATATGCATTATTTAAAACGTAAATACATTGATGTTATTCTTAAGATAATTAACTAAATCTATAAAAAAAAATTTAGTCAAGCAAGAGAATATCCTTGTAGGATGCGGTCACTAGAGGTTTCTGAATTCATATAGAGCAACATCGGCATCGAGTTGTACAAACAATAGACAGTAACATGAGCTTACTCGTGGGTGCCTCTCTCAAGTTGGACTACCCTTCGTCGTAATCTGCTAGTAATATCTGTTAGAAGGATAGTCCAACATTCTGCACTTAATTAGATATTACTCCATAGCTCGTACGTCGCTGTTAGTGGGCTCCTCCTGTCGCGCTTGAGGAATCTGCACATACACTCAGAAGACCCAAAAAGGATATTTCTCATCATGAATAATTTTTTGCCGTCTATATATATATTGTTCATTGGATTATGTGGTGAAGTTTCGGACAACTATCATATATTGCATTCTAATTTGTTATAAATATGTGGACGTCATATAAATCAAAATCTAGAGGCAGCCGTCATTTTCAAGCGACCAATAAGCCTCTCCTTTCAGAAGAGGTATGAATTCACCAATCCCATAAATTTCTCAAATAATAAAATAATTGAATTAAATTCTCATGGTAGAATTTCAGCAGCAGAAAAAGAAAATTAGAAAATCCCCAGCTCCCAGTCTTCTGGCAGCTGGAAGGGAATCCCAAAATCTTTCATCAACACATCCAACGGAGGAATATCCTGTACGTTGAAAGATCCGCCATTCTCCATACTTTCAAATGCTACGGAATCCCCAAATGTCGCAGCCTGCTCCCAAATAATCTGTTCGCTGTTAATGTCACATTCCTCTTCCAAACTGTATGATGAAGATGCCCCGCCATTTTCAGGAAGAAGCCGGAATTCTTCTGCCGCAAACTTGGCCGCAGCGGTTTGAATTTGCTGCGGTGACAGAAACGCAGGGAAGGAAATTTTGGGCAGAGAGTGGGGAAAATTGAGGTTGGCCTTGGATCCTCTGAGGCAGTACATGGCAAAGTCATATGCACGGGCAGCTTTTTCCGGCGTGTCGTAGGAGCCCAACCAAATTCTGGCACTGGAATTGGGAATTCGAACTTCCGACACCCATTTCCCCCATTTTCTCATCCGGATTCCCTTGAAGTGCCGCGACTTCAGTGAGCAGCTTTTGGGACTGCTGCGGCAGCTCTGGTTTCGCGAGGGTTTAGTCATTGCAAGATTTTGCAGGGGAGTCGCACTGAGGACGTGCCGGTAAAATTTGAAGTGTGTCAAGACAGGAAGTAGTGTGATAGTGAGGGGATTTGAAGTGAGAAATGAAAGAGATGGTGGTAACTACTAGAGTTGTGCAAGTGAATGTCTGCGGCATGAGATTGTTTGGTGTAAGTGCCAACAAATATATAGAGACGGAAAACGTGTTGAGTGCATGGGATGTTTTGCGGAGGGAACCGGCTTGGTGTGAATGTGTGTTGGACGAGTCTGAACTTTTATGCATGGGAACCAGCTTGGTGTGAATGCGTCTTGGACGAGTCTAAAGAAGAAAGTTTAGAGCGTTCAAAGCCGTGCGTTTCATTGCGGCTGACTTTCCACACGTGACCACAACTTTGCGGCTGACTTTCCACACGTGACTCCATCAAATGGTGCCAGCAGAGGAAACACTTTAGGCCAGCACAGATTCTGTGCCGCTATGGAGTATTTAATGCTGATCTTACCAATATATAAATAAAATAGTGAAATTTTAATGATATTATATCACTTAGTTCAGCAATATCCATGTTATATATTAGTACAATCATGTGGTTGATATATGTGGATAGCCATTATTTTCTATTTTTATAAATAATATTTATGAAATGTGTTTTTTATAAATGTTATTATTATTATTATAAAAACTAACGCAATAATTAAATTAAAAAAAAAAAAACACTTAATATTATTATAATCTTGAATGAATTAAATTTAAATAAATCAATTTAAAATTTAATTCTAAAAGTAATTATTATTATTATTTTATTTAATTTTAAGGTTATGGTTAAACGAGACACTAAATTGGTATATATGATTTTTTTGTTTGTGGGACAAGGGACCCATCTCTTTACTAAGTCTATTAAGGCATAATACAGTGATGTGTGGTGAGGCGGTTGGGTTCGATGTGTGGTGAGGTGGCTGGGTTCGTTGGGTGAAACCCATGAGATCCGGGTTCAAATCACATTGAGTATATTGTCCTTCTATGGTGTGCCACTCAAGGAGTAGGCTCTCTCGTTAGCATGAGTCTCGGCTCTTGCCAAAATCATAAGAAATTAGTCTCGGCTCTTGCCAAAATCATAAGAAATTAGTATATCTGGCTTGCAGGGTGTTGGATGTACTCTTGGTGTTATAGTGGCAGGCAAGGAGTAGGCTCTCTCGTTAGCATGAGTCTCGGCTCTTGCCAAAATCATAAGAAATTAGTATATCTGCCTTGCAGGTTGTTGGATGTACTCTTGGTGTTATAGTGGCAACTACCAGGTTGTTGGATGTACTCTTGGTGTTATAGTGCCAACTACGAGAATTGCTCCTGGGTCTTCCTTAGATTAGGAAATTAGTATATTTGGCTTGCAGGGTGTTGGATGTACTCTTGGTGTTATAGTGGCAACTACAAGAATTGATCCTGGGTCTTCCTTAGATTAGGTCTGGCAGTTAATGTACTCTTGGTGTTATAGTGGCAGCTACGAGAATTGATCCTGGGTCTTCCTTAGATTAGGTATGGCAGTTACCGATTCACCACGTTGTCAAAAAAAAAGTCTACTGAGACATACATACTCTACCCCTTTGGTTTTAAACTTGTGACCATTTAGGAGGAAACACATGCTCTTAACTATTAGGCTGACACGTTGTAAAAAAAAGTCTACTAAGGCATACATACTCTATCTATTTGGTTTTGAACTTGTGATCACTTAGGAGGAAACACATGCCTTAACCATTAGGCCCACTCAAACTCTAATACATCTAAATAATAAACTAATAATTTTTTTAAAGCTAAATTAATAAATTGATGTTTTAAATCCAATATAATAAACTTAAAAAATAAAACATATATATTTTTAAACTTAAACCCAATATAATAAGCCTAAAAAATAAAACATAGCTTAACTTAAAATCTATTAATCATAAAACATAAAAATAATTATTATAAACATTAAAACCATATATAAATATTTATATCTAATAAAAACAGATCATCTTACAATAAATTTTATGCATAGAATCAAGTTGTATGCATTCCTATTTTATAAAAGAAATTAAGAGCAGAGCAATTACTTGATATTTATTGTCTGATATAAGCAAACGGTACAAGCGCATTGCCATCAAATTTTGGGTCGGCGAACCCATTTCCTATTGCATAACCCTAAAAACTGAGCATCGATAAAAGCCAAATTAGCTTGACCTTTATAGAACATATACTACAAGGTTATAAGGAATTTTAATGCTAAATAATCGTTACCTTAAAATTCAGAACAGGTTTTAGCCCAACTTCAATCCCTGTAATGTAACATAATCATAGAAGATCCAACATGTGAGTCAATGCCACATATATTAGAAACATGTATTGAATGTCTTGTTGAATGGAAACGATATTGTCGTACCCTTAACCACTTCTGATGCAAGAGTTGGAACATAGATTTTTGCATATGATTCTCAGGTAATGTAGAACATATTTAAAATGAACTCTGGATATTCTTCAAACCACTACTTGAACATAAGCGAAATGAGTTTTCTTTTCATGGCAGAACCAACAAAAACAAATCTACATTTGTAAATCGAAGATAATCCACACAAGCAACTAAAGTTAGATAACATTAAAAAGACAAAATTGAAGAACATTGTGGAAGGTTGGGCTCAAAAACCCAAAAAGGTAACCCAAATTTGAAAGATGGGATTGGAATTAAAATGAAAACTTTTAAACTATTCGAATATAAGGATGAAAGAAGAGAGTTGGATCAAACCCAGGTATTGTGGTAATTGAAATGCAGGTAAGTGGCACACTCAATCGCCATGCCAAATGAAGGGGAGTCACATCAAATGAATTGTGAATGCCACTTTTTCGTAAATAATTTTTGAATAAATTATAAGGCTAGCCACATTTAGTGAATTATCTTTTAATGGATTAAAGACACAAGTAAATCAAAGAAACTAAAAAATGATTCGTCAACTTGCAATTAAGTCTATTGAACCATGTATAAGACAAAATATTCTTAAAGTATCAAATCTTGATCATTCATGTTTCAAAAATTTGAAATTCCATAAGCTCCATTCCAATATAAACCACACCTATTAGCATAAATATTTAGAATTGTGGTCAACTGTATACAAATTCTTAAAATTTAATGACTTCGATATTTAATATTGTAGCACGAATATTGAAATGATAATTTACTGTATTTGTGATTAAAATTTGATGACCTATATATCACTAGCATTGTTGTGCAATATTTAACATTGCAACACTGATATTAAATACCAACACTTTACTGTATTTGTCAGCGAACCACTTCCAAAACAACTATGAATGTGTAGCCATCCAATTCATGTGGGTGATTAAATTTAAGAGCGTAGTCTAAGGAGGTGTAGTTTTTGCCTGGAAAATAATTGAAATTTCGGCACGATTTTGGTAGAAATTTTTGGAAATCTAGGTTACAAATGTCAAGCTTCAATATTTTGGGTGCCCAGGTGTTTTTGATGGTGCTAAATACAATTCTAGCATAAAAAACATGACTCAATCAATCCTACTATTAATTTTTTTTTGAAAAAAATGACGAGATTTCGGAAATTTTTTGTTGACCTAGTGAAATTGATGCCTTGATAGACAACGCCAAATTTAAATTGTCCTGCACCATGTTTAGCCCCCAAGGTCAGGTTTTCTTTGCCCACACATTTAGGAATGCTCATGTACATGTACTTTTATTTTTTTCCTTGAAAAAAATATGTACTTTTCATTAAGTAAATGAAAAAGTTACATTTTGTATATGTTGTGATCAACATTCAAGTATAGCTATCATAGATAGACAAAAATTGTTTGTCTAAACAGGGTCAAAATCATCAACCATATGTTCCAACTGTTTGATATCATAAGCTAGTAATTGACTATTCATACCTATTGACAAGCATGTGAGCTTCACTTTTTTTAAACATAATAAAATTATCCATTGAAGGACCCAAGAGTTACCCATACAAAAAATATATCATCATGAACCATATTCTTGTATCTGCATCAACTGATAAAAGAAACCAAGCTGGAAACTGGAAAAAATTGACATGTAGATGAAAATTTAACCCCCCTCCAGGAAGGGAGGATGTAGATATTCCTGTGTGCTTCCATCTAGTAGCTCTATGATCATCCATGAACCAGGAGCTTGTCCCACACCCCCTTTAGAGAGGGCATCTGCCACAAAGTTCCTCTCCCTGTAGATATGACGACAAGCAATGAAGTAAAAGGATGATTTTAAATGTAATACCTCTTCAAGTAGTGGAAGAAGAACATAAGAATGACATCTTTGAACATAATTAAACCAGTTAACCACTAGCAAAGAATCCCTAAAATTATGAAGTCTACGACAACCCTTTTCAACTGCAAAGCAAAGTAATAATTTCGGCAAGAGTAGTTATGAAAAGTTATTGGCTTCTTGTCCTAGACCAATCTAGTGTTTAAACACATGATCTTCCTACATATAAAAGGCTATTCCCCATCCACAAGAATTGTTCCCATCAGATGCTCCATCAAAATATGCCCAAGGGAACGAGTGATAAATTTCCTCAGCTATAATAATACAAGGAACTGGTTCCTTCTCCAAATTGGGAATAGACAAGTAAATGGCCAGTATGGTTGCAGCCACCATATTTGGTGAAGAAACTATGTCCTAGAATGTTTCTTTGTTCCTCATGATCCATACTCCCCAACAAATCAAGGGGGGTAAATTTCGGAGAGTCTTGTCAGGGACATTATCCCACCAAATTTTCCATGCCTACTTAAATTCTTCATCTTTCCATTCAGGAAAACCACCCAAATCGCTCCTACACTCCATCCATACCGCCTTTTGAAAGGGACAGTCCAAGAAGAGGTGGTCCATAGCCTCTTCATTATTTTTACATATTATGCACCAACTTGACCCTTCCTTTCTCCCTTTTTGGAGATTTTCTCATATCAATATCCTATTCTCCAAAAGAAACCATAAAAATACTTTTTCCTTGGCAGGACAATTTTGTCTCCAAAGATTTTCCCACCACCAGATTGTATTCTGGTTCTTGGAGGAAGACACTAGGTGCACATAACCTATATTTGGACTATAAACCCTCGAGGTTGAGTGTATGCAGAAAAAAGTGTCCTCTTAGTCATGAATCCTAATATGTGATCTGTCCAAGGCTCTAATGAATTCTTGCCAAAGTAGTTTGTGAGCCTCTGTCAACTTAAGATGCTCAACGCCCATCCATCTTTGTTTTGATATGGTAGTATTGTTCAAATCAACAAACTGACTCAAAAAATCCCTTCCATTCTTGTTCAAAGTTGTGAAAAAACTCTTGGAAACATATACTCCTCTGCACATTTGATCCAATGATCGATGCCTACCCTCAACTTCTCTACATTCCCTACTTTCCATTTGAGCCCACTTCCAATCACTGAGAAAGAAGCAAGCACTACTTTCCAAACCACTGATCCATTTTTTGTCTCTTATTACACTTCTTGATCCATTCTTTCACAGTTAAAGGAAAAATGTATTTTTGGTACACCATCGTTGTGCACAGATTGCTTGTATCCAAGAGTCTTCACCCAAATTTTGTTGCTAAAGCTTTTGAGAAAAGTTGTAGATTCTTGATTCCCCATCCTCCCCATGCTTTGGGAGCTGTGATTTTGTCCCACTAGACTCATGGGAAAACTAGATCTTGCAATCACTGCAAAATTCATAGATGAAGTGGAGCTTGACGTTGTGCCATTAGATATCTGTGGCATCATTTTGGGCAGCCCATACAGTTATGACAAAAAATCTATTTTCCATCGACATGAAAACAAATATCACATATTCAAAAAAGGAGTAGAAATATTGTGAGAGCTCACAACAAAAAAACAAATCTTTCAAATGTTAATGCAGGGCAAATGAAAAGATCGGTGAATTCGATGAATAATCTTATGCTTCTCATGATCAAACCTGAGAATGATATTGATTATGAAGTGTTTGATGGTTATAATTTGAATTTGAAAACTGATTTGGTTGACGTTGTTAACCAATCTGATAAATTGTTTCAGGAATCAAATGGATTACTTCCCAAGAGGGGAATCCAACTTGAGTTATAGTTGCAGCAAAAATTTCTTATTCCTAACATTGGCATGTACGATGTCAATGATGGAAAGCACATAAATTAAGACGCAAATCCAGGGATTGTTGAATAAAAGGATCATTTAGCCTACTCCTTTACCGTGTGGTGCACCTCTTGTTTTGGCGCCCGAGTAGAATGGTAAGCCTTTTCATGAATGGGATTCAAGAAATGGTTTTCATCAAAGTAGAGTTGTTGAAGGAGATATAGGGAAGATGACATTCAAAACCAGGAAAGGTTTGTTTGAATGACTTGTTATGCTTTTCGGTCTTTGCCATGCTACTACTACTTTTGCGCATATGACGAAAGATGTGTTGAAGCCATTTTTAGACAGGATAGTCTATTTGGATGACATTTTCATTTTCATAAAATTTTATATGAACATGTCATGTGTGAGAAAAAAATACTTGATGTCGTATGTCAAGAACATGTGTTTCTAAAGATGTCAAAGTATATGTTGGATCAAACTTCTTTGATGTACTTGAGCCATGAAATTGGTTCTTCCAAGCGTGTTCAAGTTCCCAAAGGCTTTTTGGCAGTCTTTGTGGGACGTGGAGAAGGTGAGCTGAATTTATACCTCTCCAAGATTGATGTCGTAACAGTTTGTGGTGGTATTGACTCCATTCCTGCAGACAAAGGTGAAAGAAACATACATCCCTGTGAAACCGCAGATGCCTTTGCTCTGCGTGCAATTTATGCAGGCAAGCTCAAGATAGTCATTTGGATAAGAGGTTTTTTGGGAGAGGCCCAATGTTGGACATAAATTTTGTTAATTTTTCTTCTATTGTCATTCATTTTGATTTGTTGACAGTTGTGCAAAATCTCTTCCTGTGGGGAGGCAAACAACAAGAGGGATTTGATGCTTTAAAACAAAAGATCAGTGCAGCTCCAGTACTTCCTTATCCAGACTTGAGACAGTCACTTAAGTTTTAGGTTGTTGTATGTGACTATGCCATGGGCGTAGTCTTTTTGCAATGTGGTAAGCCCATTTATTTTCATTCAGAAATTTTCAATGATAAAGTGTTTAAGTTGCAGCGACAAAGGAACTTCCATTGGATGGGTTTTCTTTTACTATTCCACTAAATCAAAAGGTATAAGAAAAAAGTTTGTTGATATACTTTCTAGGCCTATAGCTTGTATAAGTACTTTCCTCAAGCATCATTTTATTTTACATGAAAGTTATGTTCAGAAAAAAAAACATACTTGCAAGATGTATATTCAAGCTTGAGTCAAAGTAATCAAGTGGAGGAATTCGTTTACCATTTTCATCATAATGTATTATATCATCTTGGTAAGAAGGATGTTTTTACTGATAGTAACATGGAAAAGGCCAAAGAGTTCATTGAACGACTCCAAATGGTACATCAAACAGTGCAAGAATAACTTGAAAACGTTAAAGCCAAGTACACAGAAAGGCACGACAAGAATCATGGAGATCACAAGTTCCAATTCAGTTATCAATGGATCGAGATTCAAAAGGTGAGGGAACTGTACCTTCACCTGCTGGTCAAATGAAAGTGATCTTTTGGGGTTCAAAAGACTTCTAGTGGGGAGGAGTGATCAGGTGCTCAAAATTAGGCTCAAAATCAAATTGTTAGAATATTAATAAACTTAGTTTTAGATCACAGATCTCATCATTCTGATTCCAATGGTGCGAACGACACTCAAATCCAAGCTCATATGCAAAATTTAGAGCAAGTCAAAGTTCAGGCTTGACTTGGACACATGGTAGGATTGGATGATGTGGCAAGGTTCTTCAGCAAATGAGGAGGTGCCAAGTGGAAAGCTATCATTACCCCCTGCATGTCGCAAATCACAATCACATTCGGGTCAGCGTTAAAAATAAACCCCATAACAACCAAGGTGCGATGCGATAAGGCAGGTGGGAAGGCTTCCAAGAATCGGCCGGAGGCGCAATGCGATGGATCGCAATCACACATTGGTGAAGGGAAGGCATTACGAAAAATCAACCCAAGCATAGCCGGAATTGCAATGCGACAGATTGCAGATCGCAATCGCACACTATAGGAAAACAGAGTCCCGCATTATGATTACCTGTCAATTCACTGTCGAACTGCGATTTGCGAGAAGCTACTGGATGCGAGATGTTTATCGGTTCTAGTTTATATTGTCATCAGGTCCACCACATCGTAATCGCACAATCGCTAGCCGTGTACACAAACCTTAAGCCCGCCGGTATTTGCCGATTGCGATTTGCGTTGAACAGTCGGTTGACATAATATGGCCCACCGCTCGGTGAAATTTTCCCCCAGTTAACGCGTTTTTTGGGCTAATTTGTAGGCTCATGCCGGAAATGGGCAATTTGTGGAGCGAATAATGGGAAAACAAGGGGAAATCATAACTTCTTCATTTTTTCACCAAATTGGATACAAAAAGAGTCTAGATAATCCATTTTGGATATTTTGGACTCATTGGAGTAGGCTTCAGAAGCATTTGAGAATTGTAAACACATATTTTTACACTTTTGAGCATAATAGAGAGGCCCAAGCCATTGGAAGATGGACCAAGGAGACGTAGCCCAGGAGGGGTGAACTCCTTTATCATGTGCTTGTTGTAATGTGTTTTTGATGATGTTCTATACATGTTTATCCTATTGTTCAGTTTCTGGTTTATGTTAAATTGCTCCTAAAATTAACATAAAAACTCTTCATTCACTTACAAAAATTGATGAATCCTTAAGCACAATGAAAGCATTTTGTTTATAATCTGAAGAAGATATTATCACTGCAAACTAATATTCTAAATCAGATCATGGACACCAATGTTTTCTTGCCTAACATCATGCTAGCACATACATCCATGTTGATTTGAATGACATCAATGCCAACACACTTGTTAATTGTCAATTAATGTCAACTTCCCAACATGATCTCCCAGCAGTACTGTTGACATGAATGCCAACAAACTTTATGCCATTGGCCAGAGTGACAATGCCAACTATCCAACAGTCAATGCTCCACCAAATAATATTTAAAATAAAAGTATCAGCCAACTATGATTGCATAAGCCAAAATAATTCTAAGACCATGTAATTTTATCTCGAATAGGAAAAAATAAAAATTCTTCGTCCAGTCCTGCATTTTCTTGTATCACAACTTCTTAAGGCATCTCTGCAAGCAATGAATCACAACACAACAACAATGCACCTCAACTTATTAAGCAATGCACCTCTACAACACCTTTGTAATTGAGCATATTATCAATGAAAATTTGAACGGAAACTAAACTGAGTGAACGAGAGCTATATTGTGTGAATAGGAAAACTTATTTTGTCACAGGAACACTACAACCACTTTAATCACTTCAAGAACTTCTTCAAATCTTCCCTAATATATCTTGCTACTCTGCAATCTTTGCAATACATCACAACATCACATTCCAACAAACATTCACATACCTTCAACATTGACCTCTGCAACATTTGCAAAATATATCATCTATCTCTTACAACCATAACAAGCATCACAACACACCTTACAAACATATGGTGACCACACCTCTGTCAAGCAAGCATAACAAGCATAGAACATAAACATAATAACCATAACAACACCTGTGTGCATGCCATCACCCTTTGTTGCTCCTTTTCCATCAATGATAACTATGCCAACATACACAGGCGTTATTCGATGATAGATGAAAGTAGGAGTTCAAAGTCGAAGCAATGATGGGACCAAAAACAAGGTCCAACTAAGAGAGGTAGAGTCTATGGAACTAATGAGAAGAAGGAAGAGCGCCCACGAAAATGAAGGTCCATGTGGATGATAATCATTGAGTGATACAAAGATGTAGTTCACGAGTGAGTATAATGAGTTAGTGTCATCTACCATTATGGAAAAATATTTTGGTGTATATATATATATATATATATATATATATATATATATATATATATATTAATAAATTAATTTCAGATTATGTCAAAATTATTAAAATCTGAAATTTTGAAAAATGTTTTTAAATTTTTAAAGATATATAATAACTAATAAAATTAAAAATAAATTAATAAAAAATCTCATTCAATAAATTAATTTAAAAATACCTCTATTATAATTTAGATATTTAATAAATGTTATTAAAAATAGTTATCACACGTTTTATTAATAGATTTGATTAAAATTTATTTAAAAATAAAGTTGAGAATGATAAAAAAATAAATTGAAGAGCAACTTGGAAGATTTAGAAATCTATCAACTTTATTAATAAATTTGATTGCATTTTGAAAATTTATTTGAAAAAATTAAAATAATAAAAAATAAAGAAAACTTGAAAGACTTAAAATATATCAACCTTATCTCGAGAGACGAGTATTATATCTAATGATGATACTTTTGATAAGGATACATAGAGAGTGCGTAGCTTTTCATTACTTCATAGAGTCAAATTAGATATCATAAAGCATGTTTGTAAATTGTAAAATAAGAATTTATATTAGTATTAATGATTAAATTTTTTTTTGTAAAATATGTCCACATAATTTGTTATAAAAAATTTAATTGATTGAAAAAAATTATTTAGCAATAGATTTATTATTATTTTGATTTAAAAGTTGTTTCAACTCTAGCACATTACAATGGAGAATTCTCAAGCATTTTAAAGACTTTAACTAGATGTAATGACACTAATTCAATACTGCAGGTCAAGTCACCAATATCTAGTGTTCGAAATTACTACTCCCAAGCTCACAACCTTAACTATTTCATCAGGTCAAGTTTACTTAACAATCCCCCCTTTCTAGACTTTACTTACAAGGTCTATGCCATTTACATATAATTTACATCTTATAATTGTATGCCGATTTACATATAACTTGCAAAATTTCATCATTAATATATATATATATATTTTTTAAATTATTGCGTCAACACTTATACCATGGTTTTGACACACTTACACCAACACACCTACTCACAATGGTTACTCTCACATTATAATAGAGAATTTTCAAACCTTTTAAAAGTATTAACTATAATAACTAAATGTAATGCAAAATATAACTACATATAATGCCAAATATCCTTAGCTCTTTCGCCCAATCAAAATTACCTAACAAAAATTTCTTATCTAACCTTGAAAATACTATCAATATATCTCTGGATAAAGTTTCTTCCAACTTAATCGCAGATCAATACAAAAGCATATCAACTCGTAAGTTATTAATGAAGAGATGATGAATCAACTCGTAAGTTATTAATGAAAAGATGTTGAATCAATAGGGCATAGACATGGGGGAGCTATTGTAAAGAGCAAACTATGGGAGACTCTCGTCTTGATAACCCTAAAAAATTAACATTTTCCTTTGTCAAATGTATCCCCTTTGTTAATAAATTTCTGATTGTGTATGGCTATGATGCTTGAATGTGATGCAACAATTATGTGCCGTGTAACGCTTTTGGATAAGAAGTAAATTTTGGTTGTGCATATCAATCATTCCTGTTATCTGTTACAAAAGATTTTTATGTTCTCTGGCTACGTGAACCATCGCAGCAATGCTCTACGAGGACAATCATTTTTTGCGTTGCAATAGATAATAAAATATTATCATGATGTGTACAAACACGCACGTTGACAACAAACTTTTTTTTTTTCAGACAGAAAATCAGGATATATTATATTAAGGAAATATAATTATCATATAAAGCCAAAAACATTCGGCCAGCTGATAGGCCCTGAAAATGAGCTGTTACCTGTTACCTGTACCAGTTGACATTGACAACAAACTTATTCATTATCAAAATGTCAATGAAACTATCAAAAGGCACTTAACTACAAAAGGCACTTAACTAAAAACGGAAGGAAAATGAAATGGAGAGTTCTTTCTTTTAAGGTATTCCTTATCCTCTATTTGGTAATTTGGAAGTATATTTTATCCAAATGCTTCCATCAACCGTATTAAGAGAATAGTTCCAGGGATGGTAACATCAGGGTATGAGCTTTTTGTTCACGGATTTTATATATATATATATATATATATATTTTAGGTTTGGATATTTATAAAATAATGAATGAGATTTATAATTTAAAATAATAGATTAATTATATTAGGTATTAGTAATGGTTATCATTTGATGGTACTAAATTGTATTATCTATGATATATATCTTTTTTATCCATAAACATAATTTTTCCTAATATTAAAATTTTTTATTTCTAATTGTGAGACATTTTTATCACTAATTCATTTTGAAATTATGAATTGTATTTTCACAAAAAAAAAATGATTAATACAATAATAACATATTATTAGTAGCCTCGAGGGTTAGTTCAATTGGTTGATTTCTCGTCATTAAAGCATCTCGCTATTGAGAGGTTACAAGGTCAATTCTCTTCTACACTCTTGAGGTTAGGCTTTAATGAGCTAGCAAGAAGTAATCCTTTGGGTGGATTTACCTAGAACAATGTTTTCGTGGATGTATCGGTCACCAATCTCCAGAGTCCATGACCACATTCCAAAAAAAAAATTACAAAAGTTAAGTAAGTCACTTTCTCCAACCAAAATTGCCTCACACTAAAAACAATGAACCATGGTGTGGCTACTATGGCAATGACCTATTAGTGAACCATTTATTATCTTGTATACTCTTAATGGTATAGCTCAAGCAACTTATTAAATCTCAAAAATCTTAGTTATAGTTCTAGACGAATTCCCCCACCCTTCACTTCATCTCCTTTAACTAAACAAATTAGCTTTTATTCAAATTTTGAATTTTTGAATTTCTTCACAACAACTTGCACTTGATCTAATGTCAAGACAATATTAGTTGTAGTGCTTTACGTACACTTCATCTACCACTACAATACTCTTCCATGTAGAGTGATATAAAATTGTATAACTAGATACAATTGAAAATTCTCTACATGCTCTCAATTGCATCACAGAGGAACCAATTTTGCATTACATCCTCTTCCCCTTGGTCATGATACAAGGGAAGACACAAGGAAGACTTATTTAGTTGAACCACCATTCATATTATGACTATGTATTAGTGAATATCCTAAAAGGTATGGTTGTTCTATCAAGGGGGGTGTCCCTACCACCACACTCATTGAATTGGATAAAATTTTGCAGATATTTCAGTTACTTTTGGCATTCACACTCAATTTATTAATGAAAATTACTACAAGTGCACTTTGGTTGTTGACAACACACGTACTTGTACCATACATGAAAATCATTGGGGGAATTTTGAAGTAGAAAATGAGCCTCAAAATAAATAAATAAAATACTAATAAAAAGAACTTAAAAGAACCAATAAGATTTAAGAATGATTTCATCCATAGGAGTGAATATTTTAGGAGGGAAAAGAAGAAAACTATTTTTTTAATCATATTTTCAACTTATTTCCTCATAGGTTTACTCAAATTTCAAGTGAGGGAACTTTTTCTATGCCAAAATTCGATTCTGCAACCAACAAGTACCCACTCTACATAGTTTTGAATAGATCCACACTAAGAAAAAATGAAAATGCATAAAAAATACAAGTTTCATTCAAGAAATACATTTTCTCATTTATTTTCATTTTTTATTATGTGGGTTTATTAAAAAGTGTGTAGAGTGGGTACTTGTTGAATGAACAATCTAATTTTTGCGTGCAGGCAATCCTTTCTGCAGACAAAAACAATCCCTCTAGTCCTATGGGAAGATCTAACAATTACAGAAGACAATTACATGCAATCTTTCCTAATTCATACTAGAAAATGAAAAGGAAGATAGATCTCCTACCTCTTTCTGATGCTAATACCCTTGCTGTCGACCTTGACTCTTTGGCTTCCAAACTCACTATCTCCTCTTCATTGGTGTAGATGTCTGCCTACAAGAAAGATCAAGTGGATACAACAAAACTATTCAAAGCATAACATTTTCTAATACAAATTATGTAACAAATCAAGGAGCATTACAATAATTGGCACATTTATGGAAAGAAAATATATATTGTATTATTAATAAATGAAAGGGAGCATTACAACCAATGAAGCCTTGATATTGGAAGCCTCCTTCAAGTGACATTCCTAGTCCAGGTCTTAGCCTTCAAACACATTTTCTCCTTTGCAAATGGCCAGCATTTGGGCATAATTCAGCACTAGGATTGCAACCACCAACATCCAACCATTAGTGGATGGTGGGAAATTCATTTATAGGGAAGGAGAGGGAGTTGAGGATCCATGAAAAGAGGGAGGAGTTCCACATCTCAAGGGAGAGATCCATGGAAAGAGGATCAAGGGCTAGGAATGGGAGGTCTCATTCCAATCTTCATTCACCTAAAACCACATCGTCGTTCTCAAGCTTTCGAGTAAGAGAAGATTCTCCTACATTTTGGGAAAACTGCATGAAGAGATCCAACGCAGATTTCCTGATAAAAGTAGCATTGGGCTTGCAAAACAAGGTTTTCAACAAGCTCTTCAGAATGCTTTCAAGGCAAGTTTTCTTCCTTTTTTTTAGGCATGTTCCAAACATGTTTCATGGCAAATACAACGTTTGTGATAACTTTCATCACTTTGCGACACTTACAACATTGACGACACAAAGTGTGACACTTCAAGATACGAGACTGGGAGTGTGACCAAATCTAATTTTGTATCTAACAAGTTCCTATAATTGAAATTTAAGAAAACCTATAAGGGGATTAGTCAAAAATAAAATAATAAAAAACTAGTTTTCATTTTTTCCTCTAAAATTCATAACTTTTATATTATTATTTTTACTATTATTTTATTTTTTCTTTAGGAGACCCATTTTAAACCTCAAAATTCCCCTAATAGTAATGATAATTTGACTAACGATAAAAAAGAACATGTGAAAGACATGGGACAAACTATTATTATTGTCATTCTAATATTCATTTTTAGTGATGGATGTCCACAAGTTCAAGGAACAAATGAGGCATATACTGAAATGTACCTTATAAATTTATGCGTATACAACTTTTAAAGCAACTAGGGGTTCAATAGTTTTAGTGAACATCTCTATGCCTAGAATTCAAACATCCATGTAATTGAATTTATCACTACTATGCCACTTCAATTCTTCTATATTTCCATCCAATTCCACTAATTCCCTTATCATCTACAAAATCAGATTTGATTGATCATCATTATCAATGTTAGTTAAATCTCCTTACTACACCTTTATTCATATTTTGCATCATTACACACACTAGATGTATCTCAATATTGTATCTTATTATGAAATACTCTTGACTAATGCAAAAGTATCTCATCACTTCCCACCACCCGTTGGATGGTTGGAAACATAAATGGACCGAATTCCCGTGGGGGAAAGGATAGATTCGATCTACTTCCTTTATGTGATTGATAAGTGATCTAACTGGTCCAAGTTATTTCAAGTATTTCAAGGTTCTCTTTACCCACCAAAGTTGAACCTTAGGTTACCTAAATATTTAACTCTTCCATCAAATCCTCCTATGATTTCCACATGATTTCACCACCATTCCCCCTAATGCAAGGATTACGTTGAATCCATATTAAAAATTCTGAAAACTATTTCCCATCCCATCATCAATAATATTATTTACACCATAATTTTGTTAATAAACTACCCACACGACATTCCCTTGAAGATATATAAGGATTTTTCCAATAATTAATAAAATTCAACAACAAATTCCAAAGCATAATATAAATAGTGATGTTCATCCAAAATTTATTTCTTACATTAAATCATGTTCATATAATTGAGTCTTTCGCAAATCCTAAGTAGTATTATTGCTCATATGAGCCTTTTGAACTATTTGTACAAATTCACTTGAAACTCAACCCATAAAATATCATGCAAGCACTTCAAAAAGTACTTATCCTTTAATAATGCAATCTCTTCATCCAAATATGCATTTTATTGACATGTGAACAAGTAAATAGGTTCTTCAAACTAATCATCAAGACCAACTTTTCGAAAATGGTTGGATCCCACCATATCCCCACCACTCTTCATTTGTTAAGCTATCATCAATGAAAACATGTTTTTGGATCTTTTAAAGACCCATTATCCTTAGAGTGTGTCCAACATATACCCACAATAGTCTAGTATGTAGACCTATTCAACCTCCCAAAGGAAGGAGGTCTCACCTAAGTCACATTTACTATTAATTGACTAGTAAACTATTAAGCAGTAGTGGAAGCTTAAATTCCATACCATAGAAATTAATAAATTATATCAAAGGATATAAGAAATGGATAATACATATATTTAATAATAATTTATAGATCATCAAGATACATGAGAATAAAGAGAAAATATTATTGTCATGCAATCATATTGAGAAAAGTCATGCAATCCCATTGTATTCATCTGCAAATGACTTTGCACATTTAGGCCTTACACATTACATGAAACTATAGTGAAATGTGTCGGACAGTTGGCATTGTCTAGATGGCTAGTGGCTTAGTAAAGATATCTGCAAGTGTGTTGGCATTGATGTCAACAATCATGTTGGGAGATGTGTTGGGTAGTTGGCATTGTCGAACTATTGGCAGGAGTGTTGGCATTGATGTCAATCAGACTAAAATAGATGCTTGTCGCAACAGATGTTGGCTTTGATATTCCCTAACCTAGTTGTGATGGTAATTGGTCTAGCATTGACTAGAGTGATTGATGGTCTAGGCTCAAGAGGAATCTTATGGTAGTTGCAGGCTTTTGGTAGAGAATCATCATAGTAGCAGGCTTATTAGAAAATCCATAAAATTATGACTATGGTGATTGGGAGTCCAGGAGGAATCCCATGGTTGCTGCAATAATCTTTAGAGAATAATCATAGTAGTAGGCTTACAGGATAATCCATAAAATGATGACTATGGTAGTTGGGAGTTCAGGATTCCAGGCACAATAAGAAGAGTCAAGGAGCAAATAATGGTAGAGAGTTTGCATCCATTTTCTAGGTAGAAGATGGGATCAAAGTGTACATCAAACACTCTCCATTGGAAACTGATTTTAAAGATCTTTCCAACAATGTGTGGAAGTCTCAAAATGGCCTCCTCGATCACAAGGTATGGACTGTCGAAGTCAGGGTCGTGAAGTCCTTAGCAAGCTTAAATATCAGATGCCATCAGACCATTGGAGCAGGTTATATCAAAGGTCGGAGAATATCGGAACCTAGGAGCAAGTCATAATGGGATATCGGAAGCTAGAGGCCAGCAGAGCATTGAAGGAGACGAATATTGGAATATCGGAAGGTTAAAGCCATCGTAACCTTGGAACTTCTTAACATTTTAATTTTGAGAAGTTACGATATATGGAGTTGTCGATATTGTTAAAAGCGCCGAGGAATGCATAACAAGATTAAAAAAGGTTTTCATTGCAAAACCAAGGCTTTTCGAGACCCCTTCTCTCTCCTCAGGTAGGGCACATTGTGGCATGTGATTGGCTCTGAGAACCTGCAGTGGAAACTGATGTCAACATGACGAGGCAATGTAGTGGACAAGTGGCAACTCATTTTGGCACTTTTAGTAGCCCAATGGGGAAAATCAGGGTGACACATGTCACTACTCATGAGACACCACGTGGAGAAATGGCGAAATCATGACATCATCTGAAAGGCCAGCATATCGAAGGATGAGGACATCATAACTCCTGTGCAAATGGAATTTGCAAAAGTTATGATAAAAGGGGCTTTGATATTATCTGGAACATGGTTGTGTGGAGACCAAAATAACCAAGGGTGTAGAGAAGTGATAGTGCCTAATTGCTATGAAGTATTTCGACGATTTTACATCTCGTAACTCCACTGTAAATTCTCTATTATGAAAGTTACAATGAAAGGAGGTTTGATGATCCTAGCACTTGGTTGTGGAAGCCCAAAAGCACCAATGGCGAGAGCTATAACATAGCGAGATAAGATATCGGCAGGAGCCTCGAGGTTGGCACCTAAGTGTCATACTAGCAGTCAGAGGCAGCAGTCCTATGGTGTGAAAAGTGATGAGTGCTAAGTAGAAGGAGCTAAATGCCAATCGGTATTTTGTGATTTTGTAAGGGCCTTTCAATATAAGTTACGATATGCAGGGGGTCCGATATAACACTACAGTGGTATATGAAGTCGTTGGTCACAACTTCTGGTCCCATGGTGGAAGAACAAGAGAGGCAAAGCAAAAAGGTCTAGGACCCTCATGATCTCATGTTTTCGTAACATTCCCTTTCATAAAAGTTACGAAATGAGAGGGCTCTGAAATGGAAACACAAAAGTGTATGGTAGATGGATGATTCAACAACAAGGACCACGATCGTGCAGAGGAATTGGTCTCAGGAGTAATAATGACTGTCAAATATCATTGGGTTAAGGAAGCAAGGATCACAATCCCACAAAGGATTTGGTCTCAGGAGTAATAATGATTGTCAAAGATCGTTGGGTCAAGGCAACAAGGACCATGATTTGCAGAAAAGAGTGTTGGGTTTGCCTTGAGGTGAGACAAGCCATCTCAATGCTCCAATGCATGCCTCATTGAATTAAATAAAGTGCAGAGAAGTCATCCTGAAGTATAGTCCAGCTCTGTGGGCCATGGATAAGCATGGAGAGCCTAGTTAGAGTGTGCAGGTGGACTGAGAATTAATTCTCAGTATGGAGATCACGCAGATGCCCATTCTCAATGACTAATGAGGCAGCAGTGGCCAAGTGTTAGGTCCCTATAATACTAGTGATTCCTGCATTACTATTGTCATGGTATCCCTTATTGTTATTATTGTGCCCCTATTGTCCCCATATTTTTATTAGTGTGCCCCATATAAACCCACTATTGTTATTGTTGTGCCCTTATGTTATTATTGTTAGGTCGGCTTGATTATATTGTGACCCCTTAGACTCATGTATATAGAAGGGAGGTTTAGTCATTTGTATCATCTAAGAATTGTTCATTTGTGTAATGTAAAGGAGTTTCCCCCTCAAAGAGGTTGAATTCTAAGGCATTGATCTATCTTTTCTATCTTTTTGTGAGCTGGTTTCCTAACATTTGGTATCAGAGCTTTGGATTCTAGGTTTCGCTGCTCCAAAGAGGTCATCGTGGCATTTTCGCTATAACTTTTTTTCTATGATGTTTCAGAAGCTAAAAAAAAAATCCATTTGATCCAAAATCGTTCTGAACTTTGGGTCCTAATTTAAGAGCTTGTCTCTCTATATTTTCTGAGATATGATCTCAAGAAATTAGGGTTTTTATAGACTCCTGAATTACATTCCAAACAAGTGACCTGGGGAAAATTATCATAACCTTTATTTTGAGCACTAGATTGAAATTTCGTAAGAAGTTTCAAAAAGAGGACGGCCTGTAGTTCTTTGTATATCAGTTTCAGATACTAAGGTCGAAAAAGTGACATGTGGCACTTCATACAAGTTCTCTCTACGGAACTAGTCTATAATCAGGCCACTGTGGGAGATTTGGCATAACGCTTCCTTGGAGAATCCAATTTTCATCATACTTGCAGGGTTAGAAAGAGGACTCAAAGGGCTACTGCAGGAGCGATTTCAGATATTCAAGATCTACAGTTACAAAGATTCAACAGATTCAATATCGAGCTCTTACAAAGTGAAAAAAAGGTCTGTAGTTTTTTAAAATTTTTGCATACGATTGGTTTGAAAAATTAGTTGAAGGAATTAAAAGGGAATAGTGAAGAATTATTAGCATTAATTGATGCCTCAAAGAAAGAAAATGGAAACACCTAGTAAGAAACCTAAAATCTCTAGCATGACTCGTGAAGAAGAGGAAGAAATGTAACATTATATATCAAAATTACAAGACCAAGTACAACAAATTTCACTCTCACAAAAGGTAACTGAAGCCAAGATGAATGGCATGGAAGCTAATATGAATGGCATGCAAGTTAATATGGATGACATGGATGCTAAGATGAATGGCATGGACGCTAAGATGGAAGAATTGAAGACAAATTTGAATAAGTTGCTACAAGAAATGGCTACTAATGGTGAAAGGGTAGTAAAGGAAACTCATGATGAGAACAAAATAAATGTAAATCATGGTTTCATAGACTCTAATGTTGGATTGAAGACCCACCATGTTCCAAAAATCAATACGAGGAAGTTTGATGGCAAGGATCCCGGAACATGGATACTACAGATGGAGCAATTTTTCAATCTCCATAATGTGCAAAACACACAAAAGGTATGTATCGCAACTTTATATTTGGAACCAAATCAGTTTGTATGGTATCGATGGCTTTGCTCTCGTAAATAAATTGTCACTTGGGCAATTTTTACGGAAGAAATGATAGCACATTATGAGGACACAAAAAGAAACACCTTTTTTAACCAATTGATAAATCTCAAACAAAAGGGTTCAATGATGGAGCACATTGAGGACTTCCAAAAATTGAACATAAGGGTAAAAGATATTCCAGAGGCTGATTGATGTGTTCATAGGGACTTTAAAGGATAATATCCAACATGAGGTTCACCTTTGTGAACCTGATTCATTGGAGAAGGCATTCAAGTTAGCAAGAAAAATGGAAAGAAAAATTATGGCAACCAGGAAACCTACCACTAAATATGGAAGTGTTGTTGCCCCTAGACTTCCATAACCTACAAGGTTGACACCACAACAATTGGAAGAAAAAAGAGCAAAAGGGCTTTGTTACAATTGTGATAGAAAATACACTAAAGGTCATTAAGTGTGCTGAGACGAAATTATTCTACATGGATTGTGAAGAGGAGGAAGAAAAGGAACAAGAAATGTCAAAAGAAGAGGATATACTCTAGGAACAAACCTTAGATAAATAAGAAATGAATCTGACCATATCTTGTAATGCATTCGCTAGAATTACCACTCCTCAAACTATCAAGATAGAAGGACATATCAAGAAGAAAAAGGTAATAGTTTTGATTGATTAAGGAAGTACCCATAATTTTATTCATTGTAAGATAGCCAAGGAATTGAATTGCTTCCTATATCCAGCACCAGAGTGTCAAGTGATGGTTGCAAGTGGACGAACCATAAATTGCTCTGGAAAGTGCCATAATATCAAACTATCCATGGGAGAATATGTATTGAATAACACAATGCTTTCCATTCCAATGGGTGGTGCTGATTTTGTACTAGGAGTCCAATGGCTACAATCTTTGGGTACAATATCTTTTAATTTTCAAGAACTTTTCATGAAATTTTGTGCGGAAGGAAAGGAAGTTGAATTAAGGGGTATTGCAGGGAAACCGGGAAATATAATCAGCTCTAACTGTATGACAAAGCTTATAAAGAAGGAACAACGAGGCGTAATTGCACAATTATGTTCGCTAGAGGTTCCCACATCGAAATCATATATTTCTCTAGATCTCCAAAAAGTCTTGGACAATCATTCCAAGGTATTTGAGACTGGCCTCCCACCTATTCGTGATCATGATTATGCTATTCATTTGATTCTAGGAAGTGTTCCTCCAAACATCAGGCCGTACAGATATCCCTATGCCCAAAAGAGTGAAATTGAAGGTATGGCTACAGAAATGATAGAGGCTGGTATAATTCAACCTAGTCAAAGTTCTTTCTCTACTCCAGTAGTATTGGTGCACAAGAAGAATGGATCATGGCACATGTGTCTGGATTATAGGGAGCTCAACAAGCTCACTATTAAAGATAAATTTCCCATTCCTGTCATTGATGAATTATTGGATGAATTGCATTGATCAATTTACTTCACCAAATTGGATCTCCATTCAAGATATCATCAAATCATAATGAATACTAAAGACATTCTGAAAACAACATTTAGAACTCATGAGGGTCATTATGAATTTTTGGTCATGCCTTTTGGCCTTACTAATGCACCTTCTACGTTTCAAGGTTTGATGAATTCCATTTTCAAACCCTTCCTTAGAAAATTTGTGTTATTATTTTTTGATGATATACTAATCTACAGCAAGTCTTGGAAGGATCATGTTGAACATGTTGATAGGGTGCTCAAACTATTGAAGGATAAACAATTATATGCAAAAAGCTCTAAATGTTTCTTTGGAGTACAAGAGGTGGAATATCTAGGTCATATTGTATCTCATGAAGGTATTAAGGTAGACCCTAGCAAAATTAAAGCCATTAAGGAATGGAAAATCCCCACATCCATAAAGCATCTACAAGGATTTTTCGGGTTGATAGGGTATTATCGCAAGTTTGTTAAGAATTATGGGAGAATAGCAGCACCTCTAACAAAATTATTGAAGAAAGATGCATTTTCATGGACTCCAGAAGCAACAAAGAGCTTCGAACATCTTAAAGATGCAATGTGCCAAGCACCGGTCTTAGCTACGCCAAACTTCACAAAAACCTTTATTGTGGAATGTGATGCTTCAGGAAATGGAATTGGTGTTGTTTTAATGCAAGATGAAAGACCCATTACTTTCGAAAGTCGTCCAATCAAAGGAAAGTATTTACACAAAGATATTTATGAGAAGGAAATGTTGGCAATACTACATGCACTTAAGAAATGGTGACTGTGCCTAACGGGAAGACACTTCAAGGTAAAAACAGATCATGATAGTCTTAAATAATTTTTAGAACAAAGATTATCCTCTTAAGAGAAACAAAAATGGGTCACAAAGATGTTGGGTTATGACTTTGAAATCATCTACAAAAAAGGGAAGCAAATTGTCGTGGCAGATGCACTCTCAAGAAAGGATGAGGATGTGGAAGCATTGTTGTGTGCCATTTCTATTATCCAACCAGATTGGATAAACGAAGCAAGGGATGAATGGAAGAATGACGAAGAAGTGTGGGAACTCATTCAAAAGTTACAACAGGATCCCAGTACATCTGATACATTTAGCTGGAAAAATGATTCGTTATGGTACAAAGATCGCTTATACCTATGTAATAATTCCCAACTCGAACAAAATATTCTGATGGAATTGCACACTTCTCCCTTAGGAGGGCACTCAGGATTTTTAAAAACTTACCACAGGGTTAAGAAGGAATTTTTTTGGGATGGCATTAAATAGGATATTCAAAAGTTTGTGGTAGAATGTTTGGTTTGCCAACAAAATAAAGTTGAAACAATTAAGACCCCGGGTCTATTATTACCTTTATCCATTCCAAGACAATGTTGGGAGGAGGTTTCAATGGATTTTATCACAGGTTTACCCAAGTCCAAAGGAAAGTGTGTCATCATGGTGGTAGTTGACAAACTTACCAAGTATGCATACTTTTGTGCATTATCGCATCTATTTAAAGCCAGTACAGTTTCTACTGCATTTATGGAAACAATTCAAAAGATACATGGATACCCAAATATTATTGTAAGCAACAGAGATCCCATTTTCACTGGAAATATTTGGATAGAATTATTTTCTTGTCTCGGTACTCAATTAGCTCATAACTCATCTTATCATCCTCAATCTGATGGGCAAACTGAGATAGTAAACAAATGTTTGGAAGGATATCTTCGTTGCTTTGTATCTGATAAAAAGACACAATGGGTCAAATGGTTGCCTCTGGCTGAATGGTGGTATAACACTTCCTTCCATACTGCAGCAAAAATGACCCCATTTATGGCACTTTATGGATATCAACCACCATCCATCACATCATATTTAAGAGAAAAGTCTAAAGTTCAAGCAGTGGAACATCACATCGAGCATCAACAACAAGTTCTCCAACTCTTAAGGATAACCTCACGTTGGCGCAGCATAGAATGAAACAACAGGCAGATCAACATCGCAACGAAAGAATTTTTGATGTTGGTGAATGGGTATTCTTACGGCTACAACCATATAAACAAATGTCCCTCAAGCAAGCTAAGAAGGATAATAAACTATCACCAAATTATTATGGTCTATACAAGGTGTTGCAAAATATTGGTACTATGGCATACAAATTGGAGCTTCCTGCAGCTTCCCAAGTGCACCTAGTTTTCCATGTTTCATGTTTAAAGAAGCTTATAGGTGAAAAGCTCCCAGTTCAAACAACATTGCTAGAACTTGACGAGGAAGGAAAAATAATATTGGAACTGGAAGCAATCATAGAAACAAGAACTCGACAACTATGAAATTGATCAATTTCGGAGTATCTCATCAAGTGGAAGAACTTATCCGCTAAAGATTCCACATGGGAGGATGAGAATTTTATACAAAAGCATCTAGAACTACTCAAGCGTTGAGGACAATGCTTTTTAGAAGGAGAGGGGAATGTTAAGTCCCTATAATACTAGTGATTCCCCCATTACTACTGTCATTGTATCTCTTATTGTTATTATTGCACCCCTATTTTCCCCATATTGTTATTAGTGTGCCCCATAGAAACCCACTATTGTTATTGTTGTGCCCTTATGTTATTATTGTTAGGTCATCTTGATTATATTGTGACCCCTTAGACTCATATATAGAAGGGAGGTTTAGTCATTTGTATCATCCAAGAATTGTTCATTTGTGTAATGTAAAGGAGGTTTCGCCCTCGAAGAGGCTGAATTCTAAGGTGTTGATCTATCTTTTCTATCTTTTTGTGAGCTGGTTTCCTAACACCAAGTCAGATGCAACAATATAATGGAGATCCATGCTAAGGTACACTCGCGTAGTAAGGAAATAGGTAGTAAGGACAAGATTGTGCAGTGTGCATCAGAGGATCAAAACCCTCGATTGTCATCGAGCAAAGTGTGGAAAGAAGCACTGTAACACGTGGTTTGTTGGGAGAGCTTGGTGTAAGCATACACACTACTGTGTGAGGCCAAGTGAGCCTCTTCTACTGTGAAAGGTTGAGAGTACCTAAGTAGAAAGAATATATTCTGAGAGAGATCTAGTGTTGTTGTACGAAAGGCCGAAGGTGCTTGTGCAAAGGAAGAAGGTTGACTCAGTCTGTGCTGAGTGAGAAGTTGACAAAGCCTATGAATAGAAGGAGCTGAGTGTTGTAGGTATGTTGTTGAGAGAAGAAGGCCAAAATCTGATTTTCTGCTGATGAAGAGCATAGAAAAAAGAGCTGTGTGGGTTGTGATGAGTGACTGTTGTCGAGAAGATCAGTGAGATGTTGTAGAGTGAGCTTAGCGAGTAGAGAAAAAAGTTGATATCAGGTAGAGTGGCTTCAAATTATAGAGAACATTGAGTTAGTTATTGATTGTGGGTTGGAGCCTGCATACAGGAAGTTGGTGCTTCCATCTCTAGTGGGTGCTTGAGAAGGCTTGGGGGTTGGTTCGTCCTACAAGTTTGTGCTTGCATAAATCCAAGGAGCTGCAAGTTGGTGCTTGTAAAAAATCTGTGAAGTTAGTGCTTTAGATGGTGCTTCTGGTAATTTGTACAGGTTTCTACAAAAGAAGGGAGTTGATGCTTCCTGCTAGTGGGTGCTATCAAACAATACAAGGGTGTCACTTCCTGTGAGTGCTGGCTCACAAACAGATTGATGTAATAGAGTAGATGCTCATATTTTACCTCAATAACAATAACAAACTTTGGTGGTTTTTCCCGAAAATGGTTTCCACGTAAAACCTTGTATCTCATGTGTATGATGCTCATGGTGTGTGCTTGTATAAGAAAAGTAAATTGGCATAAAGAGTTAAAAATCAGCCTTAACACTTATTCACCCCCCTCTCAGTATTCACATTGTTTCGAACAATTGGTATCAGAACCAAGTTCCTTTAGGAATAGATTAACTGCTAGAAGGTAGATCAAAGGGAAACAATGGCTAATCAATCTTGGATTACATCTAAAGTAGTTCGATAATTAAATGGATCAAAGTATGTATTCTAGAAAGTTAGAATGGAAGCTTATTTAGTGGCCTTGGATGTTGATGTATGGCGCTATGTATTTAATGGAGAAAAGAGTGAGTAGAATGAAGAATCCAAGGAAATCATCATGAAAGGGTTGTCTATGCCAGATGCTGATAAAGTAAGGAATTGTGAAATAGAAAGGGAAATGTTGGACAGGCTGCAATGTCTGTGTGGAGGAGATAGCCATATGGCTCAAGAGAAGGTCGAAGAACCTTGTTTCTCAAGAAGTGAACCAGAACATGCAAATGTTGGTGCTAGAAATGATAAACATAAGAAGAGAAGGAAGAAATCGAAGAAAGCATCACAGAAAAGAGTTGTTGAGAAGATAGAAGATCTTCCATTTAATGCACAAGTTGTTGATCATCACTCTCAAGAGGATGCTAAAGAGTTAGAAGAAGGTTCATGCTGCTAAGAAGGTAGGTTATTGCTTTGTGATGAATGTAAAGAAACAAGTAAGTCATTATCTAGATGTTCATGCGAATCACTTGAAAATAGAGATAGCCATGCATCTAGTAGCTGTAATGAAGATATACCAATTTTAGTTGCAATAGAAAATGAGGGATCCTCTGAAGGAGAAGAGAGTATCTCTAGTGAAGAGAATAGGAGTATCATTGAAAGTGATGAAGATGGAATGCCCCCTAGACTTGTGGAAGATTCCATGGACACATAGATGATTCTAGATCTCTGTGGTGACTCAGCTAGCACCTCTGATAGTGAAGAAAAGGACCTAGATGAAAGGATATTTTTTAGAAAGAAGTTGATCTCGACTCTAAAGGAGATCAAGGACCTATCAAAGGAAAATCTGAAGCGAGAGGAGCAATTGAAAACTTATAAGCTTGAGAATGAAAAGTTGAGAAAAATAATAATAAATCTTAATGCTCAACAAGAGGAGGCTAGTAGGTTGAGTGGCATGTTGGCCAATCAACTGACTAAGAAGGAAGATTATTGTGAGAGGCTACAAACCGAAGTAGTCTCATTGATACATGGCTTAGAAAAGTCAAATAAAAAATTGTCACATTACCAAAATCTTGAGGGGAGCACAAAGGCTTTGGATGAGATGCTTGTTAAGAAAAGAGCCCTTCTCATCAAGGCTGGGTTGGGTTTCAAAGAAGAAACAAGCTCCACGAAGACAAAGGTTGAAGGGTCAACTTCCCAGGTAAAGGGAGTTTGAGGTTCCAAGAAAAAAAATAAAAAGAGGTTGTTGGACAACAACAACAACAACAAGGAAAGCAACAACAAAGAAAGAAGAAAAGGCAACAATAGAAGGATAAGAAGAAACAACGAGTAAAGCAACAAAAGAGAGCTAGGCAGCTAAAAGAAATAGTGCAAGGCAGTAATGAAAACTGTCATGGAAGTCACATGAAGAACCAACAGAGTTCCTTTCCTCCTCAAGGAAAAAGAATTAAAAGAAAAGGTAACCTTTGTCATCAAAAGAATTTTTATGGTTATTGTTTTATTACAACAATTTTAGACATAAATCCATATACTGTAGATGGCATGCAAGAATACGAGATGTGTTAGGTAGCAGCAACCCAAGTATGCATAGAGAGGCTAGGAGAAGGCATGTTGTCTGTGATAGAATCCATGACAAGATTTCTGGGAGATATCATAACTCCTCTTCCACATTCTTAGGCCAAATAAAATGCTACAATTGTGGCAAATTTGGGCACAAGGAAGCAGGCTATAGGCATGAGAAGTCGAAGCATGCATCCCAGGTGATGCAACGAAAGGAAGTCAAGTATGTCTTCAGTGCTCTTAGTAAAGGGAGAATGCTAAACAATAGAAGGAGAAATCATCAAGGTGTTGACTTGTCTCTGAAGAAAAATCAGAGAAAAATTAAGAAGGATGATTCTCACATTCCTCTGATAAAACTCTTCATTAAAGGAAATTTCAGCCTAAAAGTGGCCTCCTAAGGAAAAATAATAAAATAGGAGTTATGAATTTTGGAGGAAAAAGAAGAAAACTACTTTTCTGATTATAGTTTTGGCTTATCTCCTTATATTTTTACTCAAATTTTAAGTGTAGACACTCATTGGATGCCGAATTAAATTTTGCATCCAACGAGTACCCATTATGCATGCATTTGAGAATACCCACATAGATAAAAATTGAAGATACATTAAAAAAGTGTGTTAAACATGTTTTTTAATGTATCTTCAATTTTTATCAATGTGGGTCTTATCACAAAGTATGCATAATGGGTACTCATTGGATGTAGAATTTAATTTCGTATCCAATGAGTTTCTATGCATGAAATTTAAACCTATAAGGAGATAAGCCAAAAATACAATTAAAAAGAGTATGTTTTCTTGTTTTCCCTCCAAAATATTTACATGTACCTCGTTTTAAATATAAAATATTTTGTTTGGTTTACATATTATGACATGGAAGTTAAGTGAAAATTTCATGGGCACTTTTAGGCTAAAATTTCCTCTAATGTCTAGATGTCTATTGTAATGAGCGTAAGCTTTAGGTAAGGAAAGGAAGCAACAATAGCCTAATTATCATTCTCTTGCAAACAAGGTAAAATGGTAGCAAATCAGTTTGGGTTAAGAAAGAGGAATTGAAGGACAAGTTTCCTCTAGCCATGTGCAACCAAGACAAAGCCCAAACATGGGCAAAGAAGAAGTTGGAAAACAATGCTTCTGTTAGGACTCGGCCATTGAAGGTATGGAAGAAGAAGGAGGTTAATCTGGTCAAGGGGAGTAGATCCTTTGTTCCCCTTTATTAAATGAAGATAATGGCCTCAGGTGAGGCCAAATAAGTCAGATACAGGAAGCTAGAAGGAAAAGACAGAAAAGTGCATATGATTGTTGAAGATATGGTCGAGTCCCCATGTTGATTAAAATAATCTATTTTCTTAGTTCAAATATATCAACATTAAAGAGAAAGGAGGATTGCAACCAACATGAGGTGTACACAACAATATCTTATGTTGTGGGAAGAAGAAGGTAAGTTGCAATAGAAGTGTGGAATGACAGGAAACCCATAGTCAAGTCAGGTCCACAAGATCAATCCCCACGCAGAGGCAAGAAAGAAGTTGCAAGAGATCAAAAAGAGTTGGCTTATGGGAGCTTCTTTGATAACAGTAGCTAGCAACAATTGTCAGCCTCGGGAAGAAAGATTGTTGAGTAAATGAAAGGTTTTCACCTTGGGTGGAATACCCTTATCTCATTTAAGTTGTGAAACTGATTTTTCCTAGTAGCTTTGTGCTCATAAAGCACAATGGGTATAAGATTTTATGTCCCTTAGTCTTCAATTGGTATCAGTATTATTATCACTCCGTGATTTCCCTAGTCTGAGAAGAGAAATTCTAGAGGTAACCACAAACCACTTTTAGGTCAGAATTTAGCCCCTCTAGCCTCGGAGAGGGCTCTTCCACTTTGATTGCTTAAAATGATTTGATATTAGGTTATGTATATTTGTCAATAAGGTCTGATTTTCAAAGGTCTGTTGATGAGAAAATAGACAAATCCATTAGGCATGGAGTCATGTCAAGTCAATTTTTTGCCTAGTGATATAATGAAAAAAGAAAGGGTTTCTCCATAGGGGCAAGGTAGGCAGCCTTGGTGGTGGAATTTAGGTTAAATCGTTGTAGAGGGTGAGTGTAGAAAGTTGCAAGTCAACACATAGAGCATCAAAGCCATAGATGAATTCTAAAATATTATTCTTAAGATTAAAACATTGATCTCTTGGAAAAAGATAATCAGAGCACCATTAAGATGAATTCTAAAATAAACATCTAATTTTTCCAAGTAAGAAGAAATACATTTAAGAGATGTAAACACATGAGAAAACTTACAAGATCAAAGGAGCACAAAACCACCAAGATTTTGACACGGGAATCCTTGCAAATCACCTTCTAACTTTCATTCATTCACTGGCAAAGTTTTCAGAAAAATAGAGTGCACAAAAGGTATGTTCTTCTCTAATCTAACCCACATAACCCATTACCATGTTTCTCCTCTATATACATCACGAGGTTCGATCTGCCACTCTATGTGGTCGAAATTATTGACAAAAAATAACTTCTAACTAGATACATCATAGATTTAGTGCATATACTAAAAAATAGGAGTGCTTTTCCTTACAACCAATCTATGCCTAAAACATCACCAACTTGGAATAATTGCAAATAAACATTAAATACACTTCCACATATCCACATGATCCAAACTGCTTCTAGAAGCCAAAAATTTGAAATTTGAAATGAAATGGTGCTAATTGTTCATACTTGCACCACATTAGCCAATTTTGCACGAAATTGAAGTAGCCCTCCATGTTCTGTATGGTTGCATCCTTCCTCTGTCAAAATGGAGAAAATGGGTATGCTTCAAATACATATATGATGGTATTAAACCTCTTAGATAAGATTCAAAGTGCTTGCAGACCTCCTTTTGGAATAGCCCTCACTTTCGTAGCAAGACTATCTCCTTTTGCAACACCTTCAAAAAGTTGAACATATGGTGAATTTTTCCTGATATAAAGTGTTGAAAGAATCAATGTGAATTTTGTAACCTTCATATAAATTTCCCTCATGACAATAAAAAATTCAAAAATTCACTATCCCACTAGTATCAATGATTATATAAAAAGTGGAGCAAGCCCCTTGCTGCGTTTTTACAAGACTCATCAAAGCTGACCTTTTTCTGATCTCTTAAACCAAAGAAACAAAAAATTAGAGTTGAGTGGCATTCTCCTGGTGAAGATTCACCTTTGTACTGACCGCTGCTAATATATCTAACTGTCCCCTCTTCCTTTTCCTTCCATATTCTTTTGCCTCAGTGAGCTTCTTCTTTACCAATCTGAGTCTTCATTTTAATACCAGTTTCTGTGTATATAAATTTCTCACCTGCCTATGCAGAGGCAGGGTCCACTTTAACTTGTATCCAGCCTTATCAAGCACTAGTTCAACAACCTGTACTTGGTTAAACAAACTCAATTTATCCTGATGATCTTTCTTTGCAACCTGATCTACCTGTTGTTAAACTCCTTCAAGTTGTTCAAATAGTTTCTCAAATTATTTTTTCTCATAAAAAACCATCCTATGTTCAAGATGAATAGTCCCCTTTACTTACATTTGCACCTTGACAACAAACCTTGTTCTAGGTCTCCTTGACTGCTCAACTGCCTCCTTTAACACTTCAACATCAATGACCAGTTTGCCTTTGTCTTTAGTAGCATGTGCCAATGTTTCCTTTGATGGTTATCCTTCATTGGGCTGAATATTTTCTTATGATACTTTATGCCTAAGTTCTGTATTCTCTTTCTGCAAATATGTTATTGTGAGACGCACCTTGCCCAACTGATCTTGTAAATCTTTAAAGCTCTGGTCCCTTTCATCAATTTCCACTTCCTTCTGTGTACTTTCTGATTCCACAACTTGAATAGGTGTAGATGGAGGATCGATACGAAATATCTTGGCTGCTACTCTTGTTCTAGGTACCCTTACCAGTTTTTCTACTTTTGGTGATAAATGAAGCTTCTTAGCACTTCTCTTATCAACTGATTTGATTTTAGTCGAAGGATTTTTTACTAAGCTTGTTGTTGTAGGTGAAACTTATTTGATCACAACTTATGGGGTCTCTTTCTTGGTCCTTTGGTTGTTTGAATATTGTTCTATCCACCCTGAAGAAACCAAAAACTCCTACCATGATTGCTCCTTCTTCTCAAGCTCCTTTATCACCAACAATTTAGTTAATGAAAATTGAAACAAATTGGCTTCAATCTGATTTCCTTTTGTTTGAACTCTATTGGCCATCTTATATAGACTCCTAAACAAATAATAAGGAAGATTCAAAGGTTTCTTGCTATTAAAATGAATTAAGAGCCTAATTTTATAGTGAAACACTTTATTAAACCTCCCTTCACATGTAAAGTACCTTTGAATCACTTCAATAGTCTTGTAGAGGACTTCTTGGAAAAACAGAATCATAAGGCTTTTCGGTGTTTTGGTTTAAGAAAGTCTTTGAAATCAACCAAATCAAAGTCCATACCCTTGAATCATTCTCATCCATTTAAAGGGATCTCAGTGACCTCGATTATTGAGTGAACTATGATTGAAAAATTTAGAGTTCCCACCTTTGCTTGCAAACCATCAAAACCCCTAGCAAAATTCTTTGTCAACTATAGATGATACCCCTAAATATTTTCACAAAACCTCATACACCATACTTGTTCAAGAGCCATTCCGATGGTTGGATCTGCATTGATGGTTGTGATGTCTTGTGGCTCAAATCATACAATGGCACCTCCCTTATGCTTCTTGTCTTCTGGAGTTGACATGATTTTTCTTTTGCAACAGTGAATATTTTAGGGTTATGAGAAATTGGGTTTGTGTAATAATGGAGGTGTTATGATATTTAAAACCTCTGATAATGACTTAAGAGACAACAAGAAATTACACAAAATCTTAAATAATGCAGTCTTCCTCAGGAAAACCCTACAGAACTTGCAATTTCACAACTGTTGGCAGAGAATTTAAAGGGACAGTCGCAGTGTAAAAGCCATAAACGTAGTGCTAAAGGTATTTTATTTTTTAAACACTTTCAAGCATAAGCACTTATGGGAAGAAAATTTGATTTTTTAAACACTTTCAAGCATAAGCACTTAAGGGAAGAAAATTTGATTTAGATTTAAACTCAAGATACCTATTGCATGTAGAGGCTTACATAGAGAAAATGTGAATTGGAAGTGACAAATGATGAATATAACACATTGTATTTGCACCTATGAAGAATGTTTGACCACTGAAATGCAAGAATGGTAGCACTGTGTCAATTCGCAACACCCCTACCTCCCTTTCGCAGTGAATAAAACGAGAAAACCAGAGCCCCTGATGAAAATGGTGAAGAGTTTAGTGTCATTGAATGGAGGTGAAAGTTCAAATAGACACACATAATGGCCTGGAGTAGAAATGAGGGCATTGATCATGATAGGAAAAGGAAAATAATGAATGTTAAACACCTTTTGAAAATACATTTCTTTGGGAAAAGGGAAGGACTCTCCTTCTGACTGTTATTTCCCGCTAAGATCATGAGTTTTCCTCGAAGTGACATTCAAATTGACTCTAAAAAGCCTCCAAATTTGTGCCTAAATCATCTCATGATTGTGCTAATGTAGACATAACCTCTAAACTTAGGTGACTCACTTATAATGACTAAGGATGGTGACTAACTCATAATAACTAAGGATTTGTATAACATTATTTTTTTACTCTTTCGAAGATGACCAAATTCTCTCTATGATTACCTTTTAGTAAGGAAAAGACATGACTTTAGACATTGGGCTCTTAAAAAAATAGACACCTTTACATGCCATTTAGTCTAAACCTAGACCTATTTAAACAATAATAGTTAGGTCATCATGACTAATATTTACAAATTTGACCTTATATACATAGCAAGACTAACATGACCAAGATTCCTAGACGGAGGGCCTTAACATAGGCTCCAATGGGGATGGAATTCTCCCTGTGAGGTGCCAAAAACATTGTAGACTAGTAGCCTTATCCATTGGGTTCTTTATTGTCTCTTAACCAACTAACTCAGAACGACTATGAATTTTATTAACTATGGTAGCAGCTCATTAGAAACTCAGAGCCTTCTCCTTGGGCTTCAAATTTTGGTGACAACTGCCCACACTTGCAAAATGTGCTATCTAATCTCTCTAGTTGAAACCAAACTGGAACTAAACTATAACTGAATGCTTAAAACAACTATTGCTTCAGTCTGAAAACACACTCCGAAAACTGAATTATGAATTTCTAAAAAATATGCTCAAAGTGTTGAGCTTATTGGCACCTATATCCTACTCTATACAGTTGATCAACCCAATCATGTAAAATCATATTTCCAATATAACCAATCAAATAAATGGCTACTTGATTGCAATTTCTTTCATTCTTCTCAAACAGAAAGAAAAATATGAGATATGACCCAACAACATGAAATCTGAACCCAAATTTAAAATTTCTGCATTTTGAGAAGCTAAATCCACTGACTAATTCCAAGAATACTGCACATTTCTCATTCTCTACTTTTTGTAATACACTGGCCATAGAATCTTCAAGCAGCATTACCTTTTCTTGATGAGAAAAAGGAAGGAGATACTCTTCATTTTTAAATATTGTAGGTTCTACGTAATAAAGTTTATCAGTTTGTTGACTATGAAGAGAAATTTTTGAACAATGAATAGTCTTACCTATGTATTCAATATTCTCATTATGAAACCCACAACCATCATCTACAAAAAAGACGACATTTTGCCTGGTAAAATTTCCATCCATATAATCCACAAAGGAAAGCTTTCAATTCTCATGAAAAACTTCAAATGGAACAGTTCCAGTATATGTCTGAGGAATTTCTAAAAATTACCCTTCATAGGCTTCAATAGGAAAATAATTTTGATTTACAAATAAAACAAGAAAATCATCTTCCTTCTCATTATTTTTATCAAGCTCTATTAGTGCTTCAATGTTCTCTTGATCAAATAAATCAAGAAAAAATTGAGTTGATTCAACATTTGATAAACCATTGATATCCCTCTCTATGTTCTCTGGAATTTCTAAATACTGTGAATTTTATTTTTAATTCTTAGGGGTAAGAATATGAATCTGAATATTATGGCCTTTATCTATTTCATTTTCAACCAAGGAAGAAACAATTATTTCCTGAAAATTATTTTGATTGTCATGGCAGTGGACTTCCACATCTTCTTCCTGATGGTTAAAAGGGTTCTCATGAATAGCCTCTACAAGCTCTTCATCCATAAACTGATCATATTCAGAAAAACTTTCCAAATGCTCAATAAACTTCTTAAAATGTGTGTAACACTCTTTTACCAACAACAAGGAGGGAAGATATTCTTTATCACTCTCATAAAATACTGTATGAAAATCTCTAAGAGAATACAAACACGAATTTGGCAATATTTCATACCATAATTGTGCATTTCCCTCCAAGGATACCATAAACATATTCATCAAGCAGTCCTCGTGAAATTCAACCTTAAATCTATGTACATGCATGTGAAACTTAACCAAATGAAGAGCAACATCATCTCCTAAGCTATATTTGAATCTTGGAAAATAAGTCTGCCAATCTACACAAGGCATGTGATTTGGAAATCCTGGAATATGATCTCGATTCATGGGAGCATACCTTCTGGATTTTGAATTCATATTTGACCAGTGGAATTTCCAGTAAAAGCATGATTTTTGGAGCCTTCTATGACTGGATTCTTTGGATCAGCTTGAAACTTGATTTGAGTCACCAAGTGAATGGTACAACCTTCAAGTGTCTGACTCTTGTCCACCATCAACAATCATATCTGTAACTTTGATGATCTTTCCTTGGGAAGATGGAACCTTTCGCTCCCCAAAAACAATGCTATAATGTTATAACTCCGTGATTTCCATAGGCTAAGAAGAGAAATTCCAGAGGTAACAAAAAACCACTTTTAGGCCAAAATCTATCCCTTCTAGCCTTGGAGAGGGATCTCTTACTTTGATTGCTTAAAATGATCCGATATTAGGCTAGGTATATTGGTAAATAAGGTCTAATTTTCAAAGATCTGTTGATGAGAAAAGAGACAAATCCATTGAACATGGAGTCATGTCAAGTCAGGGTTTTTTCTAGTGATATAATAAAAAGAGAAAGGGTTTCTCCACAAGGGCAAGGTAGGCAGCCTTGGTGGTGGAATTTAGGTTAAAACATTGTAGAGGATGAGGGAACAAAGCTGAAAGTCAACACATAGAGCATCAAAATCATAGATGAATTCTAAAATGTTTCTTTTAAGATGAAAACATTGATCACTTGGAAAAAACTAAATCAGAGCACGATTAAGATGAATTCTGAAATAAACATATGGTTTTTTCGAGTAAGAAGACATACATTTAAGAGATGTAAACACATGAGACAACTTACAATATAAAAGGAGAACAAAATCATCAAGATTATAACACATAATCCCTGCAAATCACCTTCTAACTTTCATTTGTTCACTAGAAATGTTTTCCGAAAAAATACAATGCACAAAAAGTTTGTTCTTCTCTAATCTAACCCACATAACCCATTACCATGTTTTTCATCTCTATATACATCATGATGTTCGATCTCCCACTCTAGGTGGTCTAAATTATTGACCAAAACAAACTTCTAACTAGATACATCAAAGTTTTAGTCCATATACTGAAAAATAGGAGTGGTTTTCCTTACAACTAATCTAAGCCTAAAACATCACAAACTTGGAATATTTGCAAATAAACATTAACTACACCTCCTAAGACAATATTCCCCCTATACACATGATCCAAACTACTTCTAGAAGCCAAAAATTCTAAATTTGAAATGAAATGGTGTTGACTATCGCATTAGCCAGTTTTGCAACAAATTGAAGTACCCCTCCATGTTTTGTATGATTGCAGCCTTCCTCTGTCAAAATGGAAAAAATGGGTATGCTTCAAATAACTTTTTGATGGTATTGAACCTCTTAGATAAGATTCAAAGTGCTTGCATACATCCTTTTGGAATATCCCCCACTTTCGCAATAAGATTGTCTCCTTTTGCATCGCCTTCAAAAATCTGAACATATGGTGACTTTTTCCTGATATAAATTGTTGAAAGAATCAATGTGAATGTTGTAACCTTCATATGAATTTCCCTCATAACAATCAAAACTTCAAAACTTCACTATCCCCACCAATACCAAATATTATATAAAAATTGCAGCAAGCCCCTTGCTACGTTTTTGCAAGCTTTATCAAAACTGACATTTTCCTGATCTCTTGAGCAAAAAAAAGCAAATTATTTCTAGAGCTGAGTGGTATCCTCCTGGTGAAGATTCACCTTTTTACTGGCCTCTGCTAGTATATCTAACTTTCCCCTCTTCCTTTTCCTTCTATATTCGTTGGCCTCAGTGATCTTTTGCTTTACCAATCTGAGTCTTCTTTTTAATACTAGTTTCTATGTATATAAGTTTCTCACTTGCCTATGCAAAGGTACGGTCCACTTTAACTTGTATCTGACCTTATCAAGGACTAGTTCAACAAATTTTACTTTCTTAAACAAACTCAATTTATCCCTATGATCCTTCTCTGCAACCTGATCTACCTATTGTTGAACTCCTTCAAGTTGTTCCAATAGTTTTTCAAATTATTTTTGCTCATAAAAAACTATCCTCTGTTCAGGATGAACAATCCCCTTTACTTGCATTTTCACCTTGGAAAGATACCTAGTTCCAGGTCTATTTGACTGCTCAACTGCCTCCTTTAACTCTTCAACATCAATGTATAGTTTGCCTTTGCCTTTAGTAGCATGTGCCAATGTTTCCTTTGATGGTTATCCTTCAATGGGCTGAATGTTTTCATATGATACTTTATGCCTAAGTTCCCTATTCTCTTTCTGCAAATATGATATTGTCAGATGATCCTTGTCCAACTGATCTTGTAAGTCTTTAATGCTCTAGTCTATTTCATCAATTTCCACTTCCTTATGTGTACTTTCTAATTCCACAACTTGAATAAGTGTAGATGTAGGATCTACAGGAAATCTCTTGGCTACAAATCTTGTTCTAGGTACCCTTGCCACTTTTTCTACTTTAGGTGAGAAAGGAAACTTCTTAACACTTCTCTTATCAACTAATTTGAGTTTAGTAGAAGGATTTTTTACTGAGCTTGTTGATGTAGGTGAAACTTCTTTGATCACAATTGATGGGGTGTCTTTCTTGGTCCTATAGCTATTTGAAGATTGTGTTATCCACCTTGAAGAAGTCGAAAATTCCTACCATGAATGCTCCTTCTTCTCAAGCTCATTTATGACCAACAATTTAGTTAATGAAAAATGAAATAAACTGGCTTCAATCTGATTTCCTTTTGTTTGAACTATGTCAGCCATCTTACGTAGACTACTAAACAAATAATAAGGAATATTCAAATGTTTCTTGCTAGTAAAATGCATTAAGGGTGTAATGTGATAATGATACACTTTATTGAACCTCCCTTCACATGTGAAGTACCTTTGAATCACTTCCAATAGTTTACTATGGTGGTCTTGTAGATGCCTTCTTGGAACAACAAAACCATATCCTTTCCAATGTTTTGGTTTGATAAAGTCTTTCAAATCAACCAAATCAAAATCCATACCCTTGAACCATTCTTCTCCATTCAAAGGGATCTTAGTGGCCTTGGCTATTGATTGAGTTGTGACTGGAAAAGTTAGAGTTCCCACCTTTTCTTGCAAACCATAAAAACCCCTAGCAAACTCCTTTGGCAACTGTAGATGATACACCTTAATCTTTTCACAAAGCCTTATACACCCTACTTGTTCAAAATCCATTATGATGGTTGGATCTGCATTGATGGTTGTGATATATTCTAGCTTAAATCGTACTATGGCACCTCCCTTATGCTTCTTGTCTTCTGGAATTGACATGATTTTTCTTTTGCAACAGTGAATAGTTTATGGTAATAAGAAATTGGTTTTTTGTAATAATGGAGGTGTTATGATATTTAAAACCTCTGATGATGACTTAAGATACAACAAGAAATTACACAAAATGTTAGGTAAAATTGACTCAGGGTTTGAGTCAAGGTTGATGTGGTTAAATAGTAGTGGTTTTGGGCACGTGGTATAGTGTAGCCATGGTATTATGGTCCATGGTATTGCATGTAATGGAACCTATAAAAGGTTGAGAATACTTCATTGTATTGTAGGCCTCGAGGTGAGTGGTGAAGGCTTACCTGGCTGGATTGGCCAGGGTTTTGGTCAATGCTAATGAGATCTCATTGGGTTGGGTTTTTCCCTGGATTTGGGGTTTTCCTAGATAAATATTATGTGTATAATATTTATGTGCATTATTGTTGGTTATTTTTCCTCTCTGTAAATCTCGGTAAATCTCAGTAATAATTTATCTCTCTGTTGTAAATTTCCTAACAACAAGTATCAGAGCCAAAGGTCTATTTGGATAATAAACTTGTAGGAGAGAAGGGTTCCTGGTTTGAGTGGGAGCGATGGTGAAAGATGGTAGGTCTAGGGTCAAAAAATTTAACAGGAAAAACTACCAACTGTGGAAGATGCAGATGGAAGATTACTTGTACCAAAAATATATGTACCTAACATTGAGCGGAAAGACAAAGAAGCCAACGAGTATGATAGAAACAGAATGGGATATTCTCGATAGAAAGGCACTTAGAAAAATATGGCTATGCCTAGCGGCATCAGGTAGCGTTTAATGTTTCAAAGGAAACGAAAACAGAGGGTGTAATGTCGACATTGGACAAACTATATGAAAAACCCTCAGCCTCAAATAAGGTATTTCCTATGAAGCATTTATTTAATATGAATATGTCAGAAGGTGGATCTATTGCTGATCATTTAAATGAATTTAATACAGTTACCAATCAGGTAAGTTATATAGGGGTAACTTTTTATAATGAAGTTAGGGCTCTGTTATTTCTGTGCTTATTGCCAGAAATTTGGAATGGTTTAGTTATGGCCATTAGTAACTTTGTCTCTGGATCTAGTACTTTAAAGTTTGATGATGTTGTCAGTGCAATCCTTAGCGAGGAAATGCGACGGGAAAGCTCTGATAAGACATCAAGTAATGCTTTGACTACTAGGTGAAGAAAAATGGAAAGAGGAAAGAGCCCATGATATCGTAGTTTGTCAAGGAAAATTAGATCCAAGTCCAGATCGAGGATAGTTTGCTAGAAATGCGGGAAGAAAGGACACCTGAAGAAACACTGCAAGTCTCGGAAGGGAAAACAAGGAGACGCGTAGCAAGAAAACAATCATGAAGCGAATGTGACAGGTGATGTGTTGCAAGATGCTTTGATTCTTTCATTAGAAAATATTATTGATGCCTGGGTGGTAGATTCAGGGGCCTCATTCCATGCCATGCCTGATAGGAAACATTTTCATGATTATGTTCAAGGATATTTTGGACGGGTTCGATTGGGTGATGATAAACCCTGTAAAATCATTGGAATGGGTACAGTTTTCATAAAATATCAGAATGGAAATCAATGGCTATTGAAAGAGGTAAGGCATGTTCCAGATCTGAAGAAAAATATGATTTCAACAAGGCAGTTGGTAGGTGAAGGTTGTGTGACAACTTTTATAGATAAAACCTGAAAGGCAAAGAATTTTAACGGACAATCGCAACACAAAATCTAGTATTTTATTTTTTAAACACTTTCGATCATAAGCACTTAAGGGAAGGAGTTGGATTTAGTTTTAAACTTAAGGCACCTATTGCATGTAGAGGCTAACACAGAGAAAATGTGAATTGGCAGCAACAAATGAGGTATATAACACACTATATTTGCACCTATGAAGAAGGTTTGACAACCGACATGCAAGAATGATAGCAGTGTGTGAATTTGCAACGCCCCTATCTCCCTTTCACAGCGAATCAAAAGAGAAAACTAGAGCCTCCAGGGAAAATGGCGAAGATTTGAGCATCATGGAATGGAGATGAAAGTTCAAATAGACATGCCGAATGGCCTAGAGTGGAAATGAAAGCATTGATCATGATAGGAAAAGGAAAATCATGAATATGAAGCACCTTCTGAAAACACGGTGCTTTGGGAAAAGGGAAGGACTGTCCTTCTGACCGTTATTTCCTGTTAAGATCATGAGTTTTCCTCGAAATGACATTCAAACTGACTCCAAAAATCCTCCAAATTTGTGCCTAAATCATCTCATGATTGTGTTGATGTAGACATAACCTCTAGACTTAGGTGACCCACTTATAATGACTAAGGATGGTGACTAACTCATAACAACTAAGGATTTGTATAACTTGATTTTTGTACTCTTTCCAAGGTGACCAAAGACTTCCTATGATTACCCTTTAGTAAGGAAAACACATGACTTTAGACATTGGGCTCTTAGCAAAATAGACACCTTTACATGACACTTAGTCTAAACCTAAACCTCTTTAAACAATAATAGTTAGGTCATCATGACTAATATTTACAAATTTGACCTTAGATATATAGCAAGACTAACATGACCAAGATTCTTAGACATAGGACCCTAACAACTATGACAATTGATGGTTTGGGTTCGTATGGAGTCACATTTGTGTATAAGTGGACATGTATTTTTTAGAAAAGAGCTATAAGATGTTGTCGGGTACAACATCCAATTTGTATCTATTTCTTAGTGAAATTGGTATTGTTTAAGCAGCGGTCCATGTTTTGAGGTATGATCTCAGGGAGAGAAGTGGTTAAGATGCTCAGGACAAGTGAGCATAGAGGATGAATCAACAACAACAGTGAAGAGCAATTTGAAATGCATCACTAATAATTGGTATTAGTTTTATTTTTAACTGATACAAAAGATGAATTGGAAAGAGAAATATTCAGCCAACAACCATAAGGTGTCCAATATTGGAAGCTCAAAGAAGTGATAGTATATGTTTAGGGGGAGCATATCACATTTGCCCATTTATGGAGCAGCAAAAACAACAATCCTTGAAGAGATGTCTGCAAAGTGTTATCACTCTGTAATTTTGGAGGTTGTAGAAAAAATCACAGAAGTAACCACAAAACCATTTTGGAAACTGAGAATCTAGCCCTTCTAGTTTCAAAGAGGAATCTCTCTTTATGATTTAGCTTTGTTTTACTGATGATATTAGGCCATTTATCATGTTTAGGTTTGGGTTTTTGTGTTGTTGGGTTGAGATAGTGGAAATTAGGCCACTAGGTAATGGAGTCACAGGTTTAGATTGATCAAGTGCAGAGTTTACAGGCTCAACTTATAGGGCAAAGTAGGCAAGTTCATTGGATCCTTTAAGATTAATGATATGGAGAAGAATAAAAAGATTCAACAATCCAATTAAAAGTAGAGAAATTAAGAATTTTGTTTTCAATTTGTAGTAGAAAACATAAAAATTATTCATAAGTCAGATACATAGTGTACTTTTAAACAAATTATGTTCATACTCTTCTTAGAATAATTTATATTTCATAAACATATATGAGAAAAAATGAAAAAATTTAACAGAGAAAGATGCACTTCACCAATGGAATTGTCACAAGAATCCTGTAATGGTTGCATTGTATTACTGAAATATGATCAATGATAACTCCTTGAGCTTTTTTACAACATAAGTCCTTTCTTCAAAACTAATCCCAACACTAATACTTCGATTTTTTATGTATACAAAATTAATTACAAAATATCTCGATTCAAAAGATCAAGATGGAATCCTATTAATGTCTAAACTAATTACAAAATTAGAACAAAATAATAGGAATATTCAAACTGCTGAATGTTGGCCCTGTTTTTGAGGAAGACTATTGGTGACTGGGCCTCAAAATCTATTGTGTTGTTTTTCCTTGCTGTCCAATTATGAATTGCTCCAGTAATTCATACAATTTGTCCCACCTATCTTCACTTGGGATTGGAAACTTAATCAATTTCCTGTAGCTTTCATCCACATCTGTGTATTTCTGAAAGGTTGGCTTGATGAAAAATAGGTTCCTGACCTCATGACTGATAAATAAATCAAAATCCAAGGCCTCCATGAATGCCTTCCCTGTGATATGCCCTTTGATCCCTGCAAACTCTGATTTGTCTTGGGCAATCCTGCTTAATTTGTCCTGGTACTCTATTAGGCTCATGAGCTCATTCTCTATATTAATCAACTTTGGCAAACATTTCATGTTCAACACCTGCAACTTCTTGTGGAATCTGTCTATGCTGGTTTCTAAGTTCTGGCATTTTTGATCCAGCTGATTCATAAGAGTCCTTTTGGTCTGCATCCTTTTCACCTCCAGGATGGTCTTTGTTCTATCCTGAATTCCCAGCTCCTGTAGTTCTTCTCTATTCTTGGAATTCATAAATTTGATGATGGTTGTAGCTTCCCTAGGTTTCTGCCCCAAGTCTATTTTAATCTGCCTAATCACCTCTTGGGATTTCTGCACTAACTCCTACTGTTCAAAAATGATTTGTATAGAAGGCCATATTTCTGTGATGGCTTCACTGATTTCTGTCCATATATTTTCTCTGGCTTGGGCCAGAGTTTGACCCATAACTGATTCACTATGCAACTGCTCAATTTTTAGATTTAACTGATGGGTTTTCTGCAACTCTGCCACATAAAAATTATCAATTTTTAACTTATGTTCTGACAGTGTCTTAAGTTGAGCTTTTATCTTAGCAATTTCCTGCTCCTGGATAGTTAGACTGTCCATGGCTTTGACCAATTCACTTGCTGAATCTGTTGTTGTTGCTGATGTAGATGCAGATGCTCCTGGGGTTGTGGTCGCTGAGATTGGGACTACTGTAAGTGGAACTATGGCCAACTGTGTTGCATGCTCTTTCTCTTTGAGCAGTTTCTCCAGTTCTACTTCTATGTCCTTGATCTGGTTGTTTAGCTCAATGACTATCATGAACATATCCTCTTTTTGCTTCTCCATCTCTCCTAGCTCCTTGGCCTATGGATCCTCTGTGGTAGGTAGCTTTAATTGTTTTCTCAAGGCTGCTATGTCAACATCCTTTTTCTTCAGAACTTCTTCAGCTGACTTGATTCTAGTATCCTTGGCTAAGGATGAAACCTTCTCTAACTTCAACTGGGAATGTACATTTGATACTTGCAATTTAGAGGCAGACATGGTAGTTTTATTGAGTGTGGAATAAATCATCTCACTTGTTTGTTTGTGCAGACCTCCATCTGGTCTATAGGACGAATATGATGTGTATCAAAAGTGAACACAGACTCCTTGTAATCTCCAGGTGACCTGGGAGCTGGTACTTTGGCTTCGAGAAATGTTATCTACATTTTTCCCTTCTCTGAGTCGAATGCCGATAGTAATATGTCTTGAGATACAACTGTTTGTTTCCAGAATTGCATATAAGTGGAGGCTTTTAGCATTTCATTCCTTTGCTTAATTGCCTTGTATTTGGAAAAAATGTTGGGCTCAGTAGTGTCTTGAGCCAAACTGGTTGTCTTTGGTGTCTTTGGAGGATCTCTAGAACTAGATGAAGATGGTGATCCTATGAATATATCCTCCTCTCTGCTAGACACATGAGGACATATCTTTACAATAGTCTGTTGTTCTTCTGTGTCCTGTTGAAAAATAGTTGCAGAGTTGGTTTTTTGCTTCTTTGTATAAACTAGGAAATCTTTTGCTCCTATTTCTATCACTGGGGAAGATTCTTCCTCTCTTCCTCTCTTCTCTTGTTTCTCTTTAGGTATGGGTGTTTAAGTGGTTTTAGCATAAATAACCTACTCCTCTGCCTCCTACAATCTGTTTTCCACCCATCAAGTCTGGTTCATGTACTGCTCGATTGCTGGTCGAGGAGTATGTGAATAAGGTGTGGTCATTTGCTCCACCCTTAGCTTTGAGATCAAGCCAAAAAGGTCATAATACCAGGTGAAACTCAATTTAAAGTACATTTGCTTCAACAATAAATCAACTTCCTTATGATCAAGTGCTTAGAATTATGCTCAAAATTCAAAGTGTCAGAATATTTTCAAACTCAGCGTCAGATTGAAGAGCTCATCATTCTGAATCCAACGGTGTGAACGGAACTCAAATCCGAGTTCGTATGCAGAAGTTAGAGAAAGTCAAATTTCGAGTTTGACTTGCCTACATGGCAGGATTGGGATGATGTGGCAAGTCTTCAGCGAATAAGGAGGCGCCAAGTGGCAACCCGCCATTGGCCCTCACATATCGCATATCACAGCAGTTGGTAGAAAAGGTGTTTCAAATCGGCCCTCGGTAGGTTAGGTTGCGATGCAATCAAATCACAATCGCAATCGGTGAAAGGGATATGCGAACAAGTATCGGCCTCGGCCCCAACGCAATTTGAGTTCCCAGACGTGATACATTATTGTGTTATAGTTTTACGTTCCGGCCGGTCCATGATGTTGCATCACAATGTTTTGTTTTGTTGAGTGCACACTGAACTTCACCAAGTTCCAAAATGCGATAGCTGCCAGACGCGACGTTTGTTTATGCTACAATTTAATATACCGTCAAGTCTGCCTATATCGCATCGCAGTGTTCCGCCGCTAAAACAAGACCTTCTACCCACTTGAACTTGCCAACTATAATTTGTGATACCGTCGATAGGATATGGCCTAAGGTGCGGAGAAATTCTTGCCCAGTTAGTGGATTTTGGGGCTAATTTGTAGTTTTCTACTGGATTTTGAGTGTTTTATGGAAAGAATAGTGGGAGAACTGGGATAAGTCATAACTCCTTCAGTTCTTATCCAAATTTGATGAAAAAATAGTCAATCCTAGTATTTTTTACTATTCTGAACTCATTGAGACAAGTTTCAGAGGCAGATGAGCATGGTAAACACACTTTTGATGTAATTTGAGCATAATAGAGAGGCCCAAGCCATTGGAAGCTGAACCAAGGAGACGTAGCCCAAGAGGGGTAAAATCCTTTATCATGTGATTGTTGTGTGTTATATTTTGATGTTATTTGTTGTTATATTGATGTTGCTCAGCATATGTTTTTATGTTAAACTGTTTATAACATTTACATAAGAAACTTTCATGGGAATCTGTTAATTATGCAAAAGTTTTGAATCCTTAAGCACTTGAAAAAGCAAATGATAAGAATCTTGGGTTTATTTCTGAATGGGGAATTAGCACAACATTACTAATCTACTCCAATTCAAATCACCTTACCAGTTGATCTGGTATTGCAGACAAAAAGTCCTACTCTGTCTTTAATCTTGAACTGGGCCTTCTTCTTGGTTTCCACGAAATGTAGATCATCCATGTGAATCATCTGACAAATGTACTCTAATGAGAAAAGTCTCATAGGCACAAATTTGGGCAGCCTGTAGGGTGGCATCTCACACCCATATATCTGAATTTCTGTGTAGGTCTAGTAAAGATACTAGTCCCCTGTCTTTACTTGATCACTGAGATGTAGAATCTTCTGAATGTCTTCACCTATCTTGGGCTCCACATCACTATGTAGGAGACATACCACTATGTATAAAAACTGGTCCACAAAGTCTGTGAAAGAGAATTCTATGGAATTCCTTCTCACCAAGGATGTCCATTGTATGACTGACTAAGCATTACCCTGCTCATCCATCTTCTGCAAGGTGAAAGGGAATTTGTCTTCTTGTTGATAAATAAACATGTACACTAAAACAGAGGAGTATTTGAAAGCTCCCTCTGTAGAAAATTTGATAAACTGATCATGCATAGCCTCTATAATAAACTGGTTGTAATTAAAAATGATTGGTTGCTCACCAATGGTGAAAATTGACAGGAAGCCAACAATGGCCTCATCAACCCATTGGTCAGAATGATAACTAAGAATGTAAGAGATGATGGAAATAATTTTCTTGGTTCCCTCAAGGAACATGGAAGATGAATATGGAGGGTTGGTTTTTGGTAATTGGGCATCTTCAGGCAGAAAAACTTCAAAGATATTGGCTCTCTGGGGAAAAGTTAAATTCTTGTAGAGATTTGTGAGAGAGTCTACTGATAGTGGCTTAGCTGAATTTGGGATTGTTACTAGGAGCATTTGGTCAATGGCTTCAGCTGTGATAGTTATCAAAATTTCACCATTGTGACTTATGATAGCTCTCTGAGAGGGGACATAACTCAATTGACACGAGGATTTAACTCAGGGAAAAAATGGGTCTGTGGGAACATGAATTGAGGCAGGGTAGACTGCCACAAATTAATTTCATCACTTTGGTCAAGGAATTTATGTTCTAACCAACTGTGAATTTCAAACAAGTCAAATTCATGGTTTCTTTCAGCAATTTTATAATGTAGGTCCAATAAGGGTACATGATCTAAGTCTATAAGTGGGGCAGGATGGGGTTCTCTTCTAGTTTCTTTCCCTTTTCTTTGGGGAGTTTCATTTTAGGCGGCATGATGAATTTTTTGAAATGAGAAAAGGTCACAGATTACCTGGAGTAGGAAAATGACAGAGGAATGTCGAACTGGGTCCCTGATGACAGTTTGAAACAGTAATGGCTGGGCAATTTAACCGGTCACTGTTGTGGCTTAAGAATTTGTAACATGCTGCTGATCATACGACACGGTGAAAGAAATAAGTTTAACATTTTCAGAGCATTTATATAGAGAAATTTCCCAATTAATTGTTAATCCTTTACCGTTAATGGGGAGCAGGTTTATTGCATAGGGAGCGGAAAGGAGTTAATACAGTAACGACTTGCTAACATGGCGAGAGGGGTGCCAGATGGTAGCATAAGATTGGGAGGAAGTGAGTCATCGGGATAAGTTTAACGGTTGGGAATAGTCGTGTGAGTGGGGTCCACGAGGGTGAGGTGGCGGAGAGCGTGTGGAGGGGAGGTAGGCTGAGGTGGTAAGTATGGTGGGGTCAGAGATATGTCATAGCATGTAGGTGCTGATGGAAGGTGGGGACAGGAGGTCCACGTGGTAGGTGGTGAGTGGAAGTGGAAGTGGCGGAAGTCAACAACCGCAAGACTTTTCATGCGGGGGGGGGGGATGGGGGGGATGATAGTAAAGTGGGGGGGTGTGAAATGCTGAGAGGGTGCCACGTAGCAGGAGCTTCAGACCCCCCCCATGGAAAAAGCGGAGTTGAGCTCAGGGGGAGCTGAAAACATTCCCCCGCCATTGATCCAAGCAGGGGACGATCTCAACTTTCCATTTTATTCATACGTGCAAACTTATGCTAAAATACATATTCCCAACATTATTACATTTACATTAAAGCACGATTAACCCCTACTTAAGGTAAACTTAATCAATTTTTTTTTTTTCCTAAAAACTATTTAGAAACAATTCAATGCTACATTTGAACTAGCATAACACATTTTTTACTTATTTTTTCCTATCGATTAATCATGATTAAACCAAGTGATTAATTTATTCACTAATCTAACCTATTGTATTCCTAGCCTAATCACGATTAAACAATGTGATTAGCCCAAATTATTTCTAATTTTCCTATTTACCAAGTGGCATTTAAACAAGCTACACACTTTATTCAAAATTTCTAAATGTAAACTGATGCAATACTGATTTTTCTTGGTGGCATTTAGATTTTCTCACCTAGGGGGACATTTTCACACATATTTTTATTTTTATTTTTTGTTTTTCATTTCTTTCTTTATTCTATTTTTTTTGTCCCATAAATTATATATATATAATTCTTTTGGAAATAAATTTCAAACATGAAACATTATGTACATTTTTCAAATATAGAATCATCAGGTAAAAACAACTCCTCCTATGAAATATAAGACCCTAACACAAATCATAATGCACATCTCAACAACTAGACTTTAGTCTTGATAGCGAGTGATTGCATATGGGAGAAAAATGAAGCTTGTAACCCTTTTCCATTGATGTCAAAGGCGGAGAGAATTTGTGGAGAAGATGTGATGGGAGATTGTTGGACAGTTTTCTTTTTCTGGATGGCTAGTGGCTTAGTAAAGATATTTGCAAGTGTGTTAGCATTGATGTCAACAATCATGATGGGAGATGTGTTGGGCAGTTGGCATTGCATAACTATCGGCAAGAGTGTTGACATTGATGTCAATCAGAATAGCATGGATTCTTGTCGTAGCAGATGTTGGCTTTGATGTTCCCTAAACTATTTGTAATGCTAATTGGTCTAGCATTGACTAGAGTGATTGATGGTCTAGGCTGAGGAGGAATCCTATGGTATTTGCAAGCTTCTAGTAGAGAATTATCACAGTAGCAGGCTTATTGGAAAAGCCATAAAATCATGACTATGGTGATTGGGAGTCCAAGAGGAATCCTATGGTTACTGCAATTCTTTGTAGAGAATCATCATAGTAGCAGGCTTACTCGAGAAGCCATAAAATGATGACTATGGTGGTTGGGAGTTCATGATTCCAGGCACAAGAAGAAGAGTTAAGGAGAAAATAATGGTAGAGATTTTTCATCCATTTTATAGGTAGCATATGGGCTCAAAGTCTACATCAGACCCTCTCTATTGGAAAGTGCTCTGAAAGAGCTTTCCAACAGTGTGTGGAAGTCTAAAAATGGCCTCCTAGAACAAAATTTATGGACTATCGAAGTTAGGGTCTTGAAGTCCTAAGCAGGCCGAAATATTGGAGGTCAGTGGACCATCGGAGTAGGCTATATCGGAGGCCGGAGAATATGGGAACCTCGAAACAGGTCATAACAGGATATTGGAAGTTGGAGGCCATCAGAACCAAGGCTTGTTGGGACCCCTTCTCTCTCCTCTGGTAGGACACATGGTGGCATGTGATTGGCTCTAAGAAGCTGTAGTGGAAACTGACATCAGCATGATGTGGAAGTACGGTGGACAAGCGATAGCTTGTTTTCGCACTTTCAGTAGCCCCATAGGGAAAATCAGGGTGACACGTGTCAACTACTCAAGAGACACTACATGGAGAAATGGCAAAAGCATGATATCATCTCAAAGGTTTGCATATCAGAGGATGAGGACATCGTAGCTCCTGTGCAAATGGAATTTGCAAAATGATAAAAGGGGATCTGATACTATCTAGAACATGGTCATGTGGAGACCCAAAGAACCAAGGGCGTAGAGTAGTGATAACACCTAAGTTCTATGAAGTATTTCGATGATTGGACATCTCGTAACTCCATTGTAAATTCTCTATGAGGAAAGTTACGATGAAAGAAGATCTAATGATACTAGCACTTGGTTGTGGAAGCCCAAAAGGACCAATGACGAGAGTTATAACTTAGGGAGATAAGCTCCCGGTAGGATCTTGGAGGTATGACACCTAAGTGTTATACTGGCGGTCACAAGCAACGGTCCTATGGTGTGAAAAGCAATGAGGGCTAAGTAGAAGGAGCTAAATGTGAATCGATATTTTTTATTTCGTAAGGGCCTTTCAATATAAGTTATGATAAGTGGGGCTTCCAATATAACACTACAGTGGTATATGAAGTCCCCAGTCCCATGGTGGAAGAACAAGAGAGGAAAAGCAAAAAGGGCTAGGAACCTCATGATCTTGTGTTTTCATAACATTCCCTTTAATAAAAGTTACGAAATGAAAGGGATTAGAAATGGAAACACAAAAGTGTATGGCAGATGGATGAGTCAACAACAAGGACCACGATTGAACAGAGGAATTGACCACATGAGTAATAGTGATTTCCAAAGATCGTTGGTTCAAGGCAGCAAGGACCACGATTGCATAGAGGAGTTGGTCTCGGGAGTAATAGCGACTGTCAAAGACCGTTGGGTCAAGGAAGCATGGACCATGATTTGCAGAAAAGAGTGTTGGTATTGCCTTGAGGGGAGACAAACCATCTTAGTGCTATGATGCATGCCTTAATGAATTAAATAAAGTGCATAAAAGCCATCTTGAAGTATTGTCTGTGGGCCATGAATAAGCATGGGGATCCCGATTAGAGTGTGCAGGCAGACATAGAATTAAGTCTCGGTATGGAAATCACTCGGATGCCCATTCTTAATGACTAATGAGGTAGTAGTTGCCAAGTCAGACACAATAGCAGAATGGAGAGTCATGCTGAGGTACACTCAATAAGTATGGAAATAGGTAGCAGAGACAACATTGTGTAGTGTGCATCAAAGGATAAAAACCATCGATTTCCATCGAGAAAAGTGGGGGAAGAAACATTGTAATGTGTGAGATGTTGGGAGATCTTGGTGTGAGAATACACACTGATGTGTGAGGCCAAGTGAGCCTATTCTGCAGTGAAAGACTGGGAGTGCCTAATCAGAAGGAAGAGATCCCGACAGAGAGAGAGCTAGTGTTGTTGTGTGAAAGGCTAAAGGTTCCTATGCAGAGGAAGAAGGCTGAGTGAGAAGTTGAGAGAGCCTATGAATAGAAGGAGTCAAGTGTTGTAGGTATGTTGTTGAGAGCAGAAGGTTGAAAGCTGAGTGTATGCTGATGAAGAGAAGAGAGCAGAGTGTTGCATGGGCTGTGATGAGTGACTGTTGTTGAGCAGATCAATGAGTTGCTGCAAAGTGAGTAGAGTGAGTAGATAATAGAGCTGATATCAGGAAGAGTGGTTGCCAATTACATAGAACATTGAGTTCCTTATTGAGTGTGGGTTGGAGCCTACATACAGGAAGGTGGTGCTTCTATCTCTAGTGGGTGCTTGAGAAGGCTTGGGTGTTGGTTCCTCCTGAGTGTTGGTGCTTGTATAAATCCAAGGAGTTGCAAGTTGGTGCTTGTAAAAAATCCATGAAGTTGGTGCTTCACATGGTGCTTCTGGTAAGCTGGACAGGTGTCTACAAAAGGAGAGAGTTGGTGCTTCTTGCTAGTGGGTGCTAGCAAACAATCAAAGGGAGTTGGTGCATCCTTGAGTGGTGGGTCACAAATAGATTCATGTAATAGGGTAGATGCTCATATTTTACAGTAATAACAACAAAAAGCTTTGGTGTTTTTTTCCCGAAAGGGTTTCCACGTAAAAGCTTGTGTCTTATGTGTATGATGCTCATGGTTGGTGCTTGTATGTTGATTTCATATTTGTACTACATGATATGTTGTTGTTGGTTATATGGATGGTTGCTAAGTTTGAATAAGAAAAGTAAATTGGCATAAAGAGTTAAAAATTAGCCTTAATACTGATTCACCCCCCTCTCAGTATTAACATTGTTTCCAACAAAGTGATCTCATTGTTAGAGTATAGATACAATAAAACAACATAACCACTCATCCTAATAGGAGGATTCTACTAATAGATAATATAACAAAATAAAAACCAATAAACTCTTTGTAATATCACTGAGGGTTAGCTCAATTCGTCAAGTCCCTATCATTAAAGCACCTTTTTGATTGATAGGCCATGGGTTCAATTCTCTCAACACCCTAGGGGTCGGACTCTATAGTTGAGCCGACATGAAGAGATCCCTTCGGGTGGATATGACTCGTACAAATATTCCATGGACATAGTGATCACTGATCTCTAAGGTCCTATTGTAGCGGCTACAACCACCCTCCAAAATTTTTCCTTGGCTTCGTTTTGGAGCCTTCCTACCAACCATCCTCAACAGCATGTCTTGCACTGTCATGTACATCAGCTTAAGTGGTTTTCAGGTAGCATGACAGCCTGAGCTTGATAGCTTTTTGCATACCCCTCACAGGTTGTTTTTCTGGACTTGGTCCAGCTGCAGGCTGAGAAGCTCCCTCAAGAAATTATGGAGGGGAACCAGACTTCCTTCCAGAAATTATGCAATCCTGTTTGGCAGCCTGCTGGGCTCCGGAATTGAGCAATTTTTCCTGTCAACCTTCCCTAAAAAAATTACGCAATATGACCATGTAGGACTACTCAACCGAGAAATTACACAATTTTGGGCAGCAGTCAGTTGCTCAGCCCAGAATTTGCGCAATCCCTGTGGGCAGCCAGCCCAACTCCCTCCTAGAAATGCGCAAAATTTCCCACAGTCAAGCAAGCTGATCCATGTGCCATCGGGTTGACCGGTTCCACCCGGGACTGAGAAAACTTGACTTGCATGCATGGGCTTATTTTTCCCAAAATAGCAAAAAGAAACATGCAAAAAGCATCCCTAGATTTTAGGGAGATAATTTTAGCAGCTGGAGGTTACATGTAGAGATCATTTTAGAATCTTTCATCCAAGTGTCGTTGTTTCCTAGATTTGTGGCATGCACGTCATGATCATCAAACTTATTTATTTGACACTTCAGAGCTCATTCCTTCACATAGATCTTAGAGTTTTGACATTCGACAGCACATCCAGGAGTCTTCGACACATCTAGCTCAGCTATTTCCGGGTAATTCCGCTTAACTTGTCTTTTGCAGCATTTCTGTCGCCTTTTTCGTTTTGGCTTATGTGAGTGTTGTTTTCTTGATTTCTGTGAATTCCTGAAGTCGTTTACATGCATACTAGCTTGTACTAGCACCATTTCAGTTTCCATTAGCATCTCACAGTTGTCGCATGCATGACATTTTTTTGCACGAACAATTGTCGATTCGGTGACTCACTTCACACACATAAATGTTGTTAAGTTTTTTGAATCTTGCATTTACTCTTTGCATGCATGATCATTCACTCCTGCTTACACTCATCATCGCCATGCACTCACATCCCCATTTGCTTTCAGTTTCCCTTCTGATGGTCTGGGCAACCTTGACTCGGACTCTGCCTCACCAAGACAGCGTTGCGCAATCCTGGGAGGGAAGTCTTTTCCCTCCTCTCATAAAATGCGCATTTCTTCCCAGTGACTGCCCTCCAGCCTTACATTGCATAATTCTAAGAGACAATGACTATTGGCCCAAAAAATTGCGCAATGTAGTCATTGGGCCTGCAACCCTTGCCAGCTCGAATTGTGCATTGCACAATCCCAGCATCCAGCAGGCCATCCTGGATTGTGCATTGCACAATTCCAGCAGTCAACTAGCCTCCCAACAGTCCGGACTACCTTTTGTGTAGTTTCGGCAGCCAGTCTCCTGACCTCCCAGGAAAAATTGCGCAATCCTTATTAGTCAATCCCCAGGTATGTTGCATGTCGTTCCTCAAGTTTTCTTTGTTTTTAGGTGACAAATTTCTTACCATGCATGTCGCCATGTCTCCAGATCTAGCAGGTGTTCGTGCTTTGCTCATCAGTTTAGGATCAATGGCCTCCAAGAGAGCAGGATCAAAGTACACCAACAGAAGTGCAACTGGAGTAGCAGTTGAGCGAGTGTATAAAAGTTTGTGATCTACGAAGACACCAAGTTGATTGTAGACAAGGACATCAGGCTGAAATGGCAAGAGGTCAATGATGCATTTGCAAGCACATTTGGGAAGACCTCGAAGACCTCCAAGTCTATGAGAACATTCACAAGTCTGGCTTGTACGGGATTGCATGCAGGTATCCCCTGTTCCCAGGTGTAGACATGATACATTGGATCGTCTCTCACATGGATCCTGAGACAATGACATTGAGCAGTGTCACCGGGAGAGAGATTTCTACCTTCAGGGTACAGGATTATGAATAGATGTACTATATGTCGAAGCCCGTGATCACCATGGAGACACCCTTTAGCATACCAAGTAGCAATGCCAACTCCAGGGACATCTTGAAGAACTAGGTAAAGGAATCGGCCAAATTTAGGATGACACCCAACGAGGTTTACAAGATGAAGATACTACAGAAGGCGTTCAATAATTGGTCATCTTTGCATGTCTATTGTATGGCCAAGAGAGCATGGAAACCTTCTCGCAAAGTTGGGTGATCGCGTTGGATGACTGGCCAGTGAAGGCAAAGCATTCAATTGGTCCAACATGTTGGCTCACTAGCTGAAGGAATAGGTAACAAGAGCTCGACAGCCTGCCCAAAGGTCAGAAAGCATAAATCTACATGTCTGCTTACATCTTGGATGCAATCTGTGCCCGTCAGGAGTTCCCGGGCTTGAAGTGGGTATGGACATCGATGAAGACCTCTGTGAACACTTATTGTAGAATGCTTTTTGAATGCAACTTCAGAGGAGTTATCACACAACTGTCCGATCATTTTTTCACCCGGTGTATAAGATGATATTTGAACAAGATCCACCTTGCATGTCGAATATAGCAATGGAGGTGCTGATCGACATAGCTGGTTGGTATGCCTCACCGTCTGTCACCTTCATATGGATTTACAACACAGAGAAGCCTCTGCATGTTTTACCGAAGTTTTCCTTGGACAAGCTTGTCATGCAGGAAGTATCATACCACATCTCGGCAGGACTGTTAGCTAGGTTGCACTGGAAGAAGAAGGCACCTTGGCCCACTCTTCCGTTGCAGATCAGGTTATATGAGATACATAATTTCAAGCATGCGGATGTCAAAGCAGAGGAGATCAAGAAATATCCATTTGACGCCCGAAGCTACAATCCATATGACCCGCATTGTCTTGTAAAGGATCATTGCACGAGAGTACAGTTTCAGTGGATCCATGGGGCATGTCATTGGGCGGAGGAGGACCCATGGAGATATTGTTTCAGCTTCTCCAGGCCCAATGAACTGGTCGGCATCACTGAGGTATGGTTAAAAAAGAAGCGTTAAGCAACATCCTTAAGAGCACTAGAAACACCAGTAGCAGAGGTAAACATACCAAAGCGCGAAAAAGGCAATAGAAATATTGTCGATAACATGGAGGAGGAAAAAAGATGCAAGTTTCGAGAAAACCCACTTGTGCAAAAAGTAGATTTGGGAATAGAGGCAAAGAGGCAACAACGTGACAAGAAGAACACGCAAAGGTAGAGAGAAAAATGGAGAATGGAGGAAACATAGAAGGATTTGCATGAGTTGAAGGAGCATCTACGGAAGGAACGAGAGCCGCGTAGACAGGAGAAGGAAATGCAACAGGAACAGGTACATCAGGGGGTGAAACATGTATAGACAGATGAAACTGCACCCGTATAGGTAGTAAACTCATTAGAACAACTGGTACCAAGCAGACAGGGTGAGTAGTTGAAGGAGCACGACTTCACTCAAGAGATAGAGCAAGCACTTGAGCAGATGGATACAGACATGGAGCAACAAGATTTAGAGAAAGATATCAACCTCATGCCTCACCACCAAGAGGTCAACTCACTAGCTTCACCATATCCAGAATTGGATTGATCCATGTGACCAAGGAGACACTAAAATCCTTGGAGACAATCCGGAGGAAGAGATGCACAATATCTCATTCGATGAGTCCCATCATAGAGTTGTGCAATCTCGCAGAGTGTTGACTCCAGATGATCACACATCTCCTACGCAATTTGAGGAACGAGTGATCGTGTCTAACGTACACAAGCATCCAGCAGCATTGGCCAATGCTACCAAAGCATATGCCGAAGCCACTAGCTCGAGTGTTCACTTCTTGATAGTTGAGAATGAAAAAATGGCTAAGGAGTTACAGACGACCAAGAAGGGAGGAGAATTGGTTACAACATCCGTCCGAGTAGAGTTGAAGAAGGAAATATTGGATGAAGTATTGTCCCTCGACACAGTCATGCGGGCGTTGTATTCCAAGTTTGGTACCGTGCATAAGGCAGTTGTCCATCTCAACGGTTGGCAGAAGCGATGTGTTAGGAGAGCACATATCTTGTCGAATGTGCATGTTGTTTTTTATTACATGAAAACATGGATGATGAGATACAAGGTAGCCTCATTACACTTCCCCAAGATGATGAAGCCCAGAGCTGTCGAGCTAAAGGCATGCATTCGGAGTCAAATCCAGAATTATGAAGATCTCCCACAACTCATCACTAGTCTACGGGCTTCCCATGCATGGGTATTCGGGAGTATGGATGTTGTTGTACGCACACACACGATCCCATCTATTCGGACACTCACCCAGGCAAAGACAAAGGCACAGGTCCGACTGGAGATTGACTCATATACTTTGATGAGTTGATGCATATAGCCACCAACGCAGACTTGGTGATTAGTGTAGACACCATGCGTCAGTATGTTGCTGGTCCGGCCGCACTCAAGACAATGATGCACATGTTATCAGACAATTTGGATAGAGGAGCTCGAGCAGTTTACCCAGATGCTATGGAGGCAAGAGTTCGTTTCGAGAAATATGTCACCTTAGAGTACACGGAGACCATCGCAGACTACCGAGCTTGGCATCAGTTCGTTACTGTCGACCACCGTGAGGATTTCAAAGAGATGGTCTCCCCACAGTTGTCCGAGTCATAGTGATGTCTTTCATGGCTTTCTCAAGCCTATTTTGTCTCACATGGGTACATGTGCAAATTGTATGTGATGTATTTTGAAGTGTAAGTTCAAGTGTCGATAGTTGGATGTAACAGTCATAGAGTAGATGAAGTGTCATGAGGATATATGAACAGTCACAAAGGGGAATGTCAAGGGACACCTCACCCTTTGCTATAAATAGCCCCTCATAACTCATTGTAAAGGCTTTTGGTCAACCAAGCTTCCCATAAGAGTATCTTAGAGAAATCTTGGACAGTATTGTAACGAGCCTTGGCTTCTCTAATGTGCAGAGCTAGTATATCTCTTTGGAGGAGCAGGCGGCAGTGACTGTAACGTGGATGTATTGTATGACTAGAACTTACACTTTTTAATATAACAGAGTCAGCATGTTTCATGCATAGGTCGTATTGTATTTCAGCTATCTTCTTTACTCTAAATGTTATATGTATTTGTTTTCTTATGCACGCATGTGTAGCTATTTTCTATATATGTATATATGAATCTCACTTAATTGTCTTGTTGGTTTAACCATCACTTTGGATCACTATCTTACTTGCCTTCCATGTTGTGATCAAAGAAAATTTTAGGGGCTAATATTCGTAGGTGGGCTAATTTTCAATGCTTTTTCTAAAAAAAATATTTGCCAATTTCCATTTTTTCTAAAGATGATTTGCCCAAATTTTATAGTCTAAAATTATCTTACCTTAGAAATCACCACAATTTTACATATAAAAATATGAAAGAGTTATAAATATAGTTTTTGTAATACAATTATCATCAAACATTTTACAATTCATATATTACAGACTATTAAGATTCGCCAAAGTTTCTAAACTTTAAGGCAAAATTCCATCCTTAAAATTTTCCTCAGTTGTGATGCATCTTTTCTCATGTGTTCCCTTCTTAACTCTGTGTTGTCACAAGTTTCCAAGGGGCGCACTCACCTCACCCTCCATGTGTTAGAACCACTCATGCATCCTCCTTGACTTACTGCATATGTCACACCCTTGCTACCAAAAGGGACATCTTACTTGCCTTTGTATGAAACTGTGGTCAAGGCGATACCGTATGACTCACTGTTGGGACTCCTACACCAAACGGTCTGAGGTCCAATTGGGACTTCTTATAGGGGAGATCCCTTGACATGTTGGCGGGTCCAGCACCGTCAAAATTTTTAGTGCTAGAAGGAGGGCCAAATGACAAGCTTTGTCCTCTCATCCTATTTTGAACCTTTGTACATCTATCATGGATTCTGTCATACTCACCCCTCCACGATGCTTTTCGCATGTCGAACCTCTCAACATCACAAGGGAGTTTGTTGATCTCTTGTCTGAATTCACGTATGATGGTGAAGGTGAAGTGGTCTGGCCTGTGTTCTTACATGACTTCCTTGCCATGATTGACGAGAAAGATGGATGTTCTGATGAACAGGTCAGTCTGCTGCTTGCATACACACTTCGCGAATCCCCACTATGATGGTGTTGCAGCCTACCGGCTGACAGCGTGCACTCACTCGAGAATTTATATGATCTCATTGAAGATACTTTCCATCATTTTGATCCAGAACATCTTGACCAAAAAATGTTACAACAGAAGGCTCCGCAAGAATCGCTTGATGATTTTTGGCAGCGCTTCTGTGTTTTGCAGTTTCAAGCTCCGAAAAGCCAAATGAAATTTCCTTATGTCATTGATAGATTCGAGTACTGTATTATCAAATCAGTTCATCCCAAGAAGAAGTTTGAGCCCAAGACTCGCTCATCATACTTCAGTGATGGAGTTGCGCAATCACATATGGACACGGTTGTTGTCACAAGTGATTGTCTGTCAGCCCCTCATCAAATAGCTCCACCATTGCAGAGTGATGTGGGAGAACAAGCATACGCATCTGTTCAACTGTCACATCCTCCGAACATCACTTCGCTTAATTTTCGTGCAGATTTGGTTGTGAGTCTATTGAGTTGTCATATGCATTTTGTACCACAACCTCCGTCTTTGTACTCGAATGATCCTCCGGATGATATTGCCTTGTGTTCTTCCATTCCGGACTTTACACTTGTTGTGAACGAGGATCAAACCATTGACAGAGTTGGTGTTGCACAACCAACATGTGCTATCATTCATGAAGAGTATGACTGGGAGCTTGAGCATCAACACTCGGCGAAGGATGACTCCCTTCTATCTGAACCTCCTTCGTTATTTCCTGACATATTTAGTGAACCTGTCATCCATGATTTTGCATGTGTATCTCCATCTACGGATGCACCCATTGTTGATCATTCACAAGACACACCGGATGTCAGTCCATCATCCGACAACGGAGAGGATAAATTATTCATTTAAAATCCACTTGACTTTTCATCTGCTTTTTCCAGAAACACAAAGGGTGAATTTTCCCGCTTCTCATCTACCCCTTTGTTTGGTTCATCAGATCATGAGGATGCCCATGAAATCATTGATTTTGTTTATTGTAGCTGTCGTGATCTATTTTATTTCATATTCGATAATGATGATGATTCTATCACAGTTGATTTTTTGAAGCCACTGGTTTATGATGATCTATCTGTCGATGAAGTCGAAACTCCCCAGACTATCGAGGTACTTCAGCCCGAGCTGATGGTTATGTCAGGCCCTCGCTGTCCTGATGTTGGTTTCACTTCTGATCAACAAACTGTTGAAACACCCAAGGCTCCTCATCACTCATCTATATGCATTAAAGATCAATCTCACACACATATCATGCTTCCTCCACTTGAACTACACGATCCCATCGCTCATGCATTGGAGGAATCTTACATTGCAAGCACAAATGCATGACATAAGTTGTCTTTGTTTCTTTCGCTTGCTTGCATGTCACGGTCAAGAGTATGTGTATGCTTCATAGCTACACACAATGATTCACAACACCATGATAAGTCAACGGACTGCATGTCATGTACTTGCACCCACGTATATACTGTGGACCCTTTTAAACTTGAAGTTTGTTTGTCTTTATTGTTATATCTTTCATGTTTATTGGTTCACACAACTATGTTTTTCGCAAACCATGCCTTCACCAACATGGGTCGACCAATGCACTGGTGGTTGCATTAGAAGTATCACTTCACGTGATCAGGCCCATGCACCGTTAACTTAGGAGTAGGAGTAGTGTTTGCTTTTGGTTTGTTTTCTTGCATGCTTGTTTGCTTACCTTCTTTGCATGTTTGTTTTTCTGCTTTCTTGTTTTCTTACTTGCTCTTCTTTCGCATTTACTTCTGCTTTCACTTTGTTTTGTGTTTATTTTCTTGTTTTGTGCTCGTAGGTTAGTTTCGCATGAGACTGTGCGCGACCCTTGAAACAAGCTGAGTAAAGTACAAGAGGCCTTGTGCAACTATCACTACTTGGTTATCTGTCATCTTGCCTCTGTATGAAGAACTTGTTACTTTTATTCCATGATACATCGATGGAAAATACAAACTATTCGAAGTGAACCTTGGTGAAAACACAATGCTTACGCACTAACTAGTGTCACCTACTCTAGTCGGTTGTTTTTGGGTTAATCCTTGTCAGCTTAGTCAAGTAGAGTAAGGTGAGGGGGAAAACCTTAACAGGCATGTCAGAGGTATATAATAAACTACTTCTCTGAAGGAGCAACCTCTTCTGCTTTCAATAAGTCGGGATACCTCTTCCACCTCTGAATGAATAAGTGCTATGCTCAGTTGTGGAAATGAAAAAATGAAAAGTGAAAAATTTTAAAATGAAAAATGAATAAGGTGAAAGAAGAGAAATGCCTCCTATGCAAAGAGGTGATGCAAGTAACTCCGTCGGGGTACTGACCAGGCTCACTAGCAGCAGAGCAATTCTTGTGTTCCTGCGTGACTCTGTCGGGGTACTTTCCAGGCTTACTGGTAGTGGAGCAACACCAGAGATGAAACTAAGACTCTGACGACTATACTTCTTGTGCACCAATATACCCATCATCCCCAATCGAAACAATTGTGTTGAATTGGCTTGGAATGTGTGTCAATCGACCAAGAGCTTGGAAGATGCTACATCTTACAATCAAGAAAGTGTGGAAACCAACACGAACTGAGAACTGAACAATACTTCTGGAGGTGTTAGACTTGATTTTCACGAACAATGTCCATTCAAAGAGTTGGTGTTCTACCAGTGTGTTGCCAAGTGTTGTAGCGGCTACAACCACCCTCCAAAATTTTTCCTTAGCGTTTTTTTGGAGCCTCCCTACCAATCATCCTCAGCAGCATGTCTTGCATTGTCAAGTACATTAGTTTCAGTGGTTTTCAGACAGCATGGCTGCCTGTTCTTGATAGCTTTTTGCATACCCCTCATATGTTGTTTTTCTGGACTTGGTCCAGTTGCAGGCTGAGCAACTCCATCAAGAAATTGCGAAATTTTGGAAGGGAACCATCCTTCCCTCCAGAAATTGTGTAATCCTGTCTAGCAACCTACTGGGCTCAGGAATTGCGCAATTCAACTTGTCAACCTTCCCTGGAAAAAATGCACAATCTGACCCAGCAAGACTGCTCTGCCCAGAAATTGCGCAATTCTGGGCAGCAGTCAACTGTTCAGCCCAGAAATTGCTCAATCCCTCTGGGTAGCCAACCCAAATCCCTGCCAGAAATGCACAAATTTTCCCCTCAGTCAAATAGGTTGTTTCATGTATCATCGGATTAATCAGTTCCACCTGGGACCGAGAAAACTTGACTTGCATGCATGGGTTGCTTTTTCTCGAAATAGAAAAAAACATCCCTAGATTTTAGGGAGCTATTTTTAGCAGTTGGAGGTTACATGCAAAGATCGTTTTAGAATCTTTCCTCCAAGTGTCGCTTTTTCCTAGATTTGTGGCATGTGTGTCATGAGCATCAAACTTATTTATTCTACACTTTAGAGCTCATTCCTTCACATCGATGTTAGAGCTCTGACTTCTCACAGCACATCCAGGAGTCCTCGACACATCCAGCTTAATTATTTCCGGGTAAGTCTGCTTAACTTGTCTTTTGTAGCATTTATGTCGCTTTTTGTGTTTTGGCTTATGTGAGTGTTGTTTTCTTGATTTATGTGAATGCTTGTTATCGTTTACATGCATATTAGCTTGTACTTGCATCGTTTCATTTTTTGTTAGCATCTCACTACTGTCACATGCATGACACTGTTTTGCACGCACGGTCGTAGCTTTAGAGACTCGCTTCACACACATGCATGTTGTTTCGTTTTCTGAATCTTTCATGCACTATTTTCATGCATGATCATTAACTCCTACTTACACTCAACATTGCCATGCATTCACATCCCCATTTGCTTTCAGTTGCCCATCGATGGGTCTGGGAAACCTTGACCCAGACTCTGCCTCACCAAGACAACATTGTGCAATCTTGAGAGGGAAGGTTCTACCTTCCTCTCAGAAAATGGGCATTTATGCCCAGTGACTACCCTCCAATCTTGCATTTCGTAATTTTGAGAGACAATGACTGTTGGCCCCGAAAATTGCGCAATGCAGTCACTGGTCCTGCAACCCTTGCCAACTGGAATTACGCATTATAGAATCCCATTATATTCATAAATCTGTGCTTTTCTCTTCTCTAGTTTCTAATTGAACTGTTTGTGCATTTAATTAAGTTTCAAAATTTGTTGTGACCATTTAGGAATTGTTATATGCCTGTCAAAATTTGACTTTGAGATGTGTTTATCTATGCGTGTTCCATTTACTGTAACTTTCAAACTATTTTGCAGCGCCTCTATTTTTTACACGCAGTGATGCATTCTTTCGATTGGAAGTCAGGCCATTAACTTGAGTGAGGGAGAATCCTTGACGAGGAGAGGTTGGAGGAGAACATTTCTTGAGCTGGGAGACAAGTTAGATCATGGATAATCGAGTTTGTAGAGGATGGGTCGCTTCACCTTCCCTAAAATTCGAAAACAAAGACTTTTTTTAGTGCTAAGAAATCATTTCGTAGTGCCTACATGTTTTTAAAAGAACACTACAAAATAATTTCATAGCGCCTACATGTTTTCTATTGAGCTCTCCACAAAATGAATTTATGGGTTGCATTTTTGCGTCTAAGGATCCTTTTTGGCTTGTCCATTCTTATCAATTTGTCGTATCAGAGCCACGTCTGACATTGGGTTGTTGTATACAACATAGGGAGATGGCTATGTGAGCAAGAAGAGAACAAGGTTGAGGAGGGAGACTCGTAGCTAATGTAGAACTGTAGGAAGAGACAAAGAGGCTGCAAGCTAATTTATAAGCCATGGAGGCAAGTAGGCAGCAAGACCCTGAGGCCGAAGATGGCAGCAGATCAGAGGAGGAAGCTGGAGTAGAAATAGCAGCACATGTGCATGAAGCTTCGAAAGATAAATTATTGAGGTCGGTGTTAAGCTCAAGTTCAAGACCAAAACCTGAATTGCCTACCATTGATGGCAGCCCAGTAGTCGAGAATTTGATGGATTGGATCAGTGGATCAGATAGGTATTTTGAGCATGAGGAGATTGAAGAAGACAAGAGAGTAAAATTTGTTGTAACCAAGTTGAAAGGTCATGTTTCATTGTGGTGGGACAATGTGTAGGCTGAAAGGAGAAAACAGGGGAAACCATTGATAAAGAGTTGGGACAAGACGGTAGTGAATATGAAGGAATTTTTTTTTTTTTAAACACTATCATCTATCCCTCTATATGCAAGTGCATAACCTCAAGCAAATCCTATTGATAGTAAGAGATTATACCGAGGGGTTTTATAAAGTGAATTTTTGAGGGCAGGTTATGTAGAAGACACTCCAGAGAAAACAACAAGGTACATCCATGGTTTAAAGATGGAGATTCAAGATGAAATCAACATGCTTTCTCCCAGGATGATGGAAGAAGCATTTCAGTTTTCCTTGAAGGCAGAAGAGAACATAACAAGGAAGAAGAATTTAGGAAGAGGTTGTGATTTAGATAGAGGAAGAGGACAGACAACTGGAAGGGGGGAAGCTTCAACTCAAAATAATGATGCAAGTAACCCAAGACAGCAAGGACAACAAGAGAAAGGAGGTGAATCCAGAGGAGGAAGAACTTACCGAAGAGGTAGAGGTAGAGGAAAAGGAAAAGAGAATATCTAATAGTGTTACAAATGTGGGAAGCTGGGTCACAGATCTTTTGAGTGTCTTGAGAATAAGAAAGTGGGACAAAGAGATGCATATGTAGCTCAGCTAGAAGTAGCATAAGCACAAGCACCTGTGGAAAAAAATGCACCAGAGATGGGGAGAATATTTAATGATGAAAAAATTCTTGTTAAAACCATCCAAGTAGATTGTTGAACCCTCAGAAAGAAGAACCTTGTTTAGGACTGTTTGCAAGACCGGAGGAAAGTTGAAAAGTAGTGATTGACAGTGGAAGCACTGACAATCTAGTTTCCACAAAAATGGTGGAAAAACTTGGATTGAAAAGGTTGAAGCACCCAACACCATATAAAGTGTCATGGTTGCAAAAAGGTCACCAATTTTTAGTGAGTGAGCAGAGCGAAGTGGAGTTCTAGATAGGCATATATAAGGATAAGATAGTTTGTGACATCATGCCAATGGATGTCTGCCACCTCCTTTTGGGTCGACCTTGGAAATTTGATAGGAAAGTGGTGCATGATGGAGAGAACAACACTTACAAGTTTGAAAAGGATGGTATCAAGCGTACTCTTGTACCATTAAAGGAGGAGAGTACATCCTAGGAAAGTAGCTCAAAAGCACTGTTGTTAGGAAGAAAATAATTTCTGCAAGAAATGGAGAAAGAAGAGGTTAGCTATTCGTTGGTTTTCAAACCAAAGGTAATACATCTACACACTGAAATTGAAGATTTACCTATTGAGATTCAATTTATGTTGCATGAATTTAATGATATCGTGGTAGATGGTTTTCCAAGTTAACTACCACCTAAGAGAAGTATCATCCATCACATAGACTTTATACCAGGAGAAAGCCTTCCGAATAAAGTTCTTACCAAATGACACCCAAGGAGAATAAGGAAATAAGGAAACATGTTCAAGGACTATTGGATAATGGATTGATAAGGGAGAGCTTTATTCCATGTGTTGTCCCTGCGGTACTTAGTCCAAAGAAGGATGGAGAATGGAGAATGTGCATAGATTCAAGAACAATCAACAAAATCAAAATTAGATACAAATTCCCATTTCCACGGATGGATGGCATGATGGAATGTTTGAGTGGGGCAACCTACCTCTGAAATCTTGATTTAAAGAGTGGTTACCATCATATCTAGATCGAAGAAGGGAACAAGTGGAAGACAACTTTCAAGCCCAATAGCGGACTATCTGGACGTTCGATCATGCCATTTGGACTGACAAATGCACCAAGTACTTTCATGTGGTTGATGAACGAGGTCTTGAAGGAGTTTGTCGGTAAGTTTGTTATTATTTGTTTGAATGATATTTTGATTTGCATTCAAACAAAAGAAGAACACCTTAGGTATGTAAGATATGTTCTAGAAAGGTTGTTGCAAGAGAAACTGTTGATTAACCTGAAGAAATGTGCTTTCACGAGGTCTGAGCTAGTATATTTAGGCTTTATCATTTCAAAGGATGGAATGAAAATGGATCCGGAGAAAATAGAGGCAATTGTAAGTTGGCCTTCACTCAAGAACATTTTCGAAGTTAGGAGCTTTCATGGCTTAGCTAGATTCTATCAGAAGATCATCAAGAACTTCAGTGGTATTTGTGCACCCATTTTTTAAATGATCAAGAAAGATAAACATCCATTTTGTTGGATAATAGTAGAAGAGAAAAGTTTCCAGCTCTTGAATAACAAGATCACCAAAAAACTAGTGTTGAAAATACCTAATTTCAATCATATTTTCCAAATCAGATGTGATGCCAGCAGAACAACCATTGGAGCAGTATTGAGTCAAGAAGGTAAACGAATTACATATTTAAGCAAGAATTTGAATGATTCAAAACAAAAATACTCCTCTTATGAAAAGGAATTTTATGTGTTGGTTCAAGCTTTGAAGAATTGGAGACACTATTTGATGCCTAGGGAGTTTGTTCTGTTCTCTGACAATTCTACATTACAGTATATAATGGAGCAACATAAGTTTAACCATAAGCATGCCAAGTGGGTGGAATTCCTGCAAATTTTCACCTTTTTTTCTGAAACATATGAGTGGACAAGAAAACAGGGTAGTTGATGCTTTGACCAAGAGGAGTTTGATCATGCAGGAGTGCCATGTACATATTTTGGGCTTTGATTATTTGAAGGACTTGTATGAGGATGATGTTGATTTTTGAGAGGCCTTTGAAGCATGCAAGAACCTCGTGAGCAGAGATAGCAGCCCATGGAGGGAGTTTATGTTGCAGGATGGTTTGCTATTCAAGAAAAATCAATTATGTATTCCTCGTTGCTCAATGAGAGAGAATTTGATGCAAGAAAAACACAATGGAGGATTGATTGGGCATTTTGGTTGGGAAAAGACAGTTGGGAAACTAGAACATTTTTATTTCTGTCCAAAGATGAGGGAAGATGTGCAGAAATATGTGAGCAAATGTAGAGTGTCTTGTCATGCGAAAGGGAAGAGTCAAAATGCTGGATTATATACTCCTTTTCTCATTCCCAACAGACCATGGGACTCGGTGAGTATGGACTTTGTTTTGGGTTTACCAAGGACACAATGAGTTAAGGACTCCATACTTGTAGTTGTGGGCATATTTACAAAGATGGTTCATTTTATCCCGTGTTGCAAGACTAATTCTGCTAGATATTTGGATCATTTGTTTTTCAATGATATTGTCTGATTACATGGCTTGCCAAAGAGTATAATCTCTAACATGGACACCAAGTTCATAGGGCATTTTTGGAGGACCTTGTGGAAGAATCTTAGAACAAAATTGAACTTCAACTCAACCTATCATCCACAATATAATGGGAAAACTGAAGTTGTGAATAGGAGTATTGGAAACATAATGTGAAGCCTTGTGTGTGAATACCCCAAGTAGTGGAATCATGTGTTAGCACAAGTTGATTTTGCATATAATGATTCACCAAATAGGAGCACGAGGAAGAGTTTGTTTCAGATTTTGTATGGAATGCATCCTAGAGGATTTTGTGAACTAAGAGATTTGAGCAACCTTGAGCAGAGAAGTGTTGATGGGGAGGATTTTGCAGCAACAATGAGTGACTTACATGAGGAGATAAAATAGAATCTACAGGACAACAACCACATGTACAGACAAAGAGAAGATTTAAGAAGAAGAGAGGTAAACTTTAAGGTAGGGGACATGGTCTTAGCCCACTTGAGAAAGGAGAGATTCTCAAGTAGGGAATAATAAAACTCAAGATGAAGAAAATAGGACTTTGTAGGATACTCAAGAAGTTTTTTGCAAATTCTTATGAATTGGAGTTACCCATGGGCATAGGTATCTCACCCATGTTCAATTGGGCTGATTTGTATCCCTATCAAGTTGGTGATGAAGGTGCATCTACAACAAATGAAGTCGATGGAGAAGTCAGTGAAAAAATTTGGGTGAAGAAGACACCTATGACAGTCGAGGGTCTGGATGCTGAAAGAATTATAGACACCAAAGTTGGAAAGAACCACAGGGGAAAAGAGTATCTGGAGCTTTTGGTGAAGTGGAAGGATCGTCTAATGGAGGATTCTACATGGATGAGTGTTGCAGCTCTACAAAAGGTAGGTTGCTCTATAGAGGACCTTACATTAGAGAAATTTTGAGGTTTAAAATGGGCCTTCTAAGGAATATTATAAAATAATAGTGGATATAATAAAATAAGATTAGATTACATAATCAAATTTTAAAGGGAAAAAAGAAAAAACTATTTTTTTCAACTTATATCCCTATAGTTTTACTCAAATTTTGAGTGGGAGCACTTGTTGGATGTGGAATTTGATTCCTCATCCAAGGATTACCCATGTTTTATATTTTTGATAGACTCCGCTACACGAAAGATGAGATATACATGAAAAAATGTGATTGTAATCACACTTTTTCATGCATTTATCATTTTTCATGTAGCAAGGTCCATCGAAAGTATGCAACATGGATACTCCTTCAATGAAAAATTAAATCATGCATCGAATAAGTGCTCCCACTCAAAATTTGAGTAAACCGTAGGGAGATAAGTTGAAAAAGTAGGGTGGTTTTTTTTTTTTTTTTTTTTTTTTTAAGTACAAAAATGGTGAATGATCCCCCATGTTTGACATCATCTTCTTGAATCCTATTGTTTCTTATAAAGTTTGTTTTGGTTATACATTTTTTTTTTAGGCCCATTTTAGACATCAAAATTTCTCTAATGTGAGTAGGTGCTCATGAGTTTTTTCTTCTTGGGGAGTCTGATGCAAGTGCATTAGATTGAACTCAAGATGAAGAAATGGAGAAGAGCTTAACAATGTGGTGGACTAGCCACATGTTAATGCTAGAAAATAATTTTGTTGTTTTTTTAAGAGTTCTGAATATTTAATGTAGGTGTAAGATTGTAGTATTCTTGCATAAGTCAAAGAGTCTAGAAATTTGGGAGTTATTTCTCATTGTAATAATTAACTCACATGGTTGCATTTTTTACTTCCCTCATTTAGGAGAGAAGATGAAGCGGACCATTTGTTGAAGTTGTGAAAAAAAGGGACATCGAATGAGAGGAGGCACAACTGTTCTCCTGCCTCCGAGTATGTATGCTTGAAGTGAATAATAAGAAAGTTTTGCATCTGTGCATAATCATAAATTTGTGTTTTTCTCTTCTCTGGTTTCTAATAGAATTGTGTGTGCTTTTAATTAAGTTTCAAAATTTATTGTGACCATTTCGGAATTGTTATATGCCTATCAAAATTTGACTTTGAGTTGTGGTTATCTATGCATGTTCCATTTACAGTAAACTTAAAATTATTTTGCAACGACTCTGTTTTGGTAGGTAGTGACTCATTCCTTTGATTGGAACTTGGGTCATTAAGTTCAGTGAGGGAGAATCCTTGATGAGGAGAGGTTGGAGGAGAACATTTTTTGAGTTGGGAGACGAGTTAGACCGAGAAGAATCAAGTTTGCAGAGGGTGGGTCGCTTCACCTTCCCTAAAATTTGAAAACGATTCTTTTTTAGTGCTACAAAATCATTTTGTAGCACCTACAGGTTTTTTTTCTTGTCCATTTCTATCATAGTAGCACCTTGAGTTCCTCCTTGGGAGGGTCCCCTTGAAAGAAATGCAACTACAGAAAGCATGCAACTATCTTGGATCACATGCAAAGGAAACTAACAAGAATTTACAAAAGGATCGGACACACTTAAAGACACACGGGCCTCCCTCCAGAACTAGGTTGTTCTTCTAGCAGCAATAAAGAAAACATCCAAGTAGAACTTACTGACTCAATCAATTCTACTGATGGTTTTTTGTGTTAGTTTGTTAGTCCTTATGCATCATTTTTGTATGTATCAATTTATTACAAGTCCTATAAGCTAGTGCCTATTTTTAGACTTCTAGATATAATTGACATGGTTAGATTTTGGACTAAAACTCTTTTGAAAAAGTTTGAATTTATGTATTTGATGGGGATTGTCCAATGGTGAATCATATAAATACTAAATTGTAACCATTCATTAGGAGACAAATACAAATTTTAACTTCACAAAAAAACACGGTTATAAAACATCATTAATAACCTTGCAGTTTGGTTGTGTGTTGAAGGTAATTCACTTGATGTGTGAAGCGGGTCATGGTTAAGGAGTTTCACAAAGCTACCAATGACCCGGATAATGGACTTTGTAGTTGTGGAGTCTGTGTACATACTATGATGTATCCATTATAAAACTCTAAAATTTGAAGTTAGGACTGATAACATGTAAGTTGCAATTTGGTTTTGGATTTACCACAAAATTAGGACTCGATTATCTAGGGAGCACATGACAGTGGATGAGCCTTCCTTCCCCTACAATATACAAGTTACACTCGATGGATAAATTTTGCTCACATGATGAGTTGTGTTAGAGATTTGAGTAGAGGGAGGTCGGGGTTATTACTCATGATGTCGTTAAGAACGTTGCTTGCATGTGAAACCAATAATTAGATAAGGTTGTGCGAATTATCAACAATTTTTAAGTTCAGAAGTGTAATATGAATACGAATTTGGGTTTGGATAGCTTAGTCAATTAGAGAAAGGAATAAATATGATTTTAAAGCTTCAAATATATGCCTTGCTCTAATTGACTAATTGAGTCTAGTAGAGATTAATTTATTTTTGAAGGAGAACCAACTATCTTGGATCAGTAACATGGTTAAATTCCAGGTGTCGGTTAGTGTTGTGTACTCATACATCATATAGGGTCAATTGCTTGATCTAAGAATCAACTGGACCTTCCAAAAGACGTGGATTTCAGACATTCCAGAGAAGCTAAAGTGTTTTTTATGGTTGGTGTTCCACAACAAGATTCTTACACGGGAAAACCTCCTCAAAAGAAGCTTTAAGGGACCTCGCAAATGCAAGTTGTGTCGAAAGGACTCAAAAGATATGACTCATCTTTTTCTCAGATACCCATTTGCAGATGTGCTATGGAAGGGGGTTTTCCATATGCTTAATCTTAGTACATCATGGGGTGTTTATTTATAATAGATAGTCATGGGAAACACAACAAAAGAAAAATTATATATTTAAAAATATTAATATTTGTATTATAAATTAAAAAAATAATTATAAAATAAATGAACCCCATGATGTATAATAAATAGTCATGAGGTGTATTGTTAAAACTGCAATTATTTCAAAGCTCTAACAATTTAACAAATAAAAAAACACTAAATATATTTATGCAGTTAAAATAACAAATATATTATTAAACTTGTAATTATCTCAAAACTCAAATAACTTAGTAAATAAAAAAATGATAAAGATATTTATATAATTAAAATAACAAAAAATACAACAATATCAATCCAAATTATATCACTAAATTCCAATTTAGAAAAAAAAACAAACAAACAAACATCCCATCACATTAAAAAACAAGCTACTAAACAGTTTAGCTACTAAACAGTTTTTCACCTTTTCTATGTAGAATAGTTCGGTTCCCTTGGCTTTTTGCCTACCCAAAAGAATAAGTAAACACTCCCAATAATTGGGAAGGCAAAAGAATAAGTAAAAATTTAAAATAATTGAGAAAATAGAAATATAGGGAAATTGATTGATATTAGTTGCTTTCCCTTTCAATCAATCCAAGCAGTTGGACATTTCCCATTCCCCTTAATCATTACCGTATCGAATATTATAACAGCGAAAGTGATCGCAGGAATGATGCACCTTGATTTTGAAGAGTAATGACCTCGTTATAAGAACTAGGGAATATTGTTTCCCCCAACTCTCGTCCCTTATATCTCAAATACTTATTATCATTCTTGTCTAGGGATAAAAATTTTAAAAAATGCTGATTAAAAGTGCTGATTGTCCACATCATTGCCTATGATTCTAGTGAATACTGTTTCCCTTTTCTTATAGTACTATAACTTGCCCCTACCTCCTAGGAGTATCTTCCCTCAATGTTTGGCCATGAAATAAGGATGGGAAATTTTCAATCAATATAAGCCAATAAAAAATCATAGATAAAGCAAACACGGCTCTAAAAAGAAAATGTTGCTTTTTGATTTTGTAAATGATTATGTTTAAAATTTAAATCATTAAATGAGGGTGAATAAGTTAGAAAGTTAAAAGATAAAAATTGTTAATGTTTTCTAAAATAAATTTAATAAAATATATTTTGAAATAGAATTATTAAGCATATTCATTAAAGACTTCCAAATAAACCCTATAAAAAATACAAACAAAATTTATAATAATTTCCAAAAGTTAAACAACATGGTCTCAAACCAACCTCATTTGTGATATAAAAAGTCTTGTTACATGTCCTTCAAAAAAATCTTAAACAACTCGTTAAGAGTTTACAGCTAACCAACTTCCACTGCAGGAAAAATGGCCAAAATTAAAGGAGAAATAATACAGTGCACTTGATACCGATATGGTTTAGAATTAAGGAAAACATGGGTAGAATGAGGCTTATAATATATAAAGGCTAGTAAAGTATATAGTAAATAGAAGGCAAAAGAAAGCAATTTTAGATCATAATTTGCACTTGAAGGCAACATTGAGTTGGTAAATGAACGCAATTTCAGATCATGCTTTGCCTCTAAGTCAACAATGGGTCATATTCACTTTGTTTATGTTTTCGCTCACTGTTATAAGAATTTTTTTTAGATTTAAGATATAGTTTATGTATAATGTTTTTATATTATATTGTAAATTTTATATATATATATATATGTGAAAATATTTTTTTAATATATTTAATTTATTTATTTTATAATTTATAATAAAAATATTAATATTTTTAAATATATAATTTTCCTTTTGTTATGTTTCAATTTTTTTAATTATTATAAATATAAGTTTACATTTGTTTACCATTTCAATTATTTTTTTTATTTTTTTTAAATCTAGACTTCATTATTAAATTTCCTTTTAGAAATTTCACTGTGAAATAGCAAAATTAAAAATAGATACCTCACCTCATGAATACCGTACTTCCGGAAATCTCTCATGGTAATAACTTTCACCTTGTAAATTTCAAATTTAAGAAAAAACACAAATGTTTAACTGATAAATGGAAGACAAATTCCAAGCTGATCATCTTGCTCAAACGTTTGCCGTGTATATATGTGAATATTCCCTTCGACTTCGCTTGTGAAGCGAGCGACCATAGAAATGGTTTCGGGCAACTATCATTTTTGAATTACAAGTGGTTAAAAATATATATCAATTAATTTTATACAAATCAAAATCTAAGAGTGGCCGTTATTTTAGATTTAATTGATTGATTTGTTTGAAGTCTGATTTTTTTTTTTAAGTTTATTTTTTAATTTAATTTGTCTAGAATTTTATAGAGATTCATTGAAATTATAAATTTGATGTGTGAACTCTGTACGATAAAAATGTTTCAGGGATTTTTCAAAGTGTTGAATCTAAATATACAATAACATGCTCTATATTGTGATCTCTATCTGGTACGATTATCTATTTTTCCTAAGCTTTTGACTCCTATGTTGTTTTTTGTTCCAAAAATATCTTTGGCATATGAGGCCGACAATTGAACTAACATTCTATGCATAGGTGCTGCTAGCAATATTTCTCTATACCTCATATCTTTTCCAGATCTGATATGGCTCCTTAAATCCATTCTCTCCATGTGCTTATGATCATCTATACAGCGATATCTGGTGGTCCCCATATGAATTGCTGTAATTTTTTGTTGGATGCATATAATACAATCATAAAGCTTTTTTCATGCTGAAAAGAAACAATAACACAAATCAAAATTTCACCAGAAATTTATTTTAATTTGTCTAGAATTTTGTAGAAATTTATTGAAACTATAAATTTGATGAGTGACTTCTGTACAATAAAAATACTTCCTAGATTTTTCAAAATGTTAAATCCAAATATACAATACCACATATTATTTTTGCACATGGGCATCCCGCGTGAAAAGGATGGCTGGTTAATAGCCTCCCCACAGGGGTTCGACCCTCCACACATGTTAACGCTATTGTAAACATCTCGCTTCTGTATGTATGTAAAAATTGTGAATCTAGATTAATATATAACTTCTTAAAAAGGACTCATCCCCTCCTTTTAAAAAAATAAACAAATTTATTTTGACCAAAAATATGCCGGAAAATCCAAAAAAAAATATCACTAATTTCCGAAAGGGGTTATAATCTCATCAATCACATCAACATATCAACTAATAATATAATTTAATTGAGTTCACATGGTAGAATTTCAGCAGTAAGGAAGAAAGATTAAAAAATCCCCAAGTCCCAGTCTTCCGACTGCTGGAGGAGAATCCCAAAATCCTCCATTGACACATCCACCGGAGGAATATCCTCTACGTTTAGCAACCCGCCACCGTTCGTACCCTCAAGTGGAACGGAATCCCCAAAGGTCGTACTCCGTTCCGAAATAAACGATTGGCCGTCAATGCCACATCCCGCTTCTAAACTGGCCGACGATGATGCCGCGCCGTTTTCCGAACGAAGCTGAAATTCTTCCGCAGCGAACTTGGCCGCCGCGGCTTGAATTTGCGGCGGTGATTGAAACGAAGCGCAGGAAATTTTGGGCGGTGAGTGGGGAAAATTGAGCTTGGCCGTGGATCCTCTGAGGCAGTAGACGGCAAAGTCATATGCACGGGCAGCTTTTTCCGGGGTGTCGTAGGAGCCCAACCAAATTCTGCCACTGGAATTGGGAATTCGAATTTCCGACACCCATTTCCCCCATTTTCTCATCCGGATTCCCTTGAACTGCCGCGGCTTCAGTGAGCAGCTTTTGGGACTGATGCGGCAGCTCGGGTTTTGCGAGGGTTTAGTCATTGCAAGATTTTGCAGGCGAGTCGCACTGAGGAAGTGCGGGTAAAGTTTTATGTCGTTCCAAGGGAGGAAGTAGTGTGATAGTGAGGGGATCTGAATTCGGGAATCACAGAGATGGTGGTAGCTACTGCACTTGAGCAAGTGAATGTCTGCGGGGTGAGAGTATTTGCTGTAACTGCCAACAGATTTATAGAGCCTGAAAAACGTGTGGAGTGAATGGAATCCTTTGTGGTGTGGTCTAAGAAATTTCCGCGCAGGGGATTTAGAATTAAAAGGATGGAACAGATTTTCGTTGGTGTGAATGTGTCTTGGTCGAGTCAGAACTAGAACGTTTGGACTAGGCTAATCTGGAATATTCCAGAAATCCATTGGCTACTTCCCTTCATCCGACTTTCCAATGAGAACTTAGTTGGCGTTCAAATTTGTACGTTTCGTTGCAGTTGCCCCTTCCAGGCACGACCGCAACTCGATATAAGGTAATGATGTCTTGTCCTCCATCAAATAGTCACCAACAGAAGAAACACTTTACTGTATCTGTCAACTCACCACTCGGACAACAGGGTATCACGTCATTTTGTACCTGTCCGATTCGCGTGGGTGATTAAATCTATGCTGTCCCGCACTATCACCCGTGACCCAAGTGACCCTCCTCAGTTGTTGAAGCAGTGGGCTATCAATTTTTTAGCTATTTATTTATTCATTAATGTACAGGGGTATATGCTACTAGTTGGATTTAAATAAATTCAAAGGTAGCATATATTGTCACTGTGTATTAATGAATAGATAATGAATAGATAGCTTTAAAAATATTCATTGCAGTTTTTAGTGCAAAGATTTAGATTTAAATTAAAAAATATATATTTAAAAAAATTTAATAATAATAAATTTAAATGGTACAATTTACAAATTTTAAATATTAAACAAAATTAAAATATCACATTTTTATTAATTAAATAATAATAATATTTTAAATAACAAAAAGATAATTCTAACTCAAAATTATATAAATAATCCTTAACGGTATGTAAACATCTCATTTTTAATTAAAAAAAGGGTGTATTTTTTTCCCTGTGTTATTCAGGCATTTGATATTGGTATTCAGATCGCTCTATTTTCAGTACGGTACATTTGATTCATTTTTATGAAAATTGATTTTTTTTATAATATAATTTTTTAATTTATTATTATTATTATTTTTAATTAAGATTGGATAATATTATATTTTTATTATGTCTAATATATTATTCTAATTTCAATAGAACTCATAATTTCATATCAAAGAACGTAAAATACCTAATCACCATTACTTCATAGTTGATTATTTTGATAATATGAAAATTAAACAAATTTTAAATTTTATTATTAAAACTATTTATTTATTTATTTAATTTATGGTTAAAACTCCTTTTTAACCTCGAACATCAAAGTTTTTTCAAACATGAAGGTTTTTCAAATTTTATTATTATTTCAGTAATCCAATTAATTAAAAAAGATATTTAAGTTATCCCATTATCCTCTTAAAAGAACTTAAATAAATATCCGATTATCCTCTAAAAAAGGAACATAAAAGTTAAAGTCGATACCGATTTATCGTGTGAACACGACATAAAAGCTAGATACTAATTTATTATGTAAACAACGTCTATGGAAAGCAGGGAGTTGTAGGTATATACATTACCCTTACATTCAAAATGGAATGAATGATCTTGGAGATGAATTCCGCAGTCCTCCTTGGCTTAGGAAACTACCACTTCTAACCCCACCATTCTTACCAGGTTGCCTTTTATCCGCACAATTTGTGATTCTCTTTCACTATTTACAATATCATGTATTTGTATTTATCCACGACTTATTGTATACATATAACATCATAGGCACAAAAATGCACACATGAAATTGTTAAAAAGTAATGTTTGAGTTAATAAAAAAAATTCACTGGTCAACTCCATGAAAGAGAGTTTGAATCAAGAGAGTCTGAATCAAGAGAGTCTGGCTTTGCAGAATGCTCTACATTCTCAATGTACATCACACATTAAATAGCAATCATGGTTTTAGGGAAGTTAGAACCATACCCTAAGAAATAGAAACTAATTCCTATGCCGAGGTCTGTGAACCAACTCACACTATTCTAAGATATTCTCCATTATCTTGAACACTCCCCCTTAATGGAGGAGGGGTTCACAAATATGCCTAACATCTGCCTAAACATTTCAAACTTAATTTTGCCAAGAGGCTTAGTGAAAATGTCTGTAACATTATCACATATATTACAATATACCAGATGGATTTCTTTTGTTTGCACTTTCTCCCTGACAAAGTGGAATTGAGTATCAATGTGTTTAGTGTTCTTGTGAAACACTGGATTATTAGCAAGTTTGATTAAACTCTGATTGTCACATCTGATTGTTGTTGCATCTTTATGTTCTTCCCCAACATCCTGGAGAAGTCTCCGCAACCAAACTGTCTCACATGTTGATGCGCACATCGCTTGATACTCTGCTTCCGTTGAAGACAAGGAAGCTGTGTTCTGTTTCTTGCTGCTCCATGTAATCACCTCGGATCCAATGCTGAATGCATAACCTGTTATGGATCTGCAATCGTCTACATTTCCAGCCCAGTCGAAATATGTAAATCCTTTTAATCTAACATCAGACGAATCAATATAAATAATACCATAGTCTACAGTACCTTGTAAATACCTTAAACATTTTGTTGCATTCCAATGAATCTCAAGTGGCTTGGACATGTATTGACTTAGCACACTGACTACATAAGCCAAATCTAGTCTAGTAGTGGTCAGGTAGATTAAGCTCCCAACTAACTGTTTGTAAAGTGTCGCATCTGCCTCTTTAGAGCCATCCTCACTCTGAAGTTTAATGTTCTGCTGTAATGGTACTGTTGTAGCCTTACACTGATCCATCTTGAATATTTCCAGTAGACCTTTGACATACTTACCTTGGGACAGAAAAGTTTGTCCTAAATCTCTCCAAATCTCAAGACCCAAACAGTATCTTAATAGTCTTTCATTTCGAACACCTGTGACATTTGTTGCTTGATTTCTTTGATTAGAGCAATAACATCACCTATAATAATTAAATCATCTACATACAAAGAAATCAACACCATGCACCCCTGTTCATCTTTCATGATATACAAATTAGGGTCGTTTTTACTTCTGTTCTAGCCAAGTTGTAGAAAAAATGAATCAATCTTTTCATACGAGGACCTGGGTGCTTGCTTTAGTTCATATAAAGTTTTATTTAATCTACATACTAAATGTTCTTTCCCTTTTTGTACAAACCCTTCGGGTTGCTCTAAATAAACTTCCTCTTTCAATTCTCCATTTAAAAATGCAGACTTTACATCTAGTTGGTGAATCATCCAATGTTTCTTAGTAGCTAAAGCAATCAACATTCTCATGGTATTTAGTTTAGCTACAGGGGCAAAGGTTTCTTCATAGTCAATGCCTTCTTTTTGTGAATACCCCTTTGCTACCTATCTAGCTTTTGAATTTATCTATGGTTCCATCTGCATTAATTTTTGGTTTATACAACCATTTACAACCTATGGTTTGTTTCCCTTTAGGAAGTTCAACAAGCTCCCAAGTGTTGTTCCTGCTTATAGATTCATATTCCTATTCCATAGTTGTTTTCCATTGGCTACTTTCATTTGCTTCCTTATAACTAGAAGGTTCAACAACATTCATCATACTAGTTATAAAAGCATTTTCGCTATATCTTGCTAGCAACTGAGCTTTCCTACCTGATCTCCTGAGTGTTGGTGTAGCTTCTGACCTACTATGAGTTTCCTTTGCTGGACTCGGTTTGATTGCTGCATCTGAATTTTCTTCTTCTGCCTTTGTCTGCTGATCCTGGTTGTTTCCTATTTCTTGACTTTCTTCCACCAAGAACAGAATATCCAATTCCTCATTGCGCTTATCAGATTCTTCATGATCCTACTCATGGAATATGATATCTCTACTAACAAAAATCTTGTGAGTAGAGGGATTAAATAATCTATAAGATTTATATTGTGAACAATACCCTATAAAGGTACATCTGATGGCTTTTGAATCTAGTTTTCTTCTGTCTTCCTTTGGAATATGGGCAAATGCTTTAGACCCAAACACTCTTAAATGTTTTATTGTAGGCTTAAATCCATATAATGCTTCATAAAGAGTTTTAAACTCAAGGCTCTTTGTAGGACTCATATTTTTCAAATAAACTGCAGTATTCAATGCTTTAGCCCAAAAACCATTCGAAAGATCCTTACCTTTCAACATGCTCCTAGCACATTCCACCAATGTTCTGTTCTTTCTTTCCATTACTCCATTCTGCTGAGGAGTATGGGGTACTGTGAATTGTTGTAATATCCCATGGTCTTTACAATATTTGATAAGTTCATCCTTCCTGTATTCTCCCCCTTGATCCAAGCGGAGAATTTTTATATGCTTCCCTGTTTGATTTTTAATCATGTTTATGAACTGCTTAAAGTATTCAAATGTGTGACTTTTCTTACTAAAAAAATATACCCAAGAAAAAATTGTGCAGTTATCAATAAACAGTAAAAAATACAGTGCACCTCCTAATGACTTTGTTTGCATGGGTCCACAAAGATCTGTGTGCACTAATTCAAGTATGTCTCTCTATTTCCTTTCTACTCGAACAAGGAATTCCTCTCTATGCATATTTCCTAATGTACAAGCATCACAATCATTATGCACTTGTTTTAAGATAGGAAGATCTCTTACCATTTCATTTTTCTGAAGTAACAAAAAATCATTGTAGTTGATATGACCAAATCTCTGATGCCACAACTCTTCTATAGTCAAACTTGTTGCTATCAAAGCTCGAACTGGTGCTAGTCCTACATCCAATTTGTACAGACCTCATGTTCGAATTCCTATAGCAATAGTCTTCATACCATCCAATAGATCTTTAATATAACAGTTAGACTTAAAAAATTCAACTTTAAGCTCTTGCTCTGTAATCATGGATACAAAAATCAAGTTCTTTGTTACATTGGGCACATACATGACATTATAAATTTGTCTTACAGTACCATTAGGTAAAATGACAGAAATTTTTCCACACCCTTTGATATGATGACTTCTATCATCACCTAGGTAGATTTGTGCTCCATCGTTGATTTCTTTAAAATCTTCGAACCATTGCTTGTTCCCCGTCATATGTGTTGATGCTCCCGAATCTACATACCAGATGTCTACATCAACATTCTCATCAAAGTCTGCCATGAACAATATGAAGTTCTGCACATGATTATCATTTGCGAGATGACCTGCATGTCTTTTCTTCTTCTGTTGTTGTTCATGATATTTCTTCTTCCTGCACTCCCTAGCGATATGACCAAGTTTTCCGCAATAAAATCATTTAATTTCAGATTTGTTTCTATTCGGATGCATACCTTGAGTCTGATTTGGTCTTTTCTGTGAGTTTCCTTCGTTTTGCTATTGCAGATTTCCTTTTCCTTTGAAGAAGTTCTTTTTTGCCATCAACGTAAGATTGACACTATGGGGCTTCAGAGTCAATCTTCTTTCTTCTTCTTGCATTAATATTCTTTTCAGTTCTTCAAACTTTGGGATCTTCTCCCTCGCATTTATCCCAGTGATAAACATTTGGTAGTCATCGATCATACCATTCATGGTAGTGGTTACTAGATCTGTATCTGCAACTATTTCACCAATGTCTACCAATTTTTTCTTTAGATCTTTGATCCTCGCCATGAAGGAAGCAACTGTTTCATTTTCCTCCATCTTCAGGGATAAGATCTTGCTCTTCAGGAACAGAAGATGATTTGTATTCCTGATCTCATACAATCCTTCAATATTCCCCAAATTTCTCTTGCTGATTTACATTCTCTGATATGTGGTATGATGCAATCTTTCACTAACATCTTCAACAACTTCCTTGATTTAACTTCTCGCTTCTCCCAATCTAGGATCGATTCTAATCCAGCTGCTGGCTTCTGCGCATCCCCATTTGCAATCATCCAAGCACTCTGCACTTCTAGTAGACTCTGCATCTTGAATTTCCAATTCGCATAATTGGAGCCATTGAGCTTGTTATGCTCATTCAAGTATGCTTCTATCATTTCATTATTCATCTTGACGATTTAAAAAAAATTGACAGGCAAAAAAAATATGTTAGATCTACCCCAGATCTTTATGAAAGACAGTGTTTGCGATAAATGACCTCCAATACTTTTGATCCCGCAACACACACACACAAACCATTGTGGCTTCCTTCACGACCTATACCATGGCCTTCTCTTGGCAGACCTCGGCCTCCACACAGCCTTCTCTCGGTAGACATCAGCCTCCAGACAGCCTTCTCTTGGCAGACACCGCAATATGCAGCCCCTTTTTTTGTTTCCACGATTGTCGCGATTTACCACCACGGATTTTCAACGGTCGACATGAATATCCAACACGGATTCACAACGGTCTACAGGGATAAAATGCATAGAAGTCTCACAATGGGATCGGCATGATTTTTCCCTCAAACCATGCAACGATTTCGCCTCAGGCGCGCCTTTCAAACCCTTCATTTAACAAATAGATTTCTCAGCCCTGACGCTCTGATACCATGTTAAAAATCGATGTTTGAATTAATAAAAAACATCCAATGGTCAGCTCTATGAAAGAGAGTCTGAACCAGGAGATTCTGGCTCTGTAGAACGCTCTACATTCTCAATGTACATTACACATCAAATAGCAATCATGGTTTTAGGGAAGTTAGAACCATACCCTAAGAAATAGAAACTAATTCCTATCGTGAGGTCTCGTGAACCAACTCACACTATTCTAAGATATTCTCCATTATCTTCAACATAAATTAATTCCTTATTCCTTATTAAGATGTTAATTAAAGTATTAACATTTTTTTTGTTACATTGAATTGAAAATTAAAGAATAACCAAAGAGCAAGTTGACTTGCAAACCGTTGAAACTCTTTTTTTTTTAAGAGATATCATATTCTTCTTTTTTGAGATATGTCTTATCGTTTTTGTTGGTGATTTGGAATTAATACTTTTTGTAAGTGTTTCAATTAATCAGAGTAAGAAGAAGGACAATGATGTTTATTAATGAAAATGATGGCCAATTATTATTTTTTATAGGTTTAGTAGGTTAGTTGATACTGTAAATTAATTAATTTTTATTAAGGTTTAATTTTATTAAAATTTAATAGGTAAATTAATTAATTTTTTTGAAGTTTAGTTTTCTTGAAGATATAATTTATAATTTCAAAGTATTATGATAATTATATTAAATATTGGAAATTATTATTTAATATTAACTTGTCATATTATTTAAAATATATATATTTCTATAAAGAAATATAAATTATAACTATTTATTAATGTTTTTCATCACCAATTCAATTAGAAATTGTGAATTACAATTCCCAAAAAAAGAAAATTGGTGAATGTAGTCATAACAAACTATTACAAATATTAAGTATGTAAGTCAATTTTTCTAACCATAGTTGTGTCACCCCAAAAATAATGAACTATGGTGTGGCAAGTGTAACAATGACCTATTAATAAACTATTGCAAAAAACAAAGTAAACAAGCCATTTTCTCCAACCAAGGTTGTGTCACATTAAAAACAGTGAACCATGTGGTAAGTGTGGCAATGACCTACAATGAACCATTGCTTATGTTGTACACCATGAATGGTATAGCTCAAGCGACTTATCAAATCTCATAATTTATGATTGTACTCCTACATGGATTCCCCCACGCTTTACTTGATCTCCTTCAATTCAACAAACTTATTTATTGTTTAGGCTTCACCTTTTGAAACTTCTTCACAAAATCGTGACAAAATTGATCAAACATCAAGACAATATTCATGGGAGTGCTCTTCATACACTTCATATACCACTGTAATGTTATTTCATGGATATTGATCAAAAACTTCACAAATGGATAACATGGTGGTTCTTTACGCACTCCATATTGCATCATATAGGAATATAACATTGGTGGTTCTTTACACATTCCATATTGTATCATAAAGGAAGCAATTTCACGTCACATCTCGTTCCCTTGGCCATGAAATTGTTGATTTCTGGTAGCATCGGATGTGTTCTAAGCCTCAAAATTTGCAGGGAGGTTAGGATACATGTATTCCAGAATACCAATAATTTTTTTTGGAAATTCCACCAAGAGAAAGTTTTATTAAAATAATTAATTATTTTTAATGGATACCTAAGTCTAAACTTAGGAAATTAAAATAATTAAAGGGTATTAATTAAACTAGGGGTGAAACTTCTAGAATAAGACGAGGATCAAGTCAAAATGATTTGAGTCATTGATTATAATCTAATCTGGACCATTGGTTCTCAACGTAAAGATTATAAGAAGAGGCTTGATGGGTATTTGGAAGACACAACGAGTAATATATCAAGAGATCGATTTCTGAAGAGACCAGTAGAATTTTTGCTGGAGAAGTGATCGAGGTGATTTATTACAGTGAGGGGCAGAGATAGTTTTTGGTTGGAGAGCTCCCAATCCGGGGATACATCACAGAGAAGGCATAGAGAGATCCAGAAGAGGCAGCGTAGAGCCATGTTGGGTAGAATATGGCCACATAGAGGCAGCGCAGAGCCTGAGAGGAGATCCAAAATTTGATGGAGAATCGAGTTCTAGAGCCAGAAGTCAGGGTGTGAGATCAGGAGGGCATAAATTCAAAGTTCTAGAGGTAAATCGATCAGTAGAAGGAGTGACACAATCCCCAAAAGTTTTGATGCAAATCAGCACAGTGATTGCGCAAAAACTATGCAGAGGCAGTTAGGGGCTAGCCATTCAGTGGCTGGATCAGTGTTGGATCGTCAGTGATAGTGTGAGGTATATCTCACTCATCTATCTGTTAGTCAGATTCTCTGTATTGGATAGCCAGCAAGGCATCCAAAGGTTGTATTAAGAAATTACTGCTTAATAATACAAACCCTCAGCTGCTGCACTGGTTTTCCCACATTGGATTTTTCTGGGGACATTGGTCCAAAAATAACGGTGTCACTTGTGTGTTATTTCTTTCTTGCTCAGATTCTTGTTTCCACATATTATTTAAAGTTGTGAAGGCTTCAGTTGTATTTACTTTGATATTTACAGTAGAATACAATAAATAACTTGCATGGATTAACAAGTAGGAGAATTAATATCAGTTTGTTGCAGTAGTTATTCGGGGATTCTCAGATTTTCACAGAAATAAGGGAAGCCATTGGGAGGACTTACTTAATGGAACCATCATTCTTATCCGGTGACTAGGTATTAACAAAAATTCTAGAGGGTATGGTTGTTGTATGAAGGGGGATGTACCTACCAACACACATTGAATTGGATAACACTCTTGACATCTTTTGGCTACTTTTGGAAGTCACGCTAAAGTTATTCATGGATATCACTTTGACTACTAACAACATAAAAATTCCCACTATGTGTGATGACAATAATTAGAATTTGACTCGTGAAAAAGAATTGCATGGGTAAGATGCAGGATAGGCTAACATCATTATTATTTTGATTTTCCTTCTTAATGATAAACATTCACAATATTGGGGAACCAGTAAGGCAAATACTCAAATGCATCTTATTATTGACTCTACCCTTCTACAACTTCTACAACAACCAGGGGTTCAACAATATTAGTCAACATCTCTATGTTTATAGTTCAAGCATGTACATAACCAACTTCATCATTACTCTACCACCTCAATTCTTCTAGAATTCCCTCCAAATACACTAACTCTCTTATCCTTTTCATAATTACATTTTCTTGATCATCATGACCAAGGTCAACTAAATCTCCTTTTTAAGCCTCTTTCATATTGTGTATCATTGTACACTCTAGATGTATCTCAAGACTCTATCTTATTATAAGAGACCATTGACTAGTGCAAAAAGTTTGTATCTCTTCCCAACACCCAATGTCATTGACTTGTACATGATTTTGGTATTACCTTTATTGTTCACTTTCAAGGTTCTATACATCTACCAAATATGAATCTTAAGTGGCATGAATATTCAACTCTACCATCAAGTCCTCCCATGACTCCAACACTCCCTCACTACCACCCACATAAGAGTTATGTTGAATCCATCATAGAAAAACTCAAAATAATGTGCCATTCCATCATCAATAATATTATCCACATCATAATTTATTAATCAAACCACCCATGACTACCTTCATTAAAGAAGTATAAGGATTTTGTCAAAAGTAATACTAGTCAAATGCAAATTCCAAGGCATAACCTTCCACAAAGTCATTCATCCAAAAAATTCACTACTGACATCAAGTCATGGTAATCTAACTTCGTCTTTAACAAATTTTAAGTAGTCTACTCAATTCCTAACCATAGAAACCAACGTTAAGGCCATTGTTTGAGCCTTTCCAGGTATTTTCATTCGTAAAAATTCATTTCCAGAACTCATTCCATAAAATCTCATGTGAGAATCCAAACAAGTACTTATCTTTGAATCTTGCATTCTCTTCATCCAAATATGCACTTTATTAACATGCAAAAAAGTAAATATGTGCTTCAAACCAATCTTCAAGATTATCCTTTGTTGAATTCCACCACATCTCTGTGATTCTTCATTTTTTATGATATCAACAATTGAATCATGTTTTTGGGTATAAAATTGTGGTCCATAGACTCAAAGTAATCGAGTGCATAATCATATTCAAACATCCAAACGAAATAGGTCTCATCCAAGGCATGTTTGCTTGTAGTCAATTAGTGAGTGTGTAGAATCTTTAAGACTATTGGAAGCTTAAATTCCATAGTGTAGCAATTAATTGCATACATCAAAGCATATGAAATAGCTCATGCATAAATATAAAAATAATGTATACATCATGAAGATATATGAGAACAAAAAATAGATGAGCAAAAAAATCATGCAATCCCATTATATTCATCTGAAAAATGACTATTTACCTATATTAGACATTACACCTTGCATGCAACTACAGTGAAACAATCTCATCATTAGAGTATAGATCCATCAAAACAACATAATTTTAGATCCTAGTAAGATAAAAATAAGCGAATCTCTAATGAGCTACAAACCAATGAACCATTTACAATAAATCCTCAATTCGTATATATAGCAAAAAAACTAGATGGGACTATAATTTAGTAGTTGCAATCCACTCATACAAAATAGACCTTTGTGCCTTTAGGGAAAAATCATAGAGGGACTTGGTTCTATGGGTGCTCCTCAATCTTCCATTTACATATTCAAGATTTTGTATATTTAAGCCCTCCAAAAAAACATGGCCACAAAAAATATCAACTAACTAGGAAACAAACTAAAAATAATGAAATAAAATGAATTTTTTATCTACAAACTTACCATGGGATCCAAATTACTAGCACCATATGGATTCATCATCATTACACATAATATTATCATTATCTTCCTACCTTTCATGGTGAGTAGCAACAATATAATATAACTAGCATGAGAAAAGAAATGAATAACATTGGTGATATAACCAAAAACTTGAAAATACTAGGAATGACTATAAATAATATATTAAAATAATCATTTTAAAGTATTATAGCAGAGTCTAAGCATTTTACATATTGGTATTTTTTTGGGTATATTTTCAAGTTAATTTTGCTTGAAATTCAACAAGTATTTTTTTGGAATTACAAGTTTGAGTTGTGTATTCTACACAATGCAACTTCCTCAAGGAATTTTTAGGGTACTAAATATTTTTATACATTCAAAAATATAATTAAAATAATGAAAAATTATAATCTCACTAAAATTGCATCACCAAATTTTGAGGGAAAGGGTCAAAACATAAAACAATTAGAATGCACCAAAAATTAGAAATGGAATTGACCATTGAATCTACAATGGATCTGTTCATTGTCATCCCATTGAGAAAAATGTGTAACATATATGTCATAATAATGGGATGACAAAAGCAAAATGAAGATTGTCAACCATACAAAACAAGAAGCCACACCAATATTCAAAAGAGCATGAACTTATAGAAATGTAACATCATCACTTTTTTTCCAAATGTATGTTAGGATTCATTGCCATCTTTAGAGGAGAGATAAGGGAGAATTAATAGAGAATAAAATTGTGGGCCATTCCCCAAGAATGATCTTAACATGGGTTCTCTCGATGGATTTTTGAAAATGAAAGGAACTTTCTTGCAATTCCACCTAAGGAAAGAAGGCTATCGAATAAATAAAATAATTTTAGTACTAACATAAATATATATGGATACTTGACAAGGTTAAGTGTAGGCTATATTAACGGCATGTTTCTACCCGATTGAAAAGCCACCCTTTATTAATATATGTATACTTATTGACTTGCTCGACATACATATTTGTCAACATGTTAGACATGGATACAATTGCTATAATTAGTGGGATAAATGCATTATTTTAATGCATTCTTCTAGTCATTGTTGTTTTCCAATGTAATGTGAATTGTAACCATGTAGGTGTCATTATCGCAAAAGTTGTAATAATCTTTCCCATTGCTATAAATATGGGACCCTATTATGTTCATAAATGTATTAGATATAATAAATCTCTCCACAAGAGTGTTTGTCTCCTTTGTGATGATCTTTAGTGTTTTTCTATTTTGGTATTAGAGTAAGTATCTAGGCTAGACTCCCTTGCAGGAGGGCCCAGAGAAATGAGATCTTATTGATAGCATTAGTAAATCATTGATTAGCATAGGAGAATAAAATAATTTTTTACTTGAAAATTATGTGTTCAAGTGTTTTCAATAGATTTTTCGTCCATCACACAATTGTGTTCTCTTTGTAAGTTGATTTTTTTATCCATAAGATTCCATTGATATTCCACTAGATAGTGCATAACAAAAAATATATGAATATATAATGAAAATACAAAATCTACATTATGAGGGTTAATTTTTCCTTATATTAGTTTATTCGTTGATCGTTGTGTTATGCTTATGCATGCAACATATGAAATATGGAAAATAAAAATACAATCACTCACAACCATAGCAGCACAATGTATGACCTAGGAAACCCTATGAAAGAAAACTTAGTTGGAAAGTGACGTTGCTTTACTCTCTCTTTCTTTAAATGGAAATAGATGTAAGTACAACTAAGTTAGACCTATGTCCCTCTCTATCCACTCTCAACTATTTACTCATTCATGGAAAAAATGCACTTAAATAGAATGGAAGCCCTTTTCCTCTTACTGTCCTATTTATAACATAGTTTGATAGCCAACTAGGGGTTAAATTTGGCCCATTAAACCCTCAATATGAGTTACAAATAAATATTTCTAGAGTCTTCTTCACCCTATCCACATGACTAGCCTCTTTTCCATGGGTAACAGGGGTTTGTGTGGCATCCTCTCAAATTATGGTGGTCAATTTCGATAAGTTAACTTTTGGGAGGCGTAACTTTCTCATATTATCTCCAATTATGATTCTTGTACAGTTGGAAAGGTATCAGTGTGTAGGTTATGGAATATAGGTCTATAGTAAGGTTAGGATCATAAAACGTGGTCATTTAAGCCCTAAAAATTGCTCTTGAAATTTTATAATCTAGGACCACTAGTAAAAATGGTCCTATGAGCCGATTCCTCCAATTATTCCACTCTAAAAGAACCCAGATGGAGAAAAAATAATAAATAATCCAATATGGATCATACCTTCCCATTTTTGAATGCTTTAGGTGCCAAAAATAGTTTATTGAATGAGGTGAGGAAATTTTTCCTCCACCTTCTCCCTACAGTACCATTTAGCCTTGCTTGGAAGCTATCCTTTCAACCTAATCTACCAAAGGTCATGTTACCCTTGTGTAGTAGTTCTAAACCTATTTTGAAAAATTATATCCTCTTCCAACTCTGCCTGAACTTCTAATGCCAAATCTTGTTTGGAAGGTAAGACTTGTTCCTTTTCTTGATCCAACATGGAAGGAACATAGATTTTTCAAATTTTTAGCATTCACCACTAAGTAAATGTGCATATGTGGGGGTAGACTAAGTGTGTATGAATTATCTCCCATCTTCTCAAGTATCTCAAAGGGAACTTATCACAAAGCTTTTATTTTCTTACCAGTACCTTATAGCCTCTCCTTATCCAACTATAACAATACACTATCTCCCACCTTAAATGACTTCTCTATTCTGTGTTGATCACGTTTGGCCTTGTATTTTCCCTGCAACTTCTATAACATCTCATGTTCCTGCAGATGGATTTTACTGATCTTATGAACAATTTTTTATACCCTTAAGGCATCCCTAATGAGATCCTCCCTTATCCCACCTTGCTTCCCATATGCAATATCCAAAAGTGAAGGTGAAAAAATATCCAAAACAAGCTTTAAATGGGGACATGCCAATAGAAGTGTGGGTTTCTCTATTATGAGAGTGTTGCATATATACTATATTTTCATCCTAAGTCTAAATATGATTATGACTGCAACACCTCAAAAGTTGCACCAAATTCCTATTCACTAACTATGTTTGGCTTTTATCTATGGATGGAATATGGTAGACCTCTTCAACTTTGTGTCCATCTTATCCTACAATGTAGTCCAAAATGCATCGAGAAATCTTGTTCCCTATCTAAAATGATGCTCCTTGGTATCCCAAAGTGCACCCATACTTGTCTAAAGAACAAGTTCGTTGCTTCTTTCCCACCAATGGTCTTTTTACAGGGCATCAGAATACACACCTTGCTAAACCTATAAACTACCATAAATTGGTAGTCATGTCCCTTCCCGATTGCTCGTAAACCTCCCAAAAATTCCATGAAAATTAAGTTTTCCTGAGGACAAGTGGGTACAAAAAAGGGATGATATAGACCTTGTTTCCTATTATTAGTCTTGTTGGTACAACAAAGCATGACTCCTCTCATGAACCTAGCTACCTCTTCTTACTTCATGGGCCAGTACACATACCTATGTAAGTTGGTTAATATCTTCCCTACACCAAAATTCCTTGCAACCTTAGAGAATGTAAGACTCTTTGATAAATTGCAGTTGCTCACCTTCAGAAACACATAACTTATCTAACTTGTAGAGCAACCCATTATAGGGATTGTAGTTAATTGTATTATCACCATCGCTCATATGATTCTACCTTTGAAACTATTGAAACACATTCTTGAATTGCTCATCCTATATATATGTATCTCTATATGCATCATGCTTGAAAGGATCCATGTGTATAAGAGTTCCCAATGTTGTTATATTTAATGTGGGTGGCCTTGAAATCATGACATCCAACTTGTGCGTGTTTCCATTTTTCTACTTTATCACTAGATGAACTTGTTGTAAAAACCACATCCACTTGTAATTCTTCGTTTGTTGTATCTTACTATGGGCTTGCATGTATTCTATTGGTTAGTGACCTATGCAGTGGCTAGTGACCTATGTAGACATCAAATATTGTTTCCACTTCTTCATAGCTTACTCCAGGGCATAGAGCTCGTTGTCATAGGTAGGGTAGTTGAGAACCACCCCATGAAATACTTCATAATAGAAGCATGCATGCCTTCCTCCTTGCATCAATACCACTCCCATAAAATGCCCACTCACATCTCTCCTGAATTTAAAGGGTTGCTACAAGTTTAGTAATTTCAAAATTAGTGCTTGATTTATTTTCTTCTTTAGCTACTCAAAGGAACTCTTCTAATCCTATCCCCACTAGAAACTCTTGTCACTCAATGTTATGGCATGGAGTGATGCTACTACTACTAAAAACAAGGCTATGAATTTCCTTAGTTATTGTGCCACCCAAACATAACTCCTAACATAAAAAAAGCTAGTAGGAATTGACCTCTTCATAATAGCCTCCATCTTAGTGGGATTTATCCTTAGCTATCTCCCACATATCGCACTAGATACACCAAATACTATTGTTCAAACTCAAATTTCTTGAGATTTTCAAGTAGTTATTGCTTCTTTAATGTCTCTAGCACAGGAATGAAATGTGAGATGTTCTCCTCTCAAGTAGCAATGTGTACCAACATATCATCCAAATAAGAAATAATAAATGAATCTATAAAAGGGAACCACATATCATTCATTAAACTTAGGAATGTAGATGGTGCATTACATATGCCAAACAACATAATTAACTACTCGTACAAACCTTGACTAGTTTTTAAGGCAGTCTTCCAGGTATCCTCTTCTCTGACTTGAGCCTAGTGTTAGCTTAACTTTAAGTCTAGCTTGGTGAATTATTTAGCTTGCCACAACTAATCCAACATACAATTTATCTTAGGAAGAGGGTACCCATTCTTGAGTGTAATTTTGTTTAAAGTCTTGTAATCAATACACATCCACCAAGTCCCATCTTGCTTTAGAACTATGATAATGAGTGAAACATGTGCTCAGGTACTTGGTCGAATGACACCCTATTCTACTAGTTGTTGCAATTGCTTCTTAACCTCATTTCTTTCTATAATAGGCTACATGTAAAACTCAATGTTTGGGAACATGGAGAGTCTAGAAATAGTTGGATCTCGTGTTCCATTTACCTCTTGGGAGGTAGCCCTTTAGGCTCATAGAAAACATCCCTATATTCCTGCAAAAACTCTTCTTGTTAATGTTTATGTTCCTTAGTACAAACCTCTAGAGATAACCTAGCTCTCATGAACTCTCCTATAGACTAATTTTCTCTTAAAAAAACAAATCATACTTCTTGCTAGAATTGATCAGCTTTTTATTGTAGATGGAACTTGCAAAAAAGTTTGTCAACTTGCCCTTGTGCATATTGATGATAAAGGATTTTTTGTGATTGATGAGGCAATGTTGGTTGGCTCTTCACATGATGATCACATCCCACGTGTACATATAGGGAATCCAAAACACAATTACACATACATCAAGTGGAACTACATCCAATTTTCCCTCATCAATAAAGTTAGCACTAATAACAAACTTGATCCTGCACTATTTGGTTACTTTTATCTTTTACTCCTTGGGGTGAATCCATGAATATGGTTTACACTTTTGGGCCATATGTGGCGATGAAATTTCAAAATTTCACTCTATTGAATTGAAACCCTCAAAATTCATATAAGCTTTATGAATTTTCATTTGGAGTAGAAAGACAATTTGTGGGGAATTATGTTGTTGTCATAATGATATATTTTTAAAAAATATTAGTGGCATATAGTGTCAATTTTCCATTAAATTAAATGTTTGTCTTGCAATTTTTCATACATCTTAACAACTATGTGTGTGTCTGTGCGAAATAACTTAGTCTAAAATGTATACTTTCATATATATATATATATATATATATATGAGCGTGATCTACACAAAGAGCACTAAAGTATGCATATTGAAACTGTATTTTTCTTTTATGCAATATTCTATTTTTTTATTATTTTTCGAAGTTGGCAAATTAATATTTGAATTGCATTTTTCAAATGCATGTGTTCGTGGATAACTTTTTTCTACTATTTAAATAAATTCAAAAGATAAAGATAGTTGTTTTTAATAGGACTCATAAATGAAGATAATGCAATTTTTGAATTTTTTTGTTTTGTATATTTTATGTTATTGTTTTTTCATTCAACCCTTTTGAAATTTTCCATAAAATTTTCAAGCATAAGAGTTAAAAAAAATTAGATGAAAAACATCATATGAATTCCAAAATGTCAAACTCGTATGCTAAATATTGACTTATGTTCACCATTCTACACGATGATGTTGCAGACAAATTAGTATAATAGAAGCTAAAACTCTGTTGCTCGATCAAACATTTTAAAAGCTCAATAGATAACTTTATGTAAAATTTGAAATATCTCAATAAAAAAAGTAACAAACCCTAGATCAAACTAGTGGCAAGGTTAACGAAAACCCTCAATGGAGCTATTGTTTTCTCCAGTACCAACCGACAAGGACTTATTCAATGTTGATGGTTTATTCACAATTGCAATGCTTTCTACAGCACCCTCCTCCCCTTCTCATGCGTGTCCCCTTCCGTCCATTTCCCCTTGGGAAATTTTCCGTCTCAAATCAATCCACCTATATTGATGAATGTCGGGCTTGAACTGTATCAATCTTTACGTACGTTAAGTGACTTGAGATTACGGTCTCCAGATCCGATGTCTCCACATGGTTGGTTTCTCTAAGGATTCTTGTGTAATCGATTGTTCCTTTGCTAATTTCGAATATGTTTGTTGATGTTAATACCGAATCTTCGTTTGGTGAATATGGAATAGAGGGATCAATATAGAGGGAGCATATTGATGGAACAAAACCAGCAACCCATGACAAAAAACAAATTTCATAAAGTCAGTTTCCCAACGAAGTTGTAGTTTCTAGATTCCAAAATCAATCTTACTTTTGAAGGGAGAGCTATACTTTCTTGTTGTTGAGGAGAAGAAATCAACTCTATATGATAAGGAATAAATCAAATTGTTTTCCGATATATCTCGAATCAATTGCATTGTGATTATTAAGAATTGTATCGTTTCTTTTGACGTATCGTTGTCTCCAATCAAATCAAAAGGATTGAAAATGAACCAAATATGTATTATTTATCAAATAATTTGATCAAAAGCTACAGCAGCATCCATTACATTCACAATCTATGGATAAGTTTATCAAACTATCAACTATTTACACTACAGTAACAAAATGAAATGAGAGCAAATAAACAATTTGTATTCAAATACTTCATATTTATATTTCAATTTTGACTCCTTTTTTTTAACTTTTAAACTTACAACTATCATAATCCCAAACACAATGCTTAATATTCCAATGATTAATAAAAAATTATTAAAATTGAAAAAATTACTTTATATTATAATAAAAACAATAAAATTAAAAATTAAAAAAACTTAAAGCAATGGTCTAAAACAATTACAATGTCAAATACTCATACACTAGCAATTGTATCAGATGTTGCAAAGATATGCTATAATACTATAACATATGGAGAAAGAGCATAGATGGAGATAGCCATGATATGTTACAATTTGAGTGAGAGAAATAACATGGTGTTAAAAGTAAAGTGAACTCCTCGTTATCTATCCTATTGATTTGAGTTGCAATATGTCAATTGAGGAAATGCTTAGCAATTTCAACATTGTACTTGCAACTTTAGTTTTGTTTTATACCCTTATAGGGAACGAGCTAGCCTCGTAATTTGGAAATGGATGGTTGGTGAATGTAGGTCTAGATCCTTGATTGAATGTGATGGTTCTTTGGTGTTGATGTTTTTTTAAGACGCAATGAACCCCTAACTTTCACAATTAGAGCCACAGAAGAGTTCATACAAGAACTTTTCTTCTTTAGGTCTACAGGGTAGTAGCTCTAACAAGGACGAGGCCCCTTACATCCCTTGCAACATTGATGCTACTTTAGCCAAAAATAACTAGCCAAATAGCAGACAGAGACATTTTAAATATGGTTTAGAAGAAGCTAAGCCCCTTTTGGAGAGCATGGATAGATTGAAATACAAGGGATGTCATCAAAAGCATTACACAAAGAGAAAGGGTGTCGAGGTGCAAATTTGATGTGTGGTAGGTTTTATTTTTCAGTCTCGAGATTGGACATATCATAGCTTCCCTGTTGTGGTTAAATTTACTATTTTTTTTCTCTCAACCATGAAAACTTTTGTTATTAGTCTTTAGGCGGTTGTGAATGTATTAAGATTTGCAGCTTGAAGAATTTGATACCTCAAAGTGCATGGAATATCCTAGGTTAAAGATGAATATGTGCTGGTGTATCTGCACGTTAATCTTTTAAGAAATTTTGAGCATTTATTCCTCACACACCATCCAAACGATACAGAAGAGAGATTTCAAGACAAGATAAAGGCCCTCGTTCTATACACTCAACTGCATAAAGACAATACAAACAATCTCTCCCATTCAAGAGGCTAAATGCGGAAAGGAACTCTAGATGGCATTGAAGTATAAAAAATAAATACAAACAAAAGATTACTTTGGAAGAAAGAATTGAAATCCTACAGAATCTTTACTTTCATAAACAACCTTAAACCCAACCAAGAGGTGAAGGCATGGATTGTATAGCACCGATGCAATGACTATATTTCATTGAAGAGCAGCAAGATGGATTGTTTGGACCCTAATCCTTGTAAATGTAAGTCCACACCAGAACACCAAACCAGGGTCTTCTCTTGGGCATCTCTAGGAGATAAAAGTCTATCTAGAGAGCTTAGAATTTCTCACAAGTACGATCAGGAATTCATGAGGGCCCATTCCATGTAACTTGCGAACTCCCTGAATCTACCAAAAAGAGCTTCATATGTAGTGAGAACTGCTTGGGATTCTCCTATATCAAATATAGAATTTTCAAACTCGGAACAGATGAGGAAAATCCAAATAAAAGCAAGTCAGAGTTTTGTGAAAGATGAAGAGGAATAAAGAGATCATAATGTTATTGATGATGCCTAGTCTCAACAAATATCAAGCAGAGTATGTTTTGATCAAGGATGTAGATTTTCAATTCCTTTCCACTCCAAATTATCAAATAGTTCATACAAGCACTTTTCTTCTTTAGGTCTGTAGGTCGATCATTTAATTTATATAACTATAGAAAAAAAATTGGTATAATTTGTTACCTTTAAAACACATTCATCAATTCTAATTGCGCATCCAAATTTAAAAATATTTTTATTATATCTACAGATTAATTTTCTTTTGCATTCTTCCCATGAATTAGATGACTTTGAAAATACATGGTGCTTTTTCCTTCTTCCCATGAATTAGATGACTTTGAAGATACATGGTGCGTCCAATACAGAGTGGCTATAAAAGGGGCTAAAATTTAATGCGTTTGTGGCCTGGAATCCAAGCACCAACAATAGAAGTCTGATTGCAAAATTTTAAGCAAAGTCTCACGTGACATTTTCTCCAAATCTTTTTGTTTCCAATTTGCAAATATATTGTCAATGGGAAATTCAGCTATAGTCGAGTGCTGCTTAGGTGAATGGTCATATGCACATTTCCTTGTAAAGACGCATCGCTGCCACACAATCTTCGTATGGATCATGAGCACCATTTTGAATATTGTACCTGTTATGCCAAGCATTGCAAACAATTAACCCAATGTATGATTCATTCTTTTTGAAACTTTAAATAACATTAATTTTATTAGAAAAGGGCATGATGTCCTTAATTTTTTAAATAGTGTATTGCCCACAAATCTTGTTAAATAAATTGGCGTTGTGAGAAACATTGTTGCATAAGACTTGTAGAAAAAACAAGCTACAAGGTGCTAATTTATGCTAAAAAATATTGAGTGAGATACTTCAGTGAGTTGTTGGTTTTCCTACTCTTAAGTAGTGGTGTGTACTTAGAAGTGTCCCTGAAACAATAGTGATTATGTTAGTTGATATTTTATGAATACTCATACATATAATGGGTGAGAAACAAAACATACACATATATAACCAAGTTATCTAATTAAATGACCAAGATATTCCATTGCCTAGCATTGCAAATCATGAAGAGTTTTATTCCTTTTATGACTCTTAAACGAAAGGTACTTCTTAGTACCTTAGTTACAATACATCTCTCAAGTAATTACATGATAACATATAATACAAAATTTGACAGGTCAAAAATCAAAATTGAATGTCTGAAGGTCAATAACATTCATCAGAATCAACAACATTAATCAAGCAAAATAAGATTGTGCAGTAAAATGGAGACATCTATTTCTTTGAGATTATAAATTAAGCAGCAGATATCTCATTGAAATAAAAGAGAAATAACATGCATGACATCACAATTTGTACCTATTCAAAATATATTGCATCGTGTCTAGCTTTTGGACAACTAGGATAGTAAACAAAATTCTGACAACTTCATTGAAGAGAAGTATAGAGTTCAGTTCACTAAGAAGAGTGTGCAAGCCATAACAACTGGAACTGGAAATATTAGTTGCTTTACCAAATCAATATCAATAGATAAAATTGAACTCATAAAGGCCTCTCCAAATTACTTAAATAAACAATATATTAGAATGGGAAAAAATTATACTGAAATTTAACTGACCTCAAAATTGAGAAGAACAATCATTAGATTAAAGCTACAACATTAGACTTCAGACTAATCACTAAATTATCAAAGCTTAGTGCTAGTTGCACTTCATCAAGAATATGTTGGAAAGAGCCATTACCAATTCGTGCCATTTTCTTCAAAATAGCGACTATAGGATCTGTTCGAAACATGATTGTATGGAATATCATCCTTGATTCTATCGTATTCAATCTATTTACAAACTCCATAGGATCTCTCCCATCGTTGTTTCCACCATCACTCAAAAAAATAAAGGTTGGCTTCTTGTTGACCACATTAGGATGCTTGGATCCTCGATAAATTACCTCCTCGACCACAAGAATAATTGGTTCCACTTGCTGTGACATATTGAATAAGACTGTCCACTCTATCTTCCTTCATCTCTTATATTTCTAGAGCAACTATTGTTGTATTATCAAAGAGAACCACAGATAAAGAATCATCACTACTAGTTCTATGCCTGGCAGTAATGAATCGAACGATAGCCTCATACACATAGCCCAACCTACGATTGTGTTGAGATATAAATTTGACCATGGTTGGTTTTATATTAGGATACAATTTTGTGATCTATAGAGGATGCCATTGAGGCAATTTATTCACTGGAGCATGCCATAATTTCTCTATGCAGTAAGACCTCGTGGAACTAGCATCAATTTCATTATGCTCTTCTGAACTACAAAGGTGATTACACAAAGAAAACACTTTATGATATGCTTCAGTACAAGGATATTCAAACTGTGTTTGCTTCCAATAAATCTCATGGGTAAGTTCATCTTTAAGGAAATCCTCATCAGGGCCATATTTTCTTGTCTCATGTCGAGATCCATCATAGATACGACTTGTACAATTATCACACATAGGGCAGCAAATTAAATGAATGTGTCCTTGGCCTTGCGCTTTACAATGCATGTTACACATCTCTGCCACACTAGATTCCCCCCAAGTATATTTCCTATCCTAGATATAAATCTCTTCATGATCTAATGCAAATTGGACACTCCTCATATTCCCATGAACCGTAGTATGTAAACTAGAATGATTGATGGGCCGTTGAAAAAAAATCCACAAGCTTGACATCTAACCTTGCAATAATGCACAACATTAGGATTTAGTGTGTGAAGATGGGCACTATCATGGTATTTTTTAAAAGGTGGAATGGCAATGCAATAATCCTTTTGCAAACCATTTTGTTCAGAGACATGTTCATACTAAAATGAACCTCTTCTACCCTAAAATGAATGTGTTTGTCTCACTAGTTCAATGAAGATTTCACAAATGCCATCTGCTTCACATTTATTATGACAGGGATGCTCATTACCATAGAGATTTTCATCACTTGTCATTTCATGGAAATGATATTTGTAACCACAGCTTCTAGGACACCCCTCCATGATGCATTTTTTGGGACAATACCTTTCATGAAAAGCACGTTTTTCATTATCCCCAAGCTCAATTTATATCATACAAGGCTTTTTGCAGCATGGAAGAGAACACTTCATCTTGCACATGTGTTGTGGTGAATGGCACATATGAAGACCTTCATGCCAAACCTTCAAGAAACAAGATTTGTTGCAATTGGATGATTTGTCAAATAAGGAAAAAATCTGTTTTCAACTTCAGTTTCAAAGATAAACTGCAATGGAGCTCGATCATTCACAGAACTAGACTCAGAAAATGAGTTTCGATCTAATTCTCCATTACTCTTGGCCTCACTTGTACATCCCACAGTAGGATCTTTGGCACTCACTTCCATGAAATTCAAAGTATGTTAGGGTCCCACCCTAACCCCCTTATTTATGTCATGGGATCACGTCATAGTCAAGAGTCAATAAAGCCCATATTAATATTTGTAAGTGGTTAACCAGCAATTAATGACGGGACCACAGTTAGTTGCAAATGGGCGGTAATATTAGATAGATGGTAAATGGGTGGTAGTATTAGATAGGTGGTATTAATAAAACCCACGGTATTGGCCCGTGGTATTGCATGTATGAGTCATATATAAAGGATAGAGACTCCCTGCGAGGAGTATCGTGTCTTGTTTTGTAATCGAGCTCTGCTATATTGGAGGTTGCCCCCTCGAAGAGGCCTGTGAACATTTCTCTCTGAGTAATAAAATCATTGCTATTCTGTGTTCTGGGTATATTTTCTTCGCATATTCTGTGTTCTGGGTATCTTTTCTTCGCATATTCTATGTTCGGTATTACTTTGCAGGTTAAGAGCATAATAAGTGGTATCAGAGCACTTTCGAGGGCTCGGTGGGATCTCCAAATTTTAGCAATTTTTTTTTTGGCTAGAGACGTGTTCCGGCATCTTTAAACCACGGGATCTGTCGTTAAGCGCATAAACTTGCGGATTTGGGGAGGCATGCACGCAGGAAATACAAGAGGTGGTCACGTCTGTTGGACTCCCTTGTAACCCCTGCGGGTACCCCTTCGAGTAGTAGCGCATTAGACAGAACCGCGCACGGACTGTCTTCCACGTACCCTCTGGGTATATAGGAAGCCCCCTAGCTCCCTTGAAGCCTCGCCATAGATAAACCTTCGGCCGTCTTGTGGCTACAGTACACCGAGAACAGCACTTGGAGAGATTACTCGCCCGTACGATAGGGTAGTCGGGTTGTACGGCTAAGGGTACGGTCGATCCTCCTTAGTTAGAGCCCTGAAACATTGGGCCGAGTACTACTGTCAGACCCTTATGTATATTGCGATCTGTAGCACCTGACACTCCTCAAGACCATAGTTTCCTTTCTATCGGGGGATCACACATCACCTATTCCAGATCAGCAAGTGCAGCAGTAGCCGACATCAGTCACGCAGCTCCATCAGATCAGCAGCAGCAGTTGTTCCACCATTAAGATCTCTCAGATCCACCAGATTGGAGTAGTTGTGAAGGGTTCCTGTCCCTGGATATAATTTTCGCAGGACTTTTGGTGGCATTGACATTCTGAGGATTTGGCGACTGCAGTATTGATCAGGAAGGAGTAAAACTCCGTTAGGAGTTTTCCAAAAAAAAAAAAAAAATCTGAGATCTTCCGGGGCGCTTATTGGTGACCTAACCCATCAGAATCAGGACGACGAGCTGAGCAAGGTGGTACCATTCAATTTCTTAGTAAAAATTTTTTAGGCGGTCCCAATTTTTCATCAGATTGGTGTATGGTAGAAACTCGCGCTCAAGCAATGGCCAATGAAAGGATAGACAAAATTGAAGACCATGTGAACTCCCTCCAAACTGCGGTGAAGAATATCGAACTTGAGCTTAAAGGAATAAGTCTCCAGATACATGATGCACTCCCAAAGGGCAAGGAGCCAGCCCACGAGGAGGCGTATAATGGCCATGAATACCAAGAGGGTGAGTCTAGCCACTCTCATCACGTCTGGCACACCCATCCACCACCCAGTTAGCGACCTCCCAAGTTGGATATGCATAAATTTGACGGTTCTCACACGTCCGCATGGCTAGCAAAAATGGAGCAGTATTTCCAATTGAATCATATCATAGATGAGGGGACTAAGCTTATGGTGGGCACCATGTACTTGGACAATGAACGATGGCAATGGAAGGAATGGCATCAGCGTTGCAATGGACATTTTCAGAATTGGGCCCAATTTGCCAAAGCTCTTCGAAGTCGCTTTAAACAGGAAGACTCTTTTTTGGGGCGTCTCACTAAGCTCTGACAGACGGGTATAGTGGAGGAATATATTACTGCTTTTGAAGCCTTAGCCTTCCGCACTAGGGGTCTCACAGATGAGTTCTACATGGAATGCTTTATCAGCGGTCTTAAAGAAGCCATCAAAGCTCAGGTTCTACTCCACCACCCTCCCACATGGACAGAGGCTTGCCAGGTAGCTCGTAAGGTGGAACGTGCATTAACAGCCTAATCCAGCCGCCCCAACTTCCCCGCTAAAGGTCGTCCCTCACAGGCTTCCAATACGACTCAGACACTTAAGATTCAAAAGGTGTCACCTGCAGAAATGGCCGAAAGAAGGAAGCAAGGACTATGTTACTACTGTGATGAAAAATATTCCCTGGGTCATAAATGCAAAGAGCCCAAGTTTTTTCAAATAGATGCCACTGACTACAGCTCCACCGAGGAAGATCCACCACTTGAGGAACCGGAGGCAATCGAAGAAGATAACCAAAAGGAGATTGTATCTGATGAACCAATTATTTCGCTAAATGCATTGGCAGGAATTTCTTCCCCTCAAACTCTCAAAATCAGGGGTTTTCTTAAACATCGCCCAGTAGTAGTCTTGATTGATAGTGGAAGTACCCATAATTTCATCCATCAAAATATCGCTGAAGCAGCACATTGTTTCGTCAGGGCAGTTTCTAACTTCCAAGTCCAGATTGCAGATGGGGGCACAATGAAATGTGAAGGTCGCTGTGAAAATGTCAAACTTCAAATGGGGGATTATCAATTGAAAACCCACATGTTTGCAATACACATGGGGGGTTGCGACATTGTCCTAGGCGCGGAATGGCTCCGCACTCTTGGGCCAATCACAATGGATTTCCAGGAGTTATATATGTGTTTTAAGCAGAACAACTCCACACATACCCTCCGTGGACTACAGGCGGGAGCCCCCTCTATCATCAGCTCGCATAGGATGGAAAAATTGTTAAAAAAGGGCCATCATGGAGTGGTAGCTCAATTTAATGCCATCCAGGTAGTCGACACCATGTCTCTGCCAATTCATCCTGAGATGCAACAGATTTTAAATAAACATCGGATGGTCTTTGACAAGCCTCATGAGCTTCCACCCTCGCGAGGGGAACATGATCATAGCATCACATTGGTTCCAGGGGCCCAACCCCCAAATGTGCGGCCATACAGATATCCGTTCACCCAAAAGAATGAAATAGAAAAAATCATCAAGGAATTGTTGGAAGCAGGTGTCATTCGTCCCAGCATTAGTCCTTATTCATCCCCATTGGTCATGGTCCTCAAGAAAGATGGGGAGTGGCGGATGTGTCCCGACTTCAGGGCCCTCAATAAGTTAACAGTCAAAGATAAATTTCCCATCCCGGTGGTTGACGATTTGCTGGACGAACTCAATGGGGCTCAATTCTTCACTAAGTTGGATCTTCGCTCAGGCTACCACCAAATTCGCATGAAGGAAGTCGACATTCCCAAGACGGCTTTCAGAACTCATGAAGGCCATTATGAGTTCCTGGTCATGCCATTTGGTCTCTGTAATGCCCCCTCTACTTTTCAGAGCCTTATGAATCACCTCCTCAAACCATATCTCAGAAAATTTGTCCTTGTCTTCTTCGATGACATCCTCATCTATAGTGGCACTTGGGTGGCACATCTTCAGCATGTAGATCTACTCTTGCAATTGCTCCACACGCATAAATTATTTGTCAAGATGTCTAAGTGTTCGTTTGGCATGGAAGAAGTTGAGTATTTGGGCCACATTGTGGGGCGTGAAGGTGTCAAGGTGGACCCCAAAAAGATCCAGGCAATGCAAGAATGGCCTCAACCTAAGACCTTGAAAAGCTTGAGAGGATTTTTGGGTCTCACAGGCTATTATCATAAATTTGTCCGCAACTATGGCCGCATAGCGAAGCCCCTAACGCAACTCCTAAAGAAAAATTCCTTCTTCTGGAACGAGGAAGCACAACAGGCATTTACTGCTCTCAAAACTGCCATGTGTTCCACTCCCGTCTTAGCACTACCGGACTTCACCAAATCATTTTTCATTGAATGTGATGCTTCGGGAACAGGTATTGGAGCGGTCTTAATGTAGGAAGGGCGACCATTGGCCTTCACTAGCCAACAATTAAGTGGGAAGAATCTGGGCCAATCTACCTACGAGAAGGAAATGATGGCCATCTTACATGCAGTCGAGACCTGGCGACCTTACTTGTTGGGGCGACGTTTCCAAATCCGCACAGATCATCACAGTCTTAAATATTTTTTGGAGCAACGCCTATCTTCCCCACAAAAAAATAAATGGTTAGCCAAAATGCTGGGATATGATTATGAGATCATTTACAAGAAAGGGAAAGACAACAGTGTAGCAGATGCATTGTCGCGCCAATTTGAGGAGGAAAGTACTCTGCTCGCAATTTCCCTCCCCATTCCAGACTGGATTGAAGAGGCTCGCAGGGAATGGTTTTCACATCCCGGGCTCTCCCAACTCATTTCTCAATTGCAGGTAGATCCTAATTCCAGCAAGGGCTACTCGTGGCAGAATGATATTCTTCGCTACAAGGACAAAGTCATAATATCACCAACATCCACCCTCAAAAGTCGCATTTTGGCAGAATTGCACTCATCTCCCATTGCAGGACATTCGGGCTTTCAGAAGACATATGCTCGCACCAGAAGATCATTTTTTTGGACCGGCATGAAACAGGACATCCTTACTTTCGTAGCAGAATGTGACGTCTGTCAATGCCACAAAGTGGAAACCGTCAACACACCAGGCACATTACAACCATTGCCCATTCCGGCGTCAATTTGGACGGAGGTCTCCATGGATTTCATTACAGGTCTTCCAAAGTCTGGGAACAAGTCAGTCATCATGGTGGTTGTGGACCGACTGTCGAAGTATGCTCATTTCTGCGCCCTACCCCAACCATTTACACCAACTTTGGTTGCTCAAACTTTCATGGATCAGATCTTCAAATTGCATGGCATGCCCACTTCTATTGTGTCCGACTGCGACCCAATCTTCACCAGTAATTTTTGGCAGGAGCTCTTCAGAATACAAGGCACTCAACTCAAACTCAGTACTTCATATCATCCGCAAACAGATGGTCAAACCGAAGCCGTCAACAAATGTCTAGAAACCTACCTTAGGTGTTTCACTTCAGAAAAGCAACACCTGTGGGTACAGTGGTTACCTCTGGCGGAATGGTGGTATAACACCAACTATCATGCCACCACCAAAATGACTCCCTATGAAGCAGTCTATGGTCAACTTCCGCCTTCCCCTACTTCTTATCTCACGGGGTGCTCCAAAGTACAAGCCGTGGATCAACTCCTATAACACCGCGCAACCATGCTCGCCCATCTGCGCGAGAATCTTCATCAAGCTCAGAACCGTATGAAGCAACAGGCTGACCAACATCGCTCAGAGCGCCAATTTCAAGAAGGGGATCAGGTCTTTTTGAGGCTGCAACCATATAAGCAAACATCACTCAAAGACAAGGGTTGTCAAAAGCTCTCTCCAAAATTCTACGGACCATACCAAGTACTTCAGCGCATTGGAGAAGTGGCTTACAAGTTGGCCTTGCCACCTACAGCAAAAATCCACCCAGTTTTCCATGTATCGTGCCTCAAGAAAGTGATTGGGAACAATTGCCGAGTTCAAACCAGTCTACCTGAATTGGACGAAGAAGGGTCAATCTGGCTTCAACCTGAACAGGTTCTAGAGACACGAGACAAGCACCTGCGCGGCCGCATGATTAAGGAGGTCCTCGTCAAATGGAAAGACACCTCTCCGGAAGATGCAACTTGGGAACCAGCCACTATTCTTCAGCAGTTTCCACAGCTTCAGCCTTGAGGACAAGGCTAGTCTTAAGGGGGAGGGCATGTTAGGGTCCCACCATAACCCCCTTATTTATGTCATGGGATCACGTCATAGTCAAGAGTCAATAAAGCCCATATTAATATTTGTAAGTGGTTAACATGCAATTAATGACGGGACCACAGTTAGTTGCAAATGGGCGGTAATATTAGATAGATGGTAAATGGGCGGTAGTATTAGATAGATGGTATTAATAAAACCCACGGTATTGGCCCATGGTATTGCATGTATGAGTCATATATAAAGGATAGAGACTCCCTGCGAGGAGTATCGTGTCTTGTTTTGTAATCGAGCTCTGCTCTATTGGAGGTTGCCCCTCGAAGAGGCCTGTGAACATTTCTCTCTGAGTAATAAAATTATTTCTATTCTGTGTTCTGGGTATATTTTCTTCGCATATTCTGTGTTCTGGGTATCTTTTCTTCGCATATTCTATATTCGGTATTACTTTGCAGGTTAAGAGCATAACAAAGTAAGCCCAAAACTTATCATCATCGAGAATTGCATATTGATTATTAGTATGGACAATGAAAGCACCGTCTCGCCTTGTAAAAGTGTTCACTTTTTCACCAACAACTTGCAAGTCGATAAGGTCTTGATATATAACAACCTCATTCGTTACATAATGCAATTCAAAGACAACCAGAAAAATATGTTTCTTTTCACTGTATAGCATGCGCTTTGGATACCATTCATTTCCCCTAAGAGCTCGCAACTTACAAACAACGTTGGGAAAATTTTCTTGTATATATTATACTCTCCATTCGAAAGGTTATAAGCAGTGAGGTTAAATCCATCAATAAAAAATGCCCTGACAGGATAATACAAAATATCTTGCTCGTTGAAAAATTTGAGATCTAAGTGGAACCACTGGCACACAGTAATGTCTCTAAGTGGATTTCTTGTGTCTACGATAATAAGAAGTGGCAACATGATATTGGGCCACTCTTTGCATGTGCCTCCAACAAATGATTATGGAGAAAATCCTTCCGGGAAATATCTGAAATTGTAAGTTGATTTTGACCTTCGGCTTGTCAAACCTGTAGTTTCATCTGGAGATGATGATTTGCTAAAATGCCTATTGATCCGAGTAACAAAATTTTTTCCTTAATAACAACACCTGGTGATCCTCTTGTACTTTGTAGAACTGCAAAAAGTTGTTTACTCGCTTCATAAGAGGATGAGACATTCCTACCTTTGAAATCACCACAAGTTGTGACATTTGAAAATAAGACTGAATAAATTCAATTTACAAAAGAAACATTAACATCGACAAAATGAAAACTATATTTCTTATAGTAGGGCTATAGAAAATGTAATACATTTATGTTGTCTAGATAATATATGTAGCATGATAAAACTATAACTAAAAGTCCTTGCACCATGAAATACATGTTAGTAGTTTCAGTATCCAATGGAAATTTTACTATAGTTTCATGACCAAGAAAAACACTGTGAATGCCTCCTCACTCCACAGAAATAAATAAATAAATAAATAATGGAAAAAATTACATCATAACATGGTTTCCATGAAGTTTGACCCTACGATGGGTATTATAACTGTAGCAAAATCACCAAGTTAAAATCCCATGTCTACTCAAAAGCTAATCAAAGGAAGAAGGCACTACTCTTTCAAAGTCCGCTCTTGGCTTCTTGGTCTATATCCTTTTGAATTTCAGCCAGATGACCTACTATAAAAGGATAATCCCTTTCCCAATGTAAGTTGATCAAATTCCTTCCTTCACTCCTTATAGTTTTTCCATTAGGGCCTACTATGTCGAGTGATGGAATGCCCTAATGTTGAAATAGCGTGACAACTCTTTAATCTTTTCATCCCCAAAAGGCAGAGCAAGCCATGGCATGGATTCATAGTATGAACGAAAATCTCCTTCATATCTGTCACTAGAAATGAATATAATCTCAAAACCCTCATCACCTTTCAGAGATTCTTTCAAATTGTTATAGATGATATCAATCTTGGAGTGAATTTCTGACAGGGAAGACACCACTGAGTTGTGAAATACAGTCCAACAGTCTTCCCTCTTAGTGAAGAGATGCTAACCTGTAAAAGCCATGTGGTGGAATTGCAAAACCCATGTGGACAACATTGTGAGCTCTACACCCTACCTGCAACTAGCAAACCAAACGGTCCCAGCACGCCTCTACCTGTAGCTCCTCTACTATTGCTACAGTTGTATACTACATTACCTTCATCCGCGTCAATGGCAGCGTTGTCCTCTGAGAATTCAATAATGAGCTCAATATTCAACTATTTCATTAGCATGACAACACATCACGGGATCGAAACCAGGAAGTTTCACAAAACAAAATCAATTATTAACTCAATGAGTATCGTACTTGAGCAACCTTGGTATGTGGAAATGAGGCTATTGTTGTAGGATGCACGAACCATGCTATGCATCTGCTAGAGTCTTGTGCGGTTGGGAAAGCGGTTGGAAAATGAGGTGAACCTTCATTCAATTCAAATCAATAGATAATCCTAACCTAGTTGTCTACCAAAATATCGAATGGCACAGATTATGACATGAAATCAGATAGGAGAGTTCTTTTCAGAGGGGAACGCCTTACGACGTAATATTTTTTTTTATAGATGTCAAATAAGCCATAGAAAGTGTATGGAAATGGGATATCAAATAAGCACTTAGTTATAGAGATAATAAGCACTAAGATATAAAATAAGCCACAAATAGTATATGGCACCGAGATATCAAATAAGAACCACGCCACGGAGATAATAATATGTTTATAATTTATTGAGATAATAAGCACTGAGTTGCGGAGATAATAAGCACTGAGATATCAAATAAGCTGCAAATATCAAATTAACTAGATATCAAATAATCATGCTTATTGCAATGGTGTTGAGCCAACCTTACTGTCACGTATTGGAACCTTGTGAAGTGCTGCATATATGTCAAAAACCTATCATATGAATAACAGCCACAACCACCTCGATCTGCATCCATTTCAAAGAGAGCTTGATCGAGCCCCTTTTTTCATGGATTCCCATGCAAGAAAGCTCAAATGAGCTCCGTTTTCAAACATACAATGAAAACCAACACGCGTCTAATTGAGTGCCTAAGTAACCACGTGTGACATTGGAGATCAATTGAGGGTTTGTTTTATAGCTTGATTGAGAAATATTTAATCCCTCAAATAGATTGATTGAGGGATAAAATATTGCTCAATCGAACACTAAAAAAATTCTCAATCAAGCTTCTTTTCTACGAATTACACCCTGCATGCTTTCCAAAAAGTGTAAACCACCACTATGGGTTCACCCCCTATTGACCAATACCAAATGATATGGGCTTGGATGCTCATGAATCTCTAATCATAGTTTCTTGACCAGATCTACTACTATGATATTTGCTTGTGATCTTGAGTCAAATAAGGCATCAATTTTTGTTTTCTTGACCTGTATCTTTATATGGAAGATTATCATCATTTTCTTCTCTTCTTATTGCTAAGGATACTTAGTTTGATTCCCTTCTGCACTAATTCACTAACATTTTTTCGCATCCACACCTGAGCTACTTTCCACTTGATTACTCGATTTTGTGGCTAGGATATTTTTCTTCTTACCATGTTTCTTTTGGTTCTTCAAATTAAGCTCTGGATGTAGTTCCAACCTTTCTTGGTATGACCATTAATGTTACAATGGTTGCAATGGTTGTTGGGATCTTTTCACTCATGTATTATGGTTGTCATCTTTTGAATTTCTCCCCTTTCCACTTATTATTCCCCTACTTGAAAGCTTCCTAGTGCTCCTTCAGTTTTGATCCACTTTATTTCCTTCTCTCCTATCATATGTTCTCCATATATTATGCCTATACAAAATCCTCGTCCACAAATCTAGGTTTAAACAACATCACTTGATTTTCCAGATGATGATGTAAGCCCCCCAAATACTTGAGAAGTATGTATGGGTCCTTTAGGGAGATACACAACAATATGCCCATCTTTCTAAATTCTATTGTCTATTCTTGTACACCATTCCCCTTTCTTTTCCCGAAGTAATGCCATTGGATCCAATAGTCTTATACATACCTGGTAGGATAAAACTACAACTTTATGATAGTTTTGAAAGTCCTCCACTTAGTCATTGGAGGATCTCCCTCCAACCTTAGGTTCTCCATGTGGATTTCCCACCAAGTCAGGGAATGGTCGTCCAGTTTAGACGAAAAAATTGAATTTTCTATTCTTCCTCTATATGATGAACAATAAAATGAACTTTTATTGTTGCAACCAATTATTTAACTTAAAAATGTCATTCTTACCTTGATATGGCTTGATGTCAACCTTTGCTTACATTTTTAATAGGGACAATGAATAGTTTATGACACTTTAACTAGGTTGATCCTTTTTGGGCCCTTTCTTAGACTCCCTCTCTTGTGCTTACTGATCTCCCAATATCCCCTCTAATCTGACCTCAGTATGTTGCTATGGCATTGGTGATCCCAAATGAAACCACCACAAACTCAATTCTTATATCCAGTTCTAAATGTTTTTTTTATGAATGTCTTCATCCTTTATGCGTACCTGATGGCCCCAAGATCTCAAATCAATCTTTGAAAAGACCATTCCTCCTCTCACTTGGTCAAACATATCATCAATCCTTGGTAGGGATGTATGTTCTTGATTTTGGATTTATTGAGCTATATGTAAATGTTACACAACTTCAACATGCCATCCTTCTTCTTCACAAATAGTATAGGAACTACCCACAATGATACGTTGGGTTTGATGTACCCTTTATCCAACATCTCCTTCAATTAAAGTTTCAGCTTTACCAACATCAATGTGCTCATCCAATATGGGGCTTTGGATACTAGCATTGAGCCTGATAGTAGTTTAATTGAGAAGTCAATTTCCCTTCTTATCAGAATTCCTAGGATTTCCTTAGGGAACACATCCACAAATTGTTTCAAGATAGGATGCTATCCCCGACTATTGCTACTACACTCACATTTATTGGTCACTTAGACAATGAATAGCTCACATCCCTTCCTACAATACCTCTTCAATTGCAGTTTGGTGATTTGACAGATTTTCATGGGCTTTCTCTTTCTTTACAACATCATTCTTTCTCCACTGCCATTGAGGCATTCAGATGACTTATTGAAGCAATCATATTTTTTCATGTTCCTTGCCAACGATTCCATGTTGATTAATACATTGTATGAACCTAATGGAAACAAGTTTAATTCGATTGATGTGGGCATTTTTTATAGTAAAACTGGACATGACTTCAACACATGTTTAATTGATTTCTTAGTCCTGGTGGCTAGCTAAAACAACCAAGAGATTTCATGTGCTGTGCTCTGCAACACGCACCTCTCTACCACTGATGGACTTACAAAATTGAAATTGGAAGCAAGGTCAATTAAAATTGAAACAAGTTAGTTATTGACCATACCTTCCATTTCAATCACTGAGGCTTGGTGGTCAGCATGCCTATTGTCTAATGTTGCATGGATACATGGTATGCTCTGAGAAACATCATGTACTATGTCTGCTTCCACTTCCTGAGCATTGTAAATTCTTTGGGCACTCTTTTGTCACCGAGGATAATTTCTCTTCCTATGGTTCTCTCCACAGGTCCAACACTTCAGAGGCTTCCCTCTGAGACTGATGGCTTCCTCTCCCATAGGCTGAGAGAACCAGTCTCTACTAGTTGTAGTGGATTACTACTAAAATTCACCCTTACTAGGAGTGATAAGATTCATATTCTTTCCTCTGGGTTGTTGCCTTGCAACTTTCTTCCCTTTTCTTTTAAATTTGGGATTTCATTTTTCCTTCCAATCAATGCAAGACATAGAACTATGCTTGGATTGTTCATAACAATAAATTATCTTCTTGACATCATATTCCTATGTTTTAGTCTCATCGAATTCTATTATGTCCTCGAATGCTTGTGGTAGTCCACTCAAATACCTTTGAATCTTTGTCTTCTCATCCTTGATGTAAGGCACGTACCTTAGCAACTCCAAAAATCTAATTGTATACCCATCAACATACAACTACCACAACTTGTGCTCACAAAATTCTTTGGCCTTATTATCATAGTACCTTTTGTAATGGTACTTTTCTTGGGAATATATTTCAAATTTCCTCCACGAGAACTCCTTTTATTCAATATTCTTGACATTCTTCAAGTCTTCCCACCAAATATTAGCTTTTCTCTTCAAGCTAAAAATGACCACCCTTGCTTTGGTATTCTCAGAGTAATCATGTACTTTGAAATATTTCTTCATTCCTATTAGACATGCCTTTTCTTCTTCGACTTTCCTCATTTCTCCATCGACTTTCATATGCTTTTCCTTCTTAAATTATTTCGACATTGAACATTTTCCTCCCTTTTTCTTTTGACCATGCTTTTTGGTGGTTGCAATAAACAGTTGCTTATGAACTTTTTTTCTTCTCTCATGAGTACTAAGTGGAGTTCCACATCTCACGGTATCGTTACTTATCTCTCTATGTCTCTTCTTAGACCTGTTACGCTCTACACTATCAATCCTTATTTCATGTTTTCCAAGTTGTGATGGAATTTTCCCACCTTTATTCTTTCCTAGGCGGTTGGCACCTATATCATGCTACCTCTGCCTTTGTAAGTCTAACAGGCTCTACAGTTTAATGGAAATTACTTCTTCGTTCTTCTCTTGAGCAATGAAAATCCTTTCATTGTCAGCCTTGTAGCTTCTTAGCTCATCTCTTATAATTCTAATGGTGTTCATCTAGTCAGGGGAATCTACCTCTTTCCCCTTTCCTAATGACTCTTCCTCTTGCCACTATTTTAAGTTATCACTATTGTGATGGACCATATTGAAGTTATCTAATGCCTTCTTATGTGTTGTTACACAAACATAATTGCTAACCAATCAATAATACAAACACCTGCCATAATCATATGGCGATGAGGATATTTGAAACACCGAATTTAAAGTTAGTGTGCATTTCATGATCAATTGATTGAGGAAATACACACTGCACACAACATGTAAGCATCCTCTAAGGACTAAACTCTATAACAAAGCACTAAATTGAATAATTTTTTAACACATCTAGGTCCAATGTTGAATCGTGCTTTGATATCACTCTATAATGCACCTCCCACCCCCTTGGACTATCACCAAGCCTAGTGGCAGGTGTTACTTTCAATTAATCCAACCTCCATAGTTACCTCATGGAAATGGGGTTACAAAATTCCTCCTTTCCCAAAATTAGCAAAATTAACTTTCGTCAACACTATTGCATTCATCTTCTCGAGAGATTTCTGATGATATAAATATTTCCTCAATTCGATCTCCGAATCAAAAGTTACGCCCATTTGAATTCTAGAACTTAATCCATTGCCACACCAGTAAGGAACTACCACATGGCACTACCTCCTCGCACAAGGTACCACGTTACACCTTCCATGTCATGGTGCCTCCACATCTTCACAAAACATCCTCTCCTAAGAGTTTCTTGCTCTTAGACTTTCACAATGTAACATAACCTTTCATGTCAATTGATGGCTTCATTTCCTGTCCTAGACCCTCCATTGGTCCGCGAACACACCTTGTCTCTGCACATAGGCTTGAACCCCACAGTATGATAGACATTTAATCATCAAGTGATGAGGACAATTTTGTCATGTGGCTTCTATTAGTTGTCACCCTGCCTTCAAAACATAATGCCATTCTCTCTAGGGACTCGCACTAAGTGGTGACATGGATCCAAACCACGTAAACTTCCCCTTCCACCCCATGTAGTGCTCCCATTCTAGGTTGCACCACCATACACCTCCATATGTCCTCCTAGTGACACACCAATCTCAGTGCTCTTGTCATCGCCCTCCCAATCCCAATGACGTCACTCTGCCACATCATGCACCCACATGACAACCAAATAGCCTTTTCTGTCCTATGTGTCTTCTGATAGCTCAACCTAGTTGAGGGGCCCACTGGCTCCCAACCTTCATGCAAACCCATGAATTCTTGTTATAAGGTTTTTGCTCATTGTCGATTGATTCACATTACTTAATTCATAATAATTTTTCCCCAGGCATGTTTCCTTGTACTTCCCTTGGATGGAAATATGTTCGTTTAGCTAATGGGAAACTTCCCATTGTGCCCCACACCTCCTGCCTGTAGTGCCATCCACCCACGCTTGGTTGACCCTTAGACCTTCATATAATGATAGAGATTGTTATGTAACAAGATCATAAAATAGAAGAAAAGATAGATCAAAGACTTGAAAATTAGCCTCTATAGGGGGCAACCTCCTTTACATCACATAATTGAAAAATTCTTGGATGATACAAATAACAAGGCCTCCTTGGTATATATAGGATTCTAAGGGGTCACAATATAAGCCTACATAACAATAATAATGTAAGGTAATAATAATAGCAATAGTGGGTTTCTGTGGGGCACAACAATAACAATAATGGGGCTACACTAACAATAACAATAAGGATACTACAATAATATTATAAGGACCTGTTGTAGTACTCAACAACCCCACATTATCATTAAACTTAAAATAATAAATAATGGGGACCCCTTAAATCTTTAGGAAAGAATCCTTTTTGTTTTAATAAAATAGGACAAGTTTCATATTTTTACCTTTACATTTTAATAAATAAAACAAAAAATATTTCCAAAGAATAAATAGCGAAGCATAATCTTTTCTTTAGGCTTAAAAGAATTTCCATAGTTTCCTAGGAAATAATATGCAAATTATAGAACCCCAATAACTCTGTTTCCATTATAAAACTTTTGAATAGCATTGCAAAAGTTCCTAAAGGGTTTTCAAGAAAATAAATAGAAATATTATCAAAAGTTGGTCCCACGAAAACCGCACGTGTAATGCTAATCGGCTTATCAACATCAGCGATTTCAAAGTAAGTACCATAAGAAAATGTCGATAGCCGATATCACGATCTGTCAAATTCTGATAACCGATATCACATTCTGTCAAGTCTCGACTCTCTGATATCACACATCCTGCATTCTGATTTGCAAATAATCAAATGACTTGAGATATCGGAAGTTCCCATATCGTAAGGTTCTTTCCATATCACCTGATACCGAAACACTAATAAAGTTTTGCCGATAGTTATTTGTCGATACAATGACAGGGGTCAAAGCCACATGAACAAACATTCGAAAATTAAATGACCACTTTATGTGATTTACAGTTTTGAGATTCTAAACGATTTGTTATGATATTGATGTAATGTAGAAAGATTTCTTCATTAAATCTCGCATTCAATTGAAAATACTATTTTCATTTACGAGTTCTTGTCGCTCATCCTTTTTTTCTTCTTAATAGGTAAATCCCAACAAACAACAGTTAAAGAAGATGTCAATAATTATCAAAGCAAAGAAGAAGTTTGTAATTCAACCACCGACGGTTTCGCCTCCTGAAGAAGTTTTTGAGATGTCACCTTTATTCACGGATACTGCATGCACGCTAGACGCAGGGTCCTCCTCTTGGGAGGTCATATACAAATTGTTCAAAGAAGAAAACCCAAGGGCAGTTGAGAATGAAAGTGCTACCACAAATGCTACAACTCTGGATGCTCGCTCTACATGGAATGATGTGGCTAATTCCTTTTTACATAGAATTGTCGCTCATCCCAAAATCGTTCCCTACACAGATGTGGTGAGATGGGTCATCGACCATTTGGATATTACAGACAGAGTTTTTATGACTTCTAAGAAAAAAATCATCGGATCATTCCAGGCCGAGGATTTGAGGAAAATGTACCACTTGCTACTATCACAGAAAAAGTATGACACTCAATTTGTCCAGAAGTTTATGAATGAGAATGAAAACCCAACAGATCCTACCAACGAATGGAGAAGGGAACTGAACAAGCACGAGTGCGAGGACAGGGGTATGTATTCATTAACTTCTATTGTTGGCACTTTCTCTCATGTTGCTGCTATGATGTGTTGTTTATATAATTACCCTAATACACAAAGATTCTTAAAAGAATGGGTATCGTTAATAAAGGCTGCTTCTGATGGTTATATTATGGATTGGGCAAATATACTATCTAATAATTCAACTATTCAAATTCGCAACTATAGACAGAAGCGCAATATCAATGATTTAACTCTTCCCCCTTTCTTTATGAGCACCTATGTCATGGATGTTATTTGTTTTTCATATGATTTTCCATCTATAGGATGGAAATGGACAATTAAATACCCTACCCCCATTCATATTTACCATGATATCTTGTGGGAATCCAAGTATCATTCTCATTTGTCATGAAATCATCCTCCCTATTCACCAAGAGGTTTTCGGTAACAAAGTGCCCAAAATCTCTACAGAAGCTAATAATGACTTAATGTCATTAGGAAGGTGGTTCAGGGAGGAGTCATTTACTTATATTCGAGTTTTTGGCAGCCTTTCCAGTCCTCATGTTTTGCCTCTTTTTGTCCTTGATAAATTATTGGCCAGAGAAATTGCATACCAAACAGTTGGGAATGGTTTGACCAAAGTACTCAAGGATGCCAAGAAAACCATTTGGCCTTCTTTTCCTATTTCTTGTGGTATCTATACATTGGAAAATTTCAAACATGCTCTTTTTGAAATTGACCAAATTAAAGCTTTAAATTTCCCAACCATCCCAAACAAACAATATGATCCCAATGGGGTCGCAAAATATGTCACAACACAAGCTAGAATAAGAAAATTCACAAGTGATCCTGATAAATTTGATGACTTGTTTGAGATGGTTCCAGAATATTCCATGGTTGAAAAGTTAGCAGTAGATCGACTAACTCCTGAAGAATTGATTGAGTTCAATCAATACCATAGTCGAAGAATAACCCATTTTCCAAAAGATTTGTTGAGACATTCTTGACAAAATCCTGAAGTTCCAAATACATCAGCCTCCTCATCAAAGGATCTAATTATTTCTCAAGTCTCAGAGATAGCTACTTCAACTATCAAGCAAACAAAGAAAGTTCAAGAAGAAAATAAGTTGGATGAAGTTTGGGAGGAATTTAATCGTGTTTTATCGACTGGAGAAACTCAAGATGTAAACACTACAGTCAACAAAGAAATAATGCAGATTCCAGAAACTGAAGGGACAACCTCGTTCACTACTGAGGCTCCCGAGAAAACTATTGTTGCTAAAGATATGGAAATTATCCTAGCATTTCCTACGTCAAAGATAGTTCTAAAAATGGAAGAAATCCCTCCTTTATATGTGTTTTACAGTCGAAAACACAAATCAGTCATGAGTAGACAAAGAAACAAGAGAAAGTTGGAATAGGCACAAGGATTAGTTTCAAACGAGACTCCTTTTCAAGTTCTTTGGAAAGGAGCCCAATCATCCCCTGATGAAGAATTAAACAAACTCTCACAGTTTGCAGGAGCTTATGCCAGTGCGACTATTGATAAGGCAGCAAAAGTTCAACTTCTTATGAAGGAAAAGGACCAAAGGATTGTTCAATTAGAACAAAGTCTCCAGAATGAAAGGCAGGTGATAGAACAACAATGGCAAGCAAAGCTTGCTGAATTACAGAAAAGTTTCAATGATTTGAAACTACAATATGAATTTGAAATCAAAGATAAAGATGCACAAGTACAACTACAACAAAAGATTAACCAGTTGAAAGAAAATCTAGAAATTAATGAAGTTCGAAAGGAAGCAGGAGAACTGGATACACTCCTTTCTAAACAACATGTTATCTTTTGTCATAAATTAACTTTAATTCATGATTTGTGTAAGACCAGTGATTCCTTGGTTAACCAATTGTCCAATTTGAGGACATTATATGAAGAAGTTGATGGTAAAAAATCTGACCATATAGATTGCCAAGATAGTGCTGAAGGAAGATCGACCGATCTTCCTCAAATTTGAGAATCTCAAAAAGATATTGTTTTCGATGACTGGGACATAAAGATGAAGCAAGCAGAAATGGCTATCATCAGAGCCATAAATCTTTCTTCTAATCTCACTGAATATATCAGTGATAGCCTATTGCAAGCCAATCTAATACAAGATGCCCGAGGGACACTTTACTAGATGTCAAATCTCTGAAGAAGTCATGGCAGGAAACATCAAAGAAAAAGGTTGAAGACATCAAAATTTTATCAAAAGTAAACCTCGAAAGTTATTGGAATTTCTTGGTAAAGCCACATAGTCAATGGCTTGTGCTAAGGTGTCTTTCTAATGCAACAGCTCAACTTCTTCCAACACTCAGTGATGCAATATTTACGGGGCAGATGCGCATGCAACCGATTCATCCCCCCCCAACTAAATACAATGACAGACATATGTGGACTCAAAGAACAAATAGAGAATCAAACTGCAGCACAATCATAAATTTCTTGTTACAACATATTGCTATCTTTATCTTTACTTTATCTTAGCTTAGTTTGTTGGAACTATTTTGAAGACCTTTATTTTTATTTTACTATTTTTGTAATATTAATAGACTATTTAAACCCCTCTCATGTCTTTAGAAAGGGGTTTTGAATTTTTTATAGACAACTTTGAAGTTGCACTATTGTTTATTCCAAAGTTATCTAATAGAAGAGCTGAAATGAAAGCTATCTTTTTTATGAGAAAAGTCTTGATATATTGGGTACTATTATCTTTATATTATTGCTATGTTTCTTTGAGATAGATAGTAAATTTTCTATAAGTTGTTTCATTATATGCATGCTTTGCAAACAATCAGACATTGTCACTATTGATGTGTAGGATTGTAACATTTGTGATCGTATATGAAAAAACGAGATATTATATGTGATTAGTTTTAATCAACTATTTAATTAATTTAGTTTATCTTTTCTTTTCATAAAGTGTTTAATGATCTATATTGTTTCATGCTTTATGAAATCTTTTTATGAATCACATGTAAAGAAATATTATCCCAGGAGATACATAAAATAAGTTTATTTATTAATAACATCTTTATCTTTAAATCGCTTCGTTATTCTCATTCTATTTCCATCACTCATTTATATTTCTTTCACAAGAAACTGGTCCCATTATTCCCAGTCAGAACCACCAATTCCAACAGAAATGGAGTTGCCTTAAGTTCCTGACTGGGTGGTATTCCCCGATGTTGAGGCAAATATTTTCCAGCCTTCAACATTTTTGGTGCTAGAAGGAGGGCCATCGACTATGAATGGCAACAAGGTTTAATCCTAAATCAAAAGGTCATCAAAAGAGTCATTCTCCCTCAAAATCTCCCCCAACTTCTAGATCTCATTCAAAATCTCCTACTCCCAGACCAGAAGTTGTAAAAACAACTACAAGATCTCCTAGCACACACCCTAAGTCATCTAATCAACCTCATTCTCAGGAGTTACCTGAAGTTCAGACCTTAATTCAGAAATTGGAAGGAATTTCTATTTCAAAAGAAAGGCCACAACAATATGAGTTATTTGAAGGTAGTGTATCATCATCTTTCCAAATTTCTCGTATTTTGAATCGATCCCAAAGTGAGAAACTTGGGGTTACTCCGTTTGAGTTTCCCTTACCTTCTCACCAAAGAAAGACTAAAAAATTTGAATCACAATCATCTACTAGTGAGATTTTATCTTATTCTCCACCACAAACACCTTTATTTCATCCCTTCTTATCAACTTCCTCTCATCCGATCAATCCTTCCACTCATATCTCTCATTTTCAATCAACTGGTGCTAGTTTAACTAGCACTATCACAGGGGCAGTTTTTTCTTCTACATAGTCATCCTCTGCCTCTTCTACATCTACTTCTACATCTTCTTCTACTCAAACTGCTAGAATGGCTAACAGACCGTGGACCAACCCAGGTGTAGTCTATATGTCGGCACCCCTTCATCCTTTACCTAAACATCTAGAAAGATGGTTACCCAAGTTTAATCCCGATGAAGGAATTCCAGCTGAAGAACATTTGCATAATTATATGTTGGCCATTAACCTTAATGGAGTTCAAGAAGAAGATTGTGTATGTAGACTTTTTCCCTATACTTTTGTAGGATCAACAAGATCCTAGTACTTTTCTTTACCTGCAGGTTCAATTACTAACTGGAATACATTTCAAGAGCAATTTCTGACCAAGTTTGGTGATGATCATACAACAACCACGTTAATTAACGATCTATCCAATATTAAAGCAAATCAAAATGAAAGAATTAAAGATTTTAATTCTAGGTTCAATAAATTTCTTAATAAGATTCTTGATACTTCAAAACCTGGTGAAGATGTACAAATAGAATGGTATATCTCTGTGCTTCCCTCTAATATTGTGATATTCATAGATAGAGCTAGTAAAATTACTTTAAGTGACAACATGAAAGAAGATTTATCTGTCGAAAAGAGAATTTTAGCTTTAGAGAAGAAAACTATTCTTGAAGAAAGGAAGTCAAAGAAAGTAACTTTTAAGGAAGAAACCAAAAAAGAATCCTTCTAAGGACCCTTTCGATTTAGAAGGATTACAAAAAGTCTTCAAAACAATGTCAAACGAAATGGTTGAGATTAAGAAACATGTATCAGAATCTTCAAAAAGACCTTTTAGACCTTTCAAAAAAGCTCAACCTTCATCATCTCAACCACCCAATATTATATCCAATGCTGAATCAGATCAAGATGAAGATGATGAATCATCCCTATCCGTAGAAGAATCACGAGAAGAAGAGCTTGTTGAAGCACATGGATTATGGGATTGTATTCTTACTACACCAGAAAATGAAGAAGAAAGAGAAGCCCTACCAGTAGAAACTAGGAGTAAAAGATCTATTGATCCATTGTCATCAAATCAAAAACAAAGATCAACTACTCCTATTAATAAAGATAAAGGTGCAATCAAAAAATCTCCTCCTAAATCTTCTGAATCCATTCCATCTTCTTCAAATTCTCCCTCTTCATCTAAAACTCTTGTTATTTCTGATAAAGATATAGAATATAACATTGTGGAAGATATGAAGAAAGTCAAGGCTAACATTTCCATGTATGAGGTGAGCAAGCTAAAGCAACAACAAAAATTATTTCTTAAAGAATTAAATGTTGTTCCTACATCTCCTTTACCGACTGCAAAATCCTCACTTGGAAAAGAAAATCCTCCAAGTGATTCCCCACATAAAATTGATGCTTCTGATGCAATTCTAATTGGAGACAGGTCCAATTCCCACACTCCTTTTCTTTTAACCTTTGAGATTTTTAATAAAAATGTTCACAATTGTTTGATAGACTCAGGTGCAACATAAAATATTATGCCATATCAGTTTGTCTCAAGTTGAACATAACACCTGAGAAGTATGCTATCCAAATTGTTCAATTAGATAAAACAAAGGTTAAAGTGTTGGGAGAATTAAACTCTGTTTAATAAGGTTATCCTCAAATTCAAAGGTATGTCAAATATTGATATTTTGATTGTTGATATTCCTGAATTTTATGGCCTTATTTTAAGTAGAAATTGTTATGAGAAATTGCATGGTTATTTCACCATAGATTGGTCACACATATGGCTTCCTTACAATGGGAAACGAAATCAGATTCGGGTGGATAGAGAAAATCATATGAAATACTCAGTTAGTAAACTAGATAAAGAAAACGAGCATGCAGTTTTCACAAACAACATCCTTAGGAATTATTCTTCTGAATCTTTCTTTGGAAGTTTCACAACTTAGAGATCCCCTTTCTTAGCAAATTATGTTTCATCTCAAGTTGAAAATTATTCACAAACAAATTTTACTAAATGTATAAATGTTGTTGATACACTTGTAGTTAAACGTGATTCTTTATTTTGGACACTTTATTTTGATGGTTCTAAATCTAACGATGGTGCAGGGGCTGGATGCATATTGATAAGCCCTAATGGTGAAAAAACTATGTTGGCATGTAGATTAGAGTTTGAATGTACTAATAACATAGCAGAATATGAAGCATTAGTACAAGGATTGCATAAAGCTATAAGTCTTGATGTTGAGTACCTTCAAGTCTTTGGTGATTCAGAAATTGTTATAAAACAAGTTAGAAACAATATTCATTGTGTTTCTAATCATCTTAGACATTATCAATCCTTAATTCAAAATCTTACTTCACATTTCATTGCATTTAATATTTCTCCAATACCTAGGCTACAAAATGCCAGTGTTGATCTTTTGGCCAATGTTGCATCTAAACTGATCCCACCTGAAGATTTTAGTCCAGATAGATTTTCTATAGAATTGATTTTTCGCCCTTCCATTCCTGATAATATCACCAATTGGTGAGTCTTTAATGATGATGAAGATATCCTGGATTTTTTGACATTAGAAGAATCTTATTTTGACCAAGTAATTGATGAAGATGAACATGATAGACAATTGAATAAATCAAATGAACAAAACACTTTGCTGAAGCCTGTAGTTAAACTTGACGATATTTTTGATTTAAAAGACAGATTTAAAAATCTCTCCAACTGCAAAATTCAAAGTTCAACTTTGATATTTGAACTTGTTAACCTTGGATCTGATATCAAGCCTCAAAATATTAACTTAGGTCTCGGGCTCTCATTAGAAGAAAGAAATGCATTTATTCATCTATTAAAGAAATATAAGAACATTTTTTCTTGGAATTATGAAGATCTCAAAACCTATGATAATTCTATCATCCAACACATTATTCTAATGATACCGAATGTTCATTCCACAAAAACTCAGAAAGATTCATCCAAATTTTGAAAGTCAGATCAAAAGTGAGTTAAACAAGCTTCTAAAGGCTAAAATTATCTTTCCAGTAAGACATTCCAAATGGGTTTCTAATCTTGTACCAGTTAGGAAAAAGAATGGTGATATTCACATTTGTATTGATTTTAGGAATTTAAATAAGGCATGTGAAAAAGATAATTTTCCCCTCCCACCAATGGAACAAGTCCTACAATCAGTTGTTGGTTCTGAACTAATGTATTTTCTAGATGGATTCTCAGGTTATAATCAAATCCTTGTTCATCTAGAGGATAGATTAAAGACCACGTTCAAAACAAAATGGGGAACATATGCATATCAAAAAATGCCTTTCGAATTAATGAATGTAGGAGCCACATTCCAAAGAGCAATAAACATCACATTCAGGGTTTGATAAATAAAATTGTTGTGGTATATCTAGAATATATTACCATATATTCCAAAAAGAGTAGTAATCATCTTCAGGATTTAAAATAATCTTTGAAAGATGCAAAAAATATGGAATTTCTCTAAACCCCAAAAAATCATATTTTGCTCTTAGTGAAGAAAAACTCCTTGGCTTTATTGTATCCAAAAATGGAATTTGTATTGATCCAGAAAGAATTAAGGAAATCTTCGAAATTCGTTTGCGACATACCAAAAAATAAATGCAACTTTTTCTTGGCCAAATTAATTTTGTTAAGAAATTTGTCCCTAGATTTTCTCAATTTGTTCTACCATTACAAACCGTGATCAAGAAAAATTCACTTTTCAAATGGGGAGACAATGAAAGAAAGTCATTTAAAGCAATCAAACAAGTCTGATCAATTCATTTTATATATTTTTTCCTCTGCATTATCATATGTGAAAGTCTTAACACAACCAAACGAACAGAAAATTGAAGCTCCCATTTCTTTCTTCAGTTCAAATTTTCAAGCAACTAAATTAAATTATTATGGAGTATAAAAACAAGCCTTTGCAGTTTACAAAGAAATCAAGTATTTCAGACCTTTTCTCTTAAAAACTCATACTAAAGTCATTGTCCCTTTCTTAGTGGTTAGGCAATTACTTATTCAAAAAGAATTAGGAGAGAAAAGGGCTAATTGGGTTACTGCCTTACAAGAATATGACCTAGAAATAAAACCTTTTAAAATTGTGAAAGGCCAAGGTTTTTTTGGATTGATTATAGGAATAAATGATTCATCAATTGATAAAGTTACATGTAATAATGTTCAAATCGTAGAGGTATTTCTTGTTGATACCGAATCTCAATATGCTGACTTAATATTTTATTTTCTGAGCTTGATTTTAAAAGAAAGAGAGCCTTAATATTGAAAGCTAATCAATATCAACTCATCATGATGTTTTGTTTAGAAAGAATTACAATTATTTTTTGTTAATGTGTTTGGAAATATCTTAAGCATAATTTTTTTTTCAAGAACTTCATGATGGACCAGCTGGTGGACACTAAAGTGGAGATATAACTATTCATAAGATCCTACATGCTGGATATTACTGGCTAACTTTGTTCAAAGTGTTGGAAATAACACTGAGAGGGGGGGAGAATCAGTATTATCAAACTCTTTTCAATTTATACAAATATTTGCAGTTCTGATTAATGAAACTTGTGTATACCTTCCAGACTTATAATTTAATATATTCTTCAGATGTGGATCATTAATCTGTGTGTCAGAACCATATAACAGTAAACAGGAACAAGAAAAATAGAGCAACCAATCAAACCAAAGAACACAAGATATAAGGTGGAAACCCAATGTGGGTGAAAACCACCTGCTGCAATATGTCTCTATCTTCTTTCAATTAGAAACTTCTTTTTACAATGCTTCTGTACTGGTTCAGTCTTATACCAGCACGCAGGCTTCAACCTACAGAAGGCTACAACCTTCTCTTTTCTCTCAAGGACCACGTTTCATGAATTTTTAGACTGGATCCATGAATATCAATCAAACATCAAATAGATCTACAATTAATCAACTTCCTTGTGCAACTACGGAATCAATAACTTCTCAGAACACAGTACCAGTAACCAGACACCAATTCAAAACCCAGAACATAGCAGTAACAGAAAGAAGCAGTTAAAACATATTTCAAGAAAAGTTCGCAACTTCACCAATAGAAACCTGCGCACATCCACGGCTTCTCTGTGTCTAATCTGCGGGTCTCCGCGCCCACACTGTGTCAGTCCTATGAACTTCACACCTGCGGTGTGAAAAACCTGCGAACCTCCGCACCTTTTCCTTGATAGACCTGCGGATCTCCGCACTTTCTCCTTGTCTGCCCTGCAGTTCTCCGCAGCTGCACTGTGTCGCACCTGCAGTCCTGCGGGTATAGATAGTATTTCAGACTTCAAGTATACCCCAGACTATCAGATTTACAGATCTGATCATGTGCCAAGAAGATCTCGACCCATCAGTAGATCCGCCCTATAATGCTCAGGTTTCTCCTTGATTCAGATCCAACTATCACTCACCAACCGATCACCAGAATTTCAGATCTTACTCTCCTTAAGATATTCAACACATAAGTGCCTAGCCAATTGATCTCCTTTCCTTTTTATAGATAAGGCCTTACTCAAACCATGGTCCAAAACCATAGAAATCCAATACTAGGGACCCAAAACCTGGGTTCAATATTTTAGATGCAATACCACGGACCAAAACCATAGGATCAAAAACGTCGGACTAAATACCATGGATCAACCATAAAATTTCCCATGTGCACGCGTTTCTCTACATGAAAGTGTGTGAACTTGACGTCTGCACTTTTTGTTGGAAGAACCTGCGGGTATGTTCGCACCTCTTGTTCGGAGCACCTGCGGGTCCACGGCTTTTGTTTGGCGCACCTGCGAGTATCTCATTTTCTATCATTTTGAGAGCCTGAATTGTGATTTGTCACCAGAGAGAGTTGCCATCAAGGACAACACCTGTGCCATAGCGCCAAACCTGAGTCATAATGCCAACAATCTCCCCCTTTGGACTTGATGGCAACAACACCAAATCACTCTCCCGCTTTGACATCAAGGGCAAAGGATGGACCAAGATATTCTCTTTCCTTGAAAAGCATTTCGCTGGACATACTCCCCCTGAGTACCTGCTGAAATCTCTGAATGAGCTCCCCCCTTTGAATATGTCAAGGTGTACCAATTGTTCATGCTCCCTCTGAGTTCATGCTGAAATCTCTGCTCTGCTGAAGAGTGTTGTTCATGCTCCCCCTGACTGTAAGCAAGATCGGCAAAAAGATGTTCTAAGAAGAACATGAATCTATCATAAATGACCTTCCTATCACCAAAGACTCATACATACATCCATCTCCCAACCAAGTGGGGCTACATCAAGGTTTACACATGATAACACAAGAGTATAACATCATCCATCCCAGGCTTAGTGGGGAAACCAACATAGGCCATTACATGACCTTGACAAAAGAAATATAAGACAAAACATCAGCAACATAATAATGCCAAAAATGCACTATTAGAAGAATATATTCTCCCCCTGAACCTGTGCCACTTGGTCTCTGACAGATCCATAAACTAGTGAATGTATACTCCAACAATTTCTGAAAAAGATTCAACAGCAAGATGATGCATCAACTACCCCCAACTTTTGTCTGAGGTATTCAAAGGTCTCCCTGGGCAATGGTTTGGTAAGAATATCAAAAACTTGTTCCTTAGAGGGAACATACTCCAATTTGACCTTTTGTTCAAGCACTTGTTCCCGAAGAAAATGATACTTGATTGGTATGTGCTTGGTCTTTGAATGCATGACAGGATTCTTTGAAATACTGATTGCACTTGTATTATCACAGAAGATGGAGATAGGTGGAGTACAAGTGATTTGCATGTCTTGCAATGTTTGCATCATCCAAAGGAGTTGTGTGCAGTAAGATGCAGCAGCTACATATTCTGCTTCAACTGTAGATAATGCAATAGAGCTTTGTTTCTTGCTGAACCAAGATACTAATCTAGGACCCATGAAGAATGCACCACCACTAGTGCTTTTCCTGTCATCCACGCTCCCTACCCAATCTGCATCTGTGTATGCATGAAGTGTGAGGTCTGTACCTTTAGGATACCATAAGCCATAGTTTTGAGTTCCTTGAAGATACTTGAAGATTCTCTTAACTGCCTGAAGATGAGTTTCCTTTGGATTTTCCTGAAACCTTCCAACTATTCCCACTGCATGCATAATGTCAGGTCGGGTACCTGTTAGATAGAGCAAACTACCAATCATGGATCTATAGGTTGGTTGATGTACTGCTGCCGATTCATCCTTCGCGCTGAGGCTGCATCCTGTCACCATAGGGGTACATACTGGTTTCGAATCCTCCATCCCATATTTCTTCAAGATCTGCTTGAGATACTTGGTTTGTGATAAAAAAAATACCGTCTTTGTTTTGTTGGACTTGCAAACCAAGGAAATATGTGAGCTCACCAAGCATGGACATTTCAAACTCCTTTTGCATCACCAAGGCAAAATTTTGACTCATGCCTTCTTCATTGCTGCCAAAGATGATATCATCAACATACACAACTAGTATTAGCAATTTCTCATTGTCAACCTTTATATATAGATTGCTATCAGTTGATCCTTTTATAAAGCCTTGTTGATGGAGGTACTTATCCAACTGATAATACCACACCCTAGGAGCCTGTTTAAGGCCATAGAGAGCCTTTTTGAGTCTGCATACAAGATTTGGATCATTTCCAAGAATAAACCCATCTGGTTGTTCAATATATACTTCTTCATCCAAGTCTCCATTCAGGAAAGCAGACTTCACGTCCATTTGAAATACTTTGAACTTCTGAAAGCTAGATAGAGCAAGGAACATCCTTATAGCCTCAAGTCTGGCAACTGGTGCAAATGTTTCTTCAAAGTCTATGCCTTCTTGTTGTGCATACCCTTTACAAACAAGTCTTTCCTTGTTTCTAACCACATCCCCATTTTCATTCAGCTTATTTTTGAAAATCCATTTTGTTCCTATGACATTTTTATCTTTTGGTCTAGGAACCAACTCCCAAGTGTTATTCCTTTCGATCTGCTCAAGTTCTTCATCCATTTCCTTGACCCAGCATTCATCTTTGCATGCTTCTCTTACATTTTGTGGTTCAGTGGAGGAGAGCAATGCCAAATAACTTGAAGCTTCTGCAATTGTTCTTCTTGTTTGTATACCTGCCTCTTTTTGCCCCAAAATTTGAGATTCTGGATGATTCTTCTGAACGTACCTGGATGGAGTTTTTTCTTCTATCCTTATCTGTTCCTCTGGTGCCTCATGGGTTTCTTCTTCATCATGAATCTGATTTGATGTTGATGGATAGTCCTCATCATCTTCGAAATCTTCAGATCTTACCTGCCTAGGAGTGTTTTCTTCATCAACCACTACATCAATACTTTCAACAATTTTTCCAAGCCTTTTATTGTAGCACTTGTAAGCTTTGCTGTGGGGAGAGTAACCAAGGAGAATGCCTTCATCTTCTGTAGGTTCAAACCTGCCAAGTTTTTCATCAGTATTTTTGATATAGCATTTGCTTCCAAAAACTTTGAAATATTTTATCGTAGGAGTCTTACCATACCAGAGCTCATGAGGAGTTTGAGTGCTGTTTACCCAGACGTTTGTCTTGTTGAGAATAACAACTGCAGCAAATGCAGCTTCACCCCAGAAAGTTGTGGGAGTTCCAGATTCATCCATCATAGCACGAGCCATTTGTTGAACTGTTCTATTCATCCTTTCCACTACTCCATTTTGCTGAGGAGTCCTTGCAGTAGAGAATTCCCTTCTTATTCCATGTTCTTCACAAAAATCGAAAAATTCATTTGAGGTAAACTCCCCACCTCTATCAGACCTGAGGCATTTAATTTTGTGATCTAATTCGTTTTCAACCAAGGCTTTGAAAGATTTGAATTTTTCGAAGGCTTCATCTTTGTGCTTCATAAGTCCTATCCAACACATCCTGGAAAAATCGTCAATGAATAATATAAAGTATTCTTCTCCCCGAGGTGACCTTTTCCTAGATGGACCACATACATCAGTATGGACAAGTTCAAGTGGCCTACTAGCTGATCCTTCCTTCTCAGGGAAGTTAGTTCTGGTTTGCTTACCAAACTGACATGATTTGCATATTGTATTGTCTGGTATTCTGATGTCTGGAAGACCACGAACTGCCTGGTATTTGCATGCTTTCCTTATTTGTGAGAAGCTTAGATGCCCCAATCTCCAGTGCCATAGCCAATGTTCATCATTCCTGCTTAGATAGCATTGATGTTGCCCTTCTTTGAATATGTATAAATTATTTGGAGTTCTTATGCCTTTGATCACTGTTTTTCCTATATCAAGATCACGAACACTACATCCATTTGATCAAAATATTACCTCAGTTCCTTGATTGCACATCTGACTGACACTCAATAGGTTATGCTTTAAGCCATCAACATACATAACATTTCCAGCTTTGACCTTTTCTTTCAACTGAACAGAACCTTTACCTTTTATGAGCGCAGGGGTGTCATTTCCAAATGAGACCTTCTTCTCCTTCTCTAAGGCACTATATGACTGAAGTTTTTCCTTATCACCCGTCATATGTTTCGAACATCCACTGTCGATGTACCATTGATTTTCCTGCCCTTTCGCATATAAGGCTATACCACATCTTTCTAGTTGCGGTTCTTTCATTCTCCATGTTTTGGCACTTGAGGCTTGCTCCTTCTAAGTTGTCTGCCGAAACCTGCTCCTGCATTCAGAATCTTCATGACCGAAATTGTTACAAATAGAACATTCTATTTCATTTTCAAGAGCAGAAAAGTTATTGTAGGTCCTTTTCATGATCCCAGTCATACTCCTCTGTTTTTGAGCTTCTCTAGTCATGATAGTTTTGTAGGCAACACACTGAGCTGCTTTGTGTCCAAAGTTATGACAAGAGAAACATTGGCCATTGAAGAAATTCCTGCGATTATCAATCCTGCGGACCGAATGATTGTAGTTTTCATTGACATCCATTCTTGAAGCAAATTGAGGATGATTTACCTGTGGTCTGTTGTAGCTTCTGTTTATCCTTGACGTTGATTGTCCCCGATTTACTTGGTGATCTCTGTTCATTCTTGAAGTAAAAGGTCCCTGATTTACCTGGTGAGCAGCATTGTGCCTTTGCTGTCGATTGTCAACTTGCTCACTTCTCCTTGCTGCATCAAGATAACTTTTGGAGGTGGATGGCTTCTGCGCTTGAGATGCTTCTTCATTATATCCCAGACCTGTCTTGATTAGTGGAGAACGCTGCACTTTGATAATCTCATCTAAAGTGTCAGATCCTTTAACAAATCTAAGGTTAAGAGCTTTTGTTTTCTCAATCTCTTTTCTAAGTTCCACAATTTCACATTCTAACTTTTCATGATGTTTTTCCTTTTCAACAAGTTGGAATTGTAGAGTATCTATGATCACATTCTTCTCTTCTAAACAAATTTTGAGTCTAGAAATCTCTTCATAAAGACCTTCTTCATCTCTAGCATCCAGAAAATCATCATCTTCAAAAGCCATTAAAAGTTTATAATTATTACCTTGCTCATCTTCATCACTATTTGAAAGTCCATCACTATCCTCATGAGTGTAATAGCTCTTCTTATTTACATTCTGTTTTTTGTTCCATCTAACTAGTTCCTTACCTTTGTCAAGCTTATCTTTATGAGGACACTTGGCTGCATAGTGACCGACTCTTCAACAAGAAAAGCATTTGAAAGGTAACTTACCTCTGAATCTTCCAGAGCCCCATTGAAGATTCTTGACGAAATTTGATTCTTCCTCTTCTTCTGACATATGTCCTGAGTCATAGGAATCTCCTTTTCCTGAGGCCTTGAATGCAACTTCTCTCCTGTCTGATGGTCCTCCTTTCCTCATTTCGTAAGCAGTTAGAATTCTGTGCAGCTGTGACATGGTAAGGCTATGTAGATTCTGTTTTTATTCTATTGCAGAAACTTTTGATTCAAACTTAGAGGACAAAGATCTTAGAACTTTTTCGACCACAACAGCCTCTTTTATTTCTTCACCCAAGTTTTTCATACAATTAACAATCTCATCTATTCGTAGGAAATAGTTAGCCACACTTTCATCATTGTGCATTCTGAGATTTTCATATTGAATTCTAAGGGTTTGAAGTTTTGCTTGTTTTACCTGTTCATCTCCTTCATAGCTTAGAACGATCTTGTCCCATATTTGTTTTGCGGTTTTGAGCTGCATAACCTTGACGAATTTTGTTTGAGATAGACTCCCTAATAGAGTATTGACAACCTTTGCATTTGTTTCATACTGCTTCTTACCAGCCAGATCTGTAGGAGTTGTCGATGGAAATGTGTACCCTGTATCTATGATATCCCAGACTTCTGTACCAAGAGATTGAAGATAGGCTGTGATTCTTACCTTCCAATAGACGAAGTTAGTCCCATCAAAAATTGGTGGCCTGATCGATGCTTCTCTCTCGTAGTTGCTCATGATGATAGATCTTCCTTCAAGCGATCAAGCTTCTTCTGAAGGACCTGCTCTGATACCAATTGTTGGAAATAATACTGAGAGGGGGGGTGAATCAGTATTATCAAACTCTTTTCAATTTATACAAATATTTGCAGTTCTGATTAATGAAACTTGTGTATACCTTCCAGACTTATAATTGAATATATTCTTCAGATGTGGATCATTAATCTGTGTGTCAGAACCATATAAAAATAAATAGGAACAAGAAAAATAGAGCAACCAATCACACCAAAGAACACAAGATATAAGGTGGAAACCCAATGTGGGTGAAAACCACCTACTGCAATATGTCTCTATCTTCTTTCAATTAGAAACTTCTTTTTACAATGCTTCTATATTGGTGCAGTCTTATACCAGCACGCAGGCTTCAACCTGCAGAAGGCTACAACCTTCTCTTTTCTCTCAAGGACCACGTTTCATGAATTTTCAGACTGGATCCATGAATATCAATCAAACATCAAATAGATATGCAATTAATCAACTTCCTTGTGCAACTACGGAATCAATAACTTCTCAGAACACAGTACCAGTAACCAGACACCAATTCAAAACCCAGAACACAACAGTAACAGAAAGAAGCAGTTAAAACATATTTCAAGAAAAGTCTGCAACTTCACCAATAGAAACCTGTGCACATCCGCGGCTTCTCTGTGTCTAATCTGCGGGTCTCCGTGCCCACACTGTGTCAGTCCTGCGAACTTCGCACCTGCGGTGTGCAAAACCTGCGAACCTCCGCACCTTTTCCTTGATAGACCTGCGGATCTCCGCACTTTCTCCTTGTCTGCCCTGCGGTTCTCCGCACCTGCACCGTGTCGCACCTGCGGTCCTGCGGGTATAGATAGTTTTTCAGACTTCAAGTATACCCCAGACTATCAGATTTACAGATCTGATCATGCACCAAGGAGATCTCGACCCATCAGTAGATCTGCCTTATAATGCTCAGGTTTCTCCTTGATTCAGATCTAGCTATCACTCACCAACCGATCACCAGAATTTCAGATCTTTCTCTCCTTAAGATATTCAACACATAAGTGCCTAGCCAATTGATCTCCTTTCCTTTTTATAGACAAGGCCTTACTCAAACCATGGTCCAAAACCATAGAGATCCAATACTAGGGACCCAAAACCTGGGTTCAATATTTTAGATGCAATACCACAGACCAAAACCATAGGATCAAAAACGTCGGACTAAATACCATGGATCAACCATAAAATTTCCCACGTGTGTGTGTTTCTCTGCATGAAAGTGTGTGAACTTGACGTCCGCACTTTTTGTTCGAAGAACCTGCGGGTATGTCCACACCTCTTGTTCGGAGCACCTGCGGGTCTGCGGCTTTTGTTTGGCGCACCTGCGGGTATCTCATTTTCTATCATTTTGAGAGCCTAAACTGTGATTTGTCACCAGAGAGAGTTGCCATCAAGGACAACACATGTGCCATAGCACCAAACCTGAGTCATAATGCCAACACAAAGACACTCACATGTATGTGAGAAAATGTAAAATTTGTCAAACTGCTTCCGGAAGGTAGAAGAAACCATCCATGCCTTTGCAACCAATTAACATTGAGCAACCTTTTGAGCAATGGGGACTGGACATAATAGGTGAGATCATTCCTCATTCTTCCAAACAACATAAATACATTTTGACTGCAATGGATTATTTTACGAAATGGGTAGAGGTAATACCTCTGAAGCTAACCAATTCTGAGAGAATCACTAAATTCATTGAACAATTTATCATTACCAGGTTTGGTATCCCTCATGCTCTTATTTTTTACAATGCTTCTTACTTTTATGGAAATGTAATGACTGAATTTTCTCTAAAAAGAGGATTCAAGTTCAAGAATTATGCAAATTAATACCCTCAGGGAAATGGTCTAGCAGAATCCACCCATACAAATCTTATAACAATTATCAAATGAACCATTGACCAAAATCAAGAGAACTGGCATAAGGCTTTAATATTTGCTTTATGGGTTGATAGAATAACTCAGAAGAGCTCTATAGGTACTTCTTCTTTTCATCTAGTATATGGGAAAGAAGTTATCTTACCACCTGACCTAGCACTTCCCTCTTTAGCCCTAGTACAATTCATTAAAGAGAACCATTTTCTGCTCTGCAATTGAGGATGTACCAAATTGTGAAATTGGAAGAAGAAAGGAATAGAGCAAAACAATTCCATGTTGACCATCAACAATTGGTCAAAACTTCATTTGATATAAATTCAGTCAAAGATAATTTTTTTGAAATTGGAGATTTAGTCGTGAAATGGGATAAAGCTAATGAGGATAAGGGAAAACACACTGAATTTCAAAAACTATGGCTTGGTCAATTTCATATTTTTGAGAAGGTAGGTCCATCAACTTTTATCTTACAAGATTTACAAGGGAAGAAAGATACTCTTCTCGTTAATGGAATTATTCTAAAAAAAAAAAAAAATCTTAAAAGAACATTTGTTCACTCGTAAAATACGTAAATAATCATATATACAAAACAATGTTTTCAGTTTTAAATAATGTTAAGTAGTACACTTTTGAAGTTTATATTGGAAATTTTTCTTCATTATTAAGGTGTTCACCTACTCAAGAAAGAATTCAGAAAGAAAAACTATAAATTTAAATCTAGTATTGTATCTATTTCAAAACTTTGAAATGTGATAACCATTTAATTGCGAAATATTTTGGCTTGGAACCCTTAAAAAATCTATTTGTTTGTAAATCGGTTTTGAAAAGTTATTTTTACAAAGTAGAAATTATTTGAAGCTATAGCATATTTTACTTTAATGGTAATCCAAAAATCTTAAGGAGTAAATGAAACCTCCCCATCCATTAATTTAAAATTTTTCAGATTTTAATTCAAAAATATAAAAAACCTTAAAGGATAAGAGGTCTCATCACGATCATACTTACCATGATCATAGGAAACTAATGAAATTGACATTATCACTACTGCCTACCAAACCAAGATGATGGCTTGTAGTTACAAGAGTATAAGACAAGAGGTCTCATTACGAGCTAACTTGTTCAATTTTATTACAACTTGTGAATGGCATTATCATCATCTGGCCACCAAACCAGGATAATGACTTTTAAGTAAAAAAAAATCACAATAATAAAAAAAAAGATTTATTACCTCTAAGAATGCTATTATGAAGTGGATGGGATACTGGTTCATTTTTGGTTAAATGGTAACCATGTCGAGGATATGGGCACCTGCTAGCAGTAATGGATCTATTAGTGACAAATAAGTTTATTCAATACACTAAGCTTCAAATACTTTTTACTTCACTTTTTCAACCTATTAATGACTGATTTACACAATGAATATTTTCATCTATAACAAGCTCTGAGAAGCTTTACAATAAAATGAGTTCTTTCACTTCAAAGTTATCTTTATCAATCTAAATTTCAATCATTTTTAAACTTTCTAAAATTTCTTGATAAGATCAAGATCTTATTTATTATTACAGAGATTAACTGTTTCATCGAGTGTGTCACCAATTATTGTAGTACTCAACAACCCCCCATTATCATTAGACTTAGAATAATAAATAATGGGGACCCTTTAAATTTTTAGGAAAGAATCCTTTTTGTTTTAATAAAATAGGACAAGTTTCATATTTTTACCTTTAAATTTTAATAAATAAAACAAAAAATCTTTCAAAAGCATATATAGCGAAGCAAGCACATCTTTTCTTTAGGCTTAAAATCCTTTCCATAGTTTCTTAAGAAATAATATGCAAATTATAAAATCCCAATAACTCTATTTCTGTTATAAAACCTTTGAATAGCATTGCAAAAGTTCCTAAAGGGTTTTCAAGTAAATAAATGGAAATATTATAAAAAGTTGGTCCCACTAAAACTGCACATGAAGCGCTAATCAGCTTATCGGCATCAGCGATTTCAAAGTAAGTAACATAAGAAAATGCCGATAGCTGATATCATGGTCTGTCAAATGTCGATATTGCGTTTTGTCAAGTCCCAACACTCCAATATCGCACATCCTGATTTGCAAATAATCAAATGAATTGAGATATAGAAGTTCGCATATCACAAGGTTCTATCCATATCACCCGATACCGAAACGCCAATGGAGTTTTTATGATAGTGATTTGCTGATACAGTGGTGAGTGTCAAAGCCACGTGAACAAACATTCAAAAATTGAATGACTACTTTATGTGATTTATAGTTTCGAGGTTCTAAATGATTTGTTATCATTTTGATGTAATGCCAAAGGATTTTTCATTAAATCTCGCATTGAATTGAAAATACTATTTGCATTTACGAATCCTTGCCGCTCATCCTTGTTTTCTTCTTAATAGGTAAATCCTGACAAACAACAGTTAAAAGAGATGTCAAGAATTATCAAAGCAAAGAAGAAGTTTGTAATTCAACCACACACGGATGTCACCTTTATTCACAGATACCGCATGCACACCAGACGCAGGGTCCTCCTCTTGGGAGGTCATATACAAACTGTTCGATGATGAAAACCAAAGGGTAATTGAGAAGGAAATTGCTACTGCATATGCTACAACTCTAGATGCTGACTCTACATGGAATGATGTGGCTAATTCCTTTTTACATAGAATTATGTCTCACCCAAAATCTTGCCCTACAGGGATATGGCGAGATGGGTCATCGACCATTTGGATATTACAAACAGAGTTTTTATGACTCTGAAGAAGACAATCATCGGATCATTCAAGGCTGAGGATTTGAGGAAAATGTACCACTTGCTGCTACTGTAGAAAAAGTATGACACTCAATTTGTCCAGAATTTTATGAATGAGAATCAAAACCCAGCAGAGCCTATCAGAGAATGGAGAAGGGACCGAACAAGCATAAGCACAAGGATAGGGGTATGTATTCATTAGCTTCTATTGTTGTTCCTTTTCTCTCATGTCATTGCTATGATGTGTCATTTATACGGTTACCCTAATACACAAAATTTCTCAGAAGAATGGGTACCGTTAATAGAGGTTGCTTCTGATGGTTATATTATGGATTGGGAAAATATCTTGTCTAATAATTTAACTACTCAAATTCACAACTACAGACAGAAGTGCAATATCAATGATAGAACTCTTCCCCCTTTCTTTATGAGCGCCTATGTCATGGATGCTATTTGTTTTTTTTTAATGACTTTCCATTTATAGGATGGAAATGTACAATTCAATACCCTACCCCCATTCATATTTACCATGATATCTTGTGGAATACAAGTATAATTCTCATTTTTATAAAATTTGTCATGAGATCATCCTCCCTATTCACCAAGAGGTTTTCGGTAACAAAGCCCCTAGACTCTCTATAGAAGCTAATAATGACTTAATGTCATTTTGAAGGTGGTTCAATGAGGAGTCATTTACTTAAATTTGAGTTTTGGAAGTCTTTCTAGTCCTCATGTTTTCCCTCTTTTTGTCCTTGATATTATTGGCTAGAGAAATTGCATACCAAACAGTTGGGTAT